>JAUMHL010000015.1:14463382-14476823 GCA_032362345.1 Sandelia bainsii
GGACTGAGAATCGAACCGCTAACCCTTGGGTTGGGAGACGACTGCTCTACCCACTGAGCTATCATGCCGCCCCATGTTCTTCAGAATCCTCCAATATAAAATGTGATTGCTTTGAGTGCTTTGAGGACAAGTCTAATTATCTCATTCTGATGCCAGAATTCTTCTCTTTTCTAGTAAAATGTAACTTTAAAATGTATGTTACTAACTACTTTTGATAAATGTTTTCTTTACTATACTGGCCTTATAAAATATCCAGTCTAGCTGCAAAAGACACAATATTGTAACCCACTGATTGAACTACAGTAAAATACAAATTGCTCTGTGGAAAATAACTTGCTCCGAAATTATGGGTTTTGTCCATTTCTGCAGGATGAATAGTGATTTTTTTTTTTTTTTGCTTTTATGTAGTGATTACAGACACTAGGAATATGAAAGTCTAATTTTAAGACACGCTCCATTAACAACTTATTTGGCAGGTTATTCTCACACAGTTATTTTTCTGTCTAAAACCCCTCTTCCCTAGTTGTTTTTTATCTAGAATCTTTCCTATTTTTACTTTTTGCCCTGAACCTTTCCTCCATCAGTGGTGTTAACATATTTGTCACAGATTCAGTCAGTTGTCCTTGAGAACAATTTACAGCAACTGTCAAAACAAGACATATAGAAAAACCTGAGTCCTGCATTTCATTTTTGGCAGGCAGATAGACTATGAGTGTGTGCACGTGTGTCTGTAGGAGTGGAAGCCAGAAGCAGAAAGATCTGAAAGAGATGAGAGTTTTATTGAACGGGGGTGTCTGGCATTCTGTACACAGACAAGCACTGCGGCAATGATTGGTGTCTACCAACAAGTTCTGCTGCAAAGATTGATGTCACCTACTAACACACAGTTTAATCAAACAATTTGCTGACTCTGGATTATTTTCTTCTAATTCAATACTTGGGTCTGAAAGTGCAATATGCACTGTCAAAACATGTGTATGATTTGATGAATAATAGAACAATATTGTATAAATGCCAATAAAATAAAAACTAAAGTATAGGTAAAGAGGAATATAGTGCATATACTGTAGTGCCACATTTCATCATTGCTACTTTTACTGCATTCAGTGCAGTAAACAGATCAGACACTGTAAATATCAACATGCTATACTAAAGTCAAGATTTCTCAATAACTAAGTATGGAAAGCAACTCCAGCCACATCAATGTTTTTGGTGTTTCACTATATTCCAACAGGCAGAAGGACACACCAACAATAGGAATGTCATATTCTTTGTCATGTTCTTCTTCAGCTAAAGTCAATCTAAAAACCTTTGCACTGTACTACTTTTAAGTCACCTTAAATTGAAAAATTTATTAGAATTAACTCAATAGTACAATGTACAAGTTAATAATACTTGGTACAAAGTCAAACAGTACAGAGGCAAAAATTCTAACTTGTGACAATGTGAATTTTTTTAATTTAATATCTAAGTTGGACAAACTTCAAAGCAACATTTGATAGGTGCTTGTTACCTTGATAAGTTCGGATTTCTCAACTTTTTCATTTTCTGCAGTGCAGAATCCTGCCCACATCAGGAAACCTCAACCAGAAAATGCTCCCCTGCAGGGGCTCCCAATTCATTCCAGATAAAACTTATAAACTGTATTTTAGATTGCACTGCACCATGTGCACCTCCACAAACAGCATCTCAACAGTAATGTAGAAAACTACAGACAGAAAGCATTTTTTTTAGCCAGTCACTTTTGTGGGTAGGGAGACAGATTCTACTGTTGTTATTATGTCTAATCTCAAATTCTATTTATTTCCACTTTCATTTGGTAATTTTTATTCACTATTAGGATAGTGACCTAGTCCCTTCTCATTTTTTGTGGTTAATGAGCATCAGTATTAGTTCATAGCTGTTTGCCCAAGTCTGAGTAAGAAAATGTGTTTGTTCTAGTGCTTTGTTTGCAACTGAACAGAGTTGTCACTCTTGTCATTTCTGACTTTTTAAAACTATGTTGAGTAACTTGTTGATGGCAGATTCATATTTTTTCTGATTTGTGTTATATTAATTCATCATTATAAAGGTTTGGGGGCACTTTTAGCACTAAATATTGTGAATCAACCATGATTTAATATTCAATTTAAAATTCAAATCACTGAAACACCAAAGATCAGAAGCCTATCAGAGAACCTAATCTGGCTTCAAGACATAGTTTATACTTTTTGCATTTTATGCATTCTATTCTGGTCTTGAGTATTATTATTATTATTGATCAGTATTTTATCTTATGCTACTGTCATTTTTACTGCCACTATTTTTAGTTGTTGCTCTCATTTTAATCTTTTTTTAATTAATTTTTAATTAGTTTATTTATCCCACTGGGATCAATAAATAAATCAGTAATTGGTTGATGGACAGCTGCATTTAGATGATGATGCAATTGTGGGGTTCCAGTGTCTTGTCAAAGGACACCTCGACATGTGGACAGGAGGAACCAGAAATAATAATAATAATGACATCGTTTATTGAAATTGTTGTTTGGACAGCTGCAGTAAACAACAGGGTTTCGGTGTCTTGTCTTGTCCACAACATGTACCCTGGAGGAATCTGGAATCGAATCACTGGCCCTGGGGTTCATAGACAACTGCTTTACCCACTGAGCTATTTGCTGCCCCCAATCAAACCATCAGTCTGGGGGTTTATGGTCGACTGCCCTACCAATATGATATGGAGGTCCTGCAGACATAGCTGACTACCACACTTATATTGGAAGAAATAACATTAAGACATTAAAAGCTGAGAGATGTAGTCAAAGTTTCAAGACTATTTGCCAGAAACCATAAATCAGTTGCTGCCTCACCAAATAGCCACAATAAAGGTTTATGAAGTTCTCAAAGGCATTTGATTTTTACGTAGTCATTATCACAGAGGAAAATTAAAGCTATTCTTATCTCTTTGCAGCATACAAACGGTTTTCTTTTAATTTCGGGAAAACAATTATGCAGCAGTTTATCATGTTTACGTAGTAATTATCATAAAACAATTAGCAATCTGAAGCTACTTGCCAATCCATCCATGTTTAGACTGTCTGAATCCAAACTCAATTAACTTCTCAGCAAACTAAGAGCTGTACTAACCGGATTACTGACAATGAAAAGCACAAGTTTTGTGTTAAAAATACTTGAGCCATTGGATAGTAATGCTTGTATTATATTTTTAGAACACTGAATATAAACTCTAAATGCATTGTTGTGTTTGACCCACTTGGAAACAAATAGTTACTTTTATGGCAGTTTTGTTTTACTACTTGCAGAAATCTATAATTAACTGTGTTATTATTAAAAATGAACACACAATGTTGAGGCTAAGCCCTCAGGCACAAGGCAGAGGATGGTTCAAAATGATGGCCGCTGTTAGTCAAGGCAGATTATCCTGCTTGATTGCCTCAGATCAAACATTGTAAACACTAAAATAATTGCCTGTTCATATTGTGGGAAAACACGGTCTTAATATAGAAGCAGTTTGCTTGTTCACCAACTTTGTTACTCCTTGGATAAATGTTACTGTAATACTACTCTAACAAAAGAAGCTTGAAGAAGCTGTTGCCTAGTAACGGCCAAAACGATCATTCTAGTAAATATCGTATAATGACGTGGGCGTTTAACTTCTGCTTTGTTTAGCTGTCAAAGTTGTGATTTTCTTCTCCCTTCTATTGCCTCTAGATTTAGCACATATTACCACATTGACACATTTTGCGTTGGTGTTGTTGCATGTGCCGTACTCCAGCGCACTGCATTTGAAATGAAACAAAGAGGTGAATTAACTCAGCTTAAGGGAGGGAGTGAAAGCAATTGGAAAAGCTACCTTGGTAAGTAAAACCATCTAATCTAATATTCAGTAGAAATAAGTTGTGACTTTGGCTATACTGAATGGTCATTGTTTGAGGCCTTATATTCCTGTTAACCAAGACCCACATTATTTTCAGTCTAATCAGATTAGTAGTGTCCAATTTTAATGCTGCAGGTCTGTGTGTCAGTGTCTAACACCTATGTAAGTGACCGTTCTCTGGTCTCTTTTGTATCAGGTGCTTTTTTTTCAGCTTTTCTCCAGTTTGACACAAACATTTTATTCCCATGGAGCCCTTTAGTTGTGTACTCCTTCTTCTAGTTGATGTATTTCTGCCTCAACCTGCATGCCGAGAGAATTTACAGTACTAGCTATCAGGACTGAGTGCTACTGTAGCACATAGAGACACACAGATGTCTGCATCCACACAAGCTTCCAACTTCCACAGCTTAACCACCTACTCCTCACCATGGCCAGTGGAACGATGCCACCCAGGTCCTGTGGTGCCAGGCGGATGAGGGTCTGCACCTCACCAGTCAGGGTGCGGGTAAGTGGATACTCCACCTGCCACGTCACCTCCCTTCCCCTCTGAGTCACCATCAGTCCGTTCACCTCCAGGTCCACTTGCAGCACTCGCTGGTAGCCTGCCGCCTCCATGCTACAAGGGAGAGAAGGAGAGAAAATGTGTGTCAGGAGTGGATTTAGATAAAGGAGGAACCTAGAAAATGAGAGGAAAAGAATGATAGGTAGCAATCGGAAAGGCACTAGCCAAAAGACGAGAAGACAGAAATGAGGTGGGAGTGAAAATGGATGAGAAAGTAGCAGGGGAATAGTTGAGGTAAAGGAAGGAATAAGCAGGAATGAGGCAGTGGAATAACAAGTACACAGCAGGAACTGACAAAAAATGGATGAAGGTGAAAACAGTCAGACTATGAATGATGGGAAAGGAACATGAGGAAGTCAGAGAATAAGGAAGAGAGAAGGTGGAAGGGAAATGGAAAAGTCGAGCAGAAACAGTGAGGAAGATTTGTGTAAAAAAAAAAAGGAAAAGGGAAATTGGCCTTCATATACATGTAACACAAATACTAAGTAGAAGACAATTTAAGCAATGTATCATTCAATTTAAAGTCTGATATGGAACTAATCGCAGCACTATTGGAATTCATTCTCACATTTACATGGAAGTGTGATATTGGCAAAAAGAGGCAATTTATTTTTCCTCTTGCAATATGGTGTTTTCCTTGCAGAGATTGTGAGTGCAAAGCAAATAATTTTCTCTCAGCTTATGGAAATGAAAACAAAGCAGAAAAACTATGAATTTGATCTCAGGTGCTCTTTGTCATGGTCTGAACTCAATGCAACACTTTTTCCAGCAAGCAAATGCAGACACAAGTACATGATTTTTTTAGAAATTGTAATTCACACTAGGGGATCTAGAAGTGGCTCACAGAGGAAAATACTCATGTTGCATAACACTGCTTCCTTAGATGACATAAAAAACAAAAGTTAGTGGCAATTCAAAGATATTTTTATAATTTCAAAAACTAATCAGAGAGTCAATAGATGTTCAATATTATGTTTGAACAAAAAAGAGGAAATCGTTAGAATAAAGTTCTTTTTTAAGTATAGCATCCTCTTTGTATTTCTGTCATGAGCAGTATGTTTGTTGTTTGGCTCACACATTTAAAACAAGGCTGGAGAGAGCCCAAATTGAGCATGAGGAGGGTGGGGGGTTGGGGGTAAGATCCGAGGTCTCCCTTGAACATATTTTGGCCCAGCCTGCAATTTAAACCCCCCCCACCCAACTCCCCTTTATGTGTTCACACTTCAGACACTAGCCTCACTTCAAAGTGCAGATTTAAGCATCCATTCTGGTAGAAAGTGTAAGCGAGAACCATTTTGGAAGCTGAAAATCAGTGTTGATAAAAACAACTTTAATAACAATTCTGGGTCAGGCAGAAAAGCTTTCCAGTTTCAGCGGGTAATGTTCTGAATTATACTAAATGTTTCCAAATAACCATGGAGGTGCTTTGGCTTGGAGTGATCACAGGTGAATTGTGGTGTGAATGTGGCCTCAGAGTGTGCTGTTGAGGTTCTGTTCTTGAGCACAAAGAAATTACACAGGTATACTGAGGTGTAGTACAGCACAGTTGGTGGTGGTTCTTTGTGATACTGCAATTTACAGTACATTGTTGTGACTTTCTCTCCCTTTTTTTTTGTTGTTGCTGAAAACACACATAATGGTTTTCCCACCTAAAGAAAAGACGAAGAGTAATACTTAAAGGACAAAACTTAAAGGAATTCAAGGAAAATTCTGCAAAAGAGATAATTTGAAATTGTATAAGGCACTATATAATGTATATATATAATAATATATATAATATAATAAATAATGTTTGCTAAAGTGTCCAGCTGTTGTGGCCCGAGCCTTGTAAAAAAATGAAACTGTTTGTGACCTGTTTTTAAAGATTTATGTTTTGGACATGGGGATGAGCACCACATACAGTTTTGGGAAGTTACTGTACATTAGAAGGTTTTGTGAGGTGAACTAACACCCTTTTGATATTCGTCGTTTGACATTTTAAGTCTTTATTAGAAAAATAAAAATAGTTCAATGAGGTAGAGCATGCTGCAGCAAGGGCCCCAAATTGTACTTGAACCAGAGAAGTTGCTGTTCGTGATCAGTGAAGCTACAGAGGCACCCTTTACTGTTATGTGTTGACTGTAAAAAAACTATAGATGCCAGCCTGCCTTCCTTTTATATTTATTGGGGAATTTTCCCCAATATACTGTAACATCAAGACTTTCTTCTGTCTGCAAATGATTAGCTCAGGAATAGATATTTCCCCCACACTTTCAACACCCTACCTTTCTATCACATATTACCTACATTGTTAAGATACAGTGCAGATACAGTCCAAAAACTGACAAAAAAAGACAAAAAATTAAAAAGCCATTACAATAGAAACACTGTGTATGTTTTCATGTATGACACAGTTTAGCACAGTCTGGGCTCATTTTTGCTGTTAATCAAAGTTAGAAATCAGAAGCAAAACAGAGTTAGTGAACTGCTGCGAGCAAGCTCTTTAGTTCTGTGCAGTTACTAATATTAACTGATTTATTGAGAATCTCCCCTTTTTTTTGGACTGTGCATATCAGTGACACACTGAAGCTCAGGTCCTTTTCCTTTCCAGTTTCTATCTCGGACAGAAATTCTGAGAGTGCTGCAGAACCACAGTGGATTATGCCTGACAACATGCTGGGCTCAGGGGTAGTGACTGGGGTGATTATGTGGTTTACGCTTATGGTGTACAATTACAGCCAAATCATTTATCTGCTACAGACACTCCTGCTTTACAATGAAGCTGCAAACAATCAGGGCTTTAGTGCTGAACTCTACAACTCATTTTGCCTTTTCCTGGGTTGTCTTTTTGTCGAACTTACTCTGTCCATTCCTTCATCACTTGCAGTGATATGTAACTTCCAATAGAGGGCAGTGTGTTCTCTCTCACCCTCACCCCTTCAGCCAGCATGTGTTTGGAATGATAAATGTCCACAGCCCCCCAGTTAGAGAGGTCAGCCTGCTTCCTCCATGTTTCATTAGAAACACAACTGCACTGTGTGCCCTTTTCCCAGTGAGATTACCATACAGTTCAATACACTCACTGGCAACTATCACTTCTCTTGCCCTGATTCATGGATGGGGATCAGTGCCAGAAGTGAAGACAAAAAAACACAGAGCGGAAACAAGGTTAGAAGGGCTAGAATAAAAGCAAAATGTCTACAGGGATCACAGAAGTAAGTGTGCCACTACAAAAGCAGCACACTGACAATACCCCAGTATCATAGCAGGTTTGTTGTGGTGAAATGAGGTGGAATATCGGTCATGTCATTTTGAGGAGGCTTTTGAGATATCTCCATTTGTCAGTCCTATTGTTGGATGTGAAAGCACAAACAGAACACGGTAAAAGAATCCACTCAGAGGAAAATACGTGCACTTTTCAATTCAGTTAGATACATTTCAAACACACCCTAGTAGCAATAAAAGGGCTCTGTGCGGGACGAAGCAGCATAACAGAAAAAAAAAATGACAAGAATGAATTTCCTTTTGTTCGAAAACAGGAAAATAAACGTGAAGCTGTGGAACACAAAAGCCCTGTTAAACATGCAGCCATGTTTTCCTCTTTTCACTCTTAACACCTCCCTGGATATCTTGCTCTGAGAAAGGTAGTGAAAGAAAAGTCTGCTGTCTTCTGGAGACCCGAGGGGTTCCTTTCATGCACAGCAGTGATTTGGTTAGCACTGACAACGATACATCAAAGACCTGAATCTATTTCAACACAATGAATCAACAGTGAGTCCAGCAGCAGAAGGAATGAACGTGTCTATGTGTTTGTGTCTATGAGATTAATACCTCAAAAAGCTCCATTCAGGTAAAAGTGGATTTTTTTTTTTCTATAATGGGAACCAGAAGACAATGGGATTCTCTTCAAGACCGACGTATTCAAGTTATTTTTACAGCCAGTGTGAGAACACACTAAAAAGAAACCTCTCTGGCTGAAAAAGGTTGGCCATGACTGCACTTTTTGTGTAGTCAGATTTCTGTGGATTTTCCTGCCAATGAGGTTTTGTTTGTTTGTAGTGCGGTGGATGGGATGTTTGTGTTTGTGACCCTGCACACACGATCCTTTGTGTGTGTATGCTGACAGTGAGACAGACGAACAAGAGATGACGACATCTGTGTTAAAGTACATTGAAAGAACAGTGTTTTAAGACGCACAAGAGCAGTTCCAAGCTGAAGAAATGTTTCGTACTTTTGCCTAAGTCTGATGTGTAGAAACACAAAGACAGACATGTCTATACAGCTACAGTATAGGTCTTAAAGTACTGATTAATGTCATTATTGGTTTAGTTTTGGTTACATGTTTTGTCTATAAAATAGTGAACAAAGTTTCCTATGTCTTGAATTTTCTTATGTTCAAAAATGGTCCAAAATTGACATATATTCAACGCAAATGTTCACACCAATCTGTAACTGTTTTGCATTTTAGCTTAAAAATTATTTAAAGGATTAGTAAATTAACCCTCAGTTGATCAGTTGCTTTAGCATTACTCATTTTCCTTTATTTTATGATGCAGACCTACTGCCAACAAGAAAATATAAACAGGTGGAAATATTGTTTGGACACCAGTATGTGCAGCTGCCTTGGCCATAATTGAATTCTGACATGTGAGACTAATTCAACAAAGCAAGTGTGAAGATGGATGGGATGAGCAACTCCTGGTCTTTAAATAAAGATCCATCTGCTATGTTAGCCAAGTCTTATTTTCCAAATATAAAAACTAAATACATAAATTAATATTGAGGCTCTTAATATGGAGGAAGAGCCAGAAGTCCCTTTTTTCGGCCCTTCTTTTCTTAATTTAAGAGGTTTCACCCACTCTTCCTTCACTTCAAGGTCTGTGATATGTTCAGACTGCATTACCCACATTTGATTTTCAAATCAGGGGACTGTGAGTGCCTTCCAAAAAATCCAGCTTTTGTTTCTAGGTCTATTTTTGATTATTGTCCTTTCGTAGAAGCCGGCAGCACTTAACTCCCTGCCAAATCACAAGTTGAGATTTTTACCTTTTTGTTTCTCTAAGGAATAAACAAATGAAATCATATGTTAATGATGAGATGTAAAGATGCTGGTAGTTTTATTTTTTAACTTTGGACAGGGTCATGCTACCAGTATATCTTTACTTAAAGTGTTCTTGCTAAACATAACAAGAACTTAGCTCTGTACTGAATGCACAGACATGAGATTGGTGTTAATCTTTTTACCTTTCTCTTACTGCGTAGGGAAGATGTTTGTGTAAGATGTAATCACTGTTCCATCTTCTTCTCTAAGTGTAGTTGCTTTTGCAGCTGTTTTAATTATTTGTAGTTCACTTACACTCCAGCTGTGGAACCGAGTGTTTCTTGTATGTGGCATCTCGATGTAGCTCCAAATTCTAATTGGTTTGAAGACCTCAAGGGAAATCAGATATTGTCTCCAATGAATAAAACCTTATGTGCGTAGTTATAAAGGTCACTGCCTATTAATAGTAGAGACTACTACTTAGTACTGTAGTTAAGAAGAAGCTTACCTGAATTTGTGCATAATGAAGGTCATTTAGAATGGTGTAGATGGAGGCCATTAGGTTATTATGATTAATAAATTTGAATCTAGTGCAGTAGAAACCACATGTTCTGTGTGTGAGTGTGCCTCCCAAAGGAGTCTGGGCTCATCTCTAATGAGTTCCACTATCTCAGGTCTAATCTGTCTCTTCTCTCCAACAATGCTAATGAAATCCTATTGAAACTAGCAGAGCTTGCCATTAACACTCCTCCCCTGCAACACCGGTGAACAGCAGACCTGAGATCCAGCTAAACATGATAGTTTTGGAAATGGTTGTTACAGGTGAGTTGCTCAGCCAGCGGAGCCGTTAGAGGTCCTGTGGGGGTTGTGACAGTTGAAAAGTAGGAAAGAGTCACAGAGAAATAAAAGGGACACGGAATAAAACAAAAGCTGCAAAAATAGCTCAAAATTATGTATGAGTAGTCATGATTAATTCATCGTGAACAAAACAAAATGAACCAAAATGCTAAAATTGTTCTGTGACGTGGCTCAGAGATAACTCACTGAGACATGTCACAGTTGTTATAACAAATGTATAGAGCCCATAAAACATGGGGGGACCAATGGCTTTCCAATTAGTGACACCTATTTTGGATGTGTTTATGGAGCGGTAAACATTGGAATAAGTCAGACAGATAATGAAAAACATCGTAAAATGAAACTATGTCAAGAACCAGATGAAATGTAGAATAACCAATTTATGCAGCTGGAAATTTCTATCAAACTCTTGACGCCAGCGCGCCCCTGTCAGTACAGATTAGTTTGCTCTCTCAGTAGGTCTGTGGAGGTTGAGAAAACTAAAGGAGAACTATTGGAGTTCTTTCAAATTACCTTTCTGGTATGTGTTTGTTCTTGTTCAATATCTCCTGATTAACCCCTTCCCCCACTGTTTTGTTCTGTTGCTGTCCCTCTTGCTCATTCCTTCCCTGACCTCGCTTTTTTCCACATTTCTCCTCCTCCCTCTTCCCTATCCCCTTCTTTTTCTCCTCTCCTTGTCACCATTACCCTCTCCTTTCTTAACCCATCTTACCTCTCTCAACCACCTACTGGTCTAGTTTCTTTAATTTTTTTCCCTATATTCCCCTCAAACGGTGTGTGAAATGAGAGGATTCTAGCTTCCTGCATGAAACAGATGTGGCTCCATGGATCAACCAATCAAAAGGCAGTATTGCCATGCTGCACTATATCACAGCACACACTAATCATAGCCTAAAAAGCAGCAGAGAAAACACAGACATCTCCTGTAAAATTGGAGATATCTACAAGGTGCAAAAACTTTACGGTGCTCTCATCCTTTTAGAGCTGAATCCAGGTCAGATCATTATCAAAAAGGTGATGTCAAAGCAGAAAATGAACATTTTTTGTTTTATCTAAGACTGACACCATTAGTTATAATTTTATGCCATACCTCACACTGTCACAACAGCAGTTTTATGAAAAGAAATATGCGGGAAGTGGCTTTTTTTTTTTGGCTTCAACATACTGTTTCTGCTTATCACATAGCAACAGGGTGCCTGAAAATGTATGTAAATTTATTTTAGAAAAAAACTGAAAACAACATATCAAGGGAATGTTTCAGATGTCTCATCAAAAACCTCAAACATTCAGAGCAAAAAATGTACCCATCAAACAGGGGGCATTTCACAATCCTGTCTCGCAAAAACTGTTCATATGCAACTAAATGTCTGGATTACATTTATGTCTCTTTATAAAGATAATTGTGACTTCATTGAATGTATTTGTGAGTGTATGTGTTTATGTTCATGTTTTCTCTGCAATATTTGCCTCTGGAAATATCCACTTGATCCATACTGAAGTATCTCAGCAACTATGAGGTGGATTACCTTGTCAGAATTTTCAATTATTCTGTGAAACACCTCAAAATCTACTTGATAGATTGGCACTGCATTATTCACAGAAAGTCATGGTTCCTAGGTGATGCATTGTCAGGACCATGGTAATCCCCTGACTTTCACCTTAATACCACCATGACGTTGACATTTTGAGTGAAAAATCTCAACTACATTAGCATGAAATTTTGTACAGACAAACACATATCTCTCAGGACTGTAAGAGCTTTGATGGTTCTCAATACATTGGTTCATGACTGATCACATTACAAATGCCAAAATGTTATCAGTTTCAGTAGTTAAAAAGTAGTATATCTTTTATGGGCTCACTGATGTGATGTGTACAGTATGAGTTAGTACTATTAAACCTTCTAGTGCAGTGTGCTTAAGCACAAAAAAGTAGCCACTTTATTTGGGTTAAAATAACTGATTAAATATTGACCAAAACAGTAAGAGAGCAGAGTATGTACTTCATAAAAAAACACCAACTGTTGCCCCTGTCATAAACACTGCTCACTACAGATCATCTATTTATAGTACATACTGATGATGATATAACCATATGGTTATATCATCATCACAGTTTCAACAAAAACTTAACATTAAAACTTCCATGATGGGAGAGTTTATTGCAGGACTGTTTTATTAGACTAAGTTTGAGCTAGGTGTATCTAATGAACTGCTGACCATGTGTAATTTCTCGAATGAGTGTATTCCTTGACAGTTAATGTGTTGAGAGACTACTGCTGGCCAATAAACAGTTCTCAAGGATTAGCTGGTGGTTACGAGCCACGCTTAAGACAGTGAATACAATACAACACAATCAGTCCCTCTATAAACACCATTTTCTATCCCCTTATTGATTTCTGTGAGCTGTAGGAGAGTTAGTAAAATTCTCCAGAGGGCTATGTGCTCATCCTCTTATCCCGGACAATAAGATCAACCCAGTGTGACTGGATAATCTCCCCCTTGGAGTTTAAACTCTCCACCAGAAATGACACCTCTTATTTTTTTCTTGTTACTCACACATATAAACATAGATGACAAGGATTAGATTAAGTTGTCCTTTCCATTATGCGCCTCTCAGTTGTTGCCCCCTACTGTTAAATTGTATGATGTGCATAAATTTAAGCTTTGTGTGTATGGTGGCCTGAAAGGGTATCTATTTGATCCCACTTGCTGGGGAATTCTTTCATGCTTATATCTTTTCATCTCCCTTTTTACTTTTGGCTTACCCACTTCACTGTGTTCATTTATTCCTCTTCCATATTTTATGTTTTTAGTCAGTCTATCTTTTATGGAGCCCCCTAGGGGTCATGTGGTAAAAAAAAATATTTAGGTGAAATAAGTGGTAGAAAAAAAAAAATCAGACGATGTGATGTGATGTGATGTGACGAAATGTGACCATAGATCTGTGGCATTACTGTGGCTTTAGCTATGGGCGACCTGGGCAGCCTCCCAGAGCAGCATGTTCCGGGGGTCGGCATTGCGCGTCCTCACAATAACATTCTGAACAGTGGTGACTGGTTTCCTTTACTTCCTAATTAACCTTGTTGGATTACGTGCTCTAATTCTACTTTGTGAGCCGGTCAG
>JAUMHL010000015.1:14491783-14505960 GCA_032362345.1 Sandelia bainsii
TATATATTCTAAATAGATCCATAGTTCAAAATTTCAAATTCGGTATGCACTTTTTATGAGGTTTTTTTTTTTTGGACCGGGTCAAAATTGACCCGGACCATACTGTGAAGGCATTGAATATGAACAGTTTGTAAGGGTTAAAAAGGCTAAATATTTTTACAAAACAGCTGAGCACTGTAGTTTCTAGCAAACATCATTAAAACCGGAGTAAATGGTGCATTTGTTGGGGACTATTTTCAGATGTGCATTTGGTCTACTGAGTGTTTCTGTTCTGTGTACCCATGTTCATCATAAACAACTAACAGGTCACCAAGGGCAACAGTGAGACTCAAAAATGCATTTCAGTGATGGAGGTTTGTAGCACAGAGGTTTGAGCTGTTTCAGGCATTGGTCTTTTAATGGGACTATCGGGTGTAAAAAAAAATATTAGTATCATTATTATTATAAAACTTAAGTTCAACCAAAAAACAAACATTTATCAACTGTACTTAGGACTGGCTGAGGATGTGACAGTGCCAAAGAATGAATGCTTCCCATGCTGAGTCATGCCTTCTATCATAATCATTCTTTGCCATCACTTTCTACTGACAGCTGTTTGAGAAATGAAAAAATGAAAGTGCGCTACTCATTTCTTGTTGTTCAGCAGGGTGTTCAGTTCATATTTCTTTCACACATTGATTAATTCTGCACAAGCAGGGAGTGAGACGTACCTTTGACTGAAACTATTTTCCTTCCTCCGACAGTGGAGGGTGACAATCCTATGACCTTCACTTCTGACGTCCTGGCTCACCGTCCATATAACAGGGTTACTGGCTCTGGCTCCCAGAAACGCTACGCCATCTTTCAGCTTGACCCTGAAACACACACACATACAGGTTAAAAGAAAATTAAATGATACCAGAAATGTTACCACAAATTTTGGTTCAGAAACACACTTGGTTTCTTTTATGCTCTCTTTCTCTGACTCACACACAAACTTGTCAAAAGGAAAACAAAGTACTTATTATAATTATCTCAGAGGTCACAAAAACACCTCAAACAGCACTTATGGTCTCACACACAAAAAGGACATTCATCTACTTACTGAACAAAACATTCAACTGGATGGTAGTAATAGACTAATCAAATACTAATAAAAAAGCACTGATGTGACACAAAGAAAGAAAAGGCTTTTCTGTGTTTTCACTGACCAACTTAATTGTATTTTGTATTTTTAGCAACACAAAAAATAAGACTGAAATGTTTATAAAATATTCAAGTAACACCTTTTTGGATGATTCCAAAATTTGCAGGTTAATTGATAACATTTGAGACTGGGTGACTGGGTGTATAAGGAGCAGCCACCAAAACCCATCTTTGCAAGCAAAGCGATGAAAACCACTGTTGTGTGTCATGCTACCATATTCAATATACAGTAGCCACATACTTACTACTTTGGAAAGCTGTCACTTAACACAGTCCGCTGCTGCATCCAGAAATGCAACCTGAAAGTCTATTATTATGCAAGGAGGAAGCCATAAATCAATTCTGTGAAGGAATGGCACCAAGTTCTCCCAGTGTCATGTCAGAAAGACAGTGGAACAAGACCAGCATTCAGGTTGTTTTCAGAAAAAACAACTGGTTATTTGCGCAAAAGATGAAAAAGACCATCCAGACCACTATCAGTGCAAGGTGCAAAAGCCACATGGATGTAGGGGTACATCAGTGCCCACAGCATGGGTGACTTGCATACGATAAGTATAAATGTACCATCAATCCAGAGGCATATACTGGCTTATTAGAGAGACATATGCTGTGAATAAGGCCAGAGGGACAATGCCAGGCCTCATTCTGCTGTGCTACAACAACGTGGCTTTGTAGACCCAGAGTGCATGTGCTTGACTGGCCTGTCTGCAGTCCAGGTCTGTCTCCTACTAATAATGTATGGTGCATCATGAAGAAAAGAAAAACTGACTAGGGCAACCACAGAGTATTGAGCAGCTGAAATCTTGTATCTAGCAAGAAATGGCAAATATTCTGCATCCAAAAATGCAACAATTAGTATCTTCAGCTTCCAAACGAATATTAAGAAATGTAATTACAAGGAAAGATGATGTAACACAGTGGTACACAAATCTCTGCCTCAACTTTTTTTAGCACGTTGCAGGATGCAAACTCTAAATTTGCCAACATTTACAAAATACATTGGTCAGTGGAAACACAGAAAATCTTTTCTTTGTACTTTTGTCATATAAATAAAGCTTTAAGGGAAATAACAAATCACAGATTTTAGGTTTTATTGCTTGTTACATTTTCAGTTTTTTGAAAAAAAGGGTTGTAGTTGGTCGATCTGGTTGACAAATGTATTCTTTTCTACTTCTATCCATTTTGGATAATGATCAACGAAGGAGGTTAAAATGTTTTCAAATCTTGTTTTCAGGATTTGCTTTGGATACAATTTTCTTCAGGAAAGTGAACCTTGTTTGTACAAGCCAAAAAATTCCATTAGCAGCAATGAAACATAGCATCAGCACAACAGATGGCATGTTGGCTGAGCTGAAATAATCATGAGTCAGGGATAGTGAGTTTAAATTAACCTCTGTGAAAGTGTGCTCATCACAATGAGTGTGAATAATAAGCTGTACTTGACTAGTCTTGTATACCCTGAGCAATAAATAGCAAGCAACCTCTACAGTTGAGACAGTTTCTAGTCATTTTTCTCTTCACACCTACCCAATGGCAAGGTGAGGAGGGAAAACCTAGGGCTTTAAAATTACTCTAATCTCTGTAGCCTCCATGCCATCTCTGCCTTTGCGTCACCTTTTTTGTCTCTCTATCACTTCCATTACTCATGGTCACAGTCTGTGGGAGGCAATACAGGTGCTGAAAAACCATGACCTCCTCCTTTTCCAGTATATTGACGCACTGTTGCTCTTCTCTTCCTCCTCTGTCACATGAAATTACCATGAAGTACATGAGCAGCTTTCACTACTTCCTTTTCCAACATGACAAATTGCTCATGTTCAAACCACTGACATGAATGAAGCAGAGACTGTTTTATGTGGAGAAAAAAGAAGGAAGGGAGATGCTGAGAAAAGGTAGCTCCAGTCGCACAAAAAGGTGAGGAAAAAGAAACATTTCTATTCGGTAAAACATAAACACTGGGTAATTTTTCCCCAGATCAAAATAATAGGACACTGTTCTCGTTGTGTAAGTGCTAAAGACTTGTAAAAGATGAAGAAAAAAGCTGAGCATTAACAGTGGGATAATGACATGACAAACCATGCAGCAGTCCTCAGAAGAGCAGTCATTACATCGTCCGTGTTCAACCAGTCTTCTTTGATCTTTCCAGGCCGCTGGGGCGATAATAACTGGCCTTGTGTTGGTCACCGCTCCTGACGAGCAACGATAAAGGCAGCTGGTGTGGAAGATGCAGACAATAACTTGGAGGAGACGACTGATTGCCGTCTGCCCCACTGTTTCCCAGTCGTCACCTTAGCCGCGGCACAGTAATTACTACAGACTCACAAGCAGGTTCAGCACTGACAGTGGACTACAGGGGGAACAATAATAATCTAATACGGACTCAAGTCTTACAGTTTTCTCTATCCTGTATTGATCAAATATCAAATTCCAATTTAAAAGCAGACATGTATAGGCTCCATTTTGATGCAGAGCAGCTATTTCCCTGCACTTCTGGCAAGTTTTTGTGCTTGCATTAGGGATCCATTTTGCTGACCAATGTATTGTTTCCATAGAAAACATATTAGTAATCCTTCCTTCCTTTCTACATTTATGTTCCTACGTTTGACATCTATCTTATCTTATTCTCTTTCTGCTCCTCCTACATCGTACTGTACCCACTCTGTTTCTCTCACTCTCATGCACAATTTGATAGACCCAAACCTGTGCTACAGCCGTCAAGCAAGGGGGCTAAATTAACAAATGGCATGTTGTAAATGAGATTGGCTTGGCTAATATGATTTCTTGTGGGGAAGGACGAAGTATTGGGGAGGCAATAAAGCAAAGCAATTAGAAGGGAACCTCCCCTTTCACATGCATCAGCATATGAAGCTGCCTCATTAATTCCATGAAAACCTACATCAGTGGGATGAGTATTTAAACATGAGATGAGAGTGCCAGAAAAGACTCTCCCTGACTGATGCTCAGAAATGACATCCCAGGATGTCCATGTCCAAGCAACAAATAAACACACCTTGCACTCACATATGCCTTTCATATGCTGATTGAAGTACTAGTGCACATTAATATTAATGCACTTACTCTGCAGTAAAACAAATGGAATCCACACAGTTCTGATTAACTTGGAAGACTGTGTGAGATTGGGTGTTTTATGGAAATAACATTTAAACAATACTAGGGATGTCACGAAAACCACTAGTGCGGTACCAAGTTGATGCCAAAATTCTGAAAAAGTGATGGTACTTGTTTTCTAAGGTACAGAAGGTACCAAAAGTACTGCAGTAGCTGTCATATGTACTGTAGTGGAGAAAGAGATTTCTCTGACATTAATGAGGGAAGTAAAGTCTGATGTTAAACACAAAGAGAAGAAGGAAGGTAGCACAGCAGCAACAACAGCATGTGGCGTTAGCAAGCTATATATTCAATGCACAGCAAAAGTCATGTATGGAGATATTTTGCAGTTCAATCAGAGACAAGTTATCATAGACCTAGAGTAATAATAAAGCGTTACAACACAAAGTACAGGCTCATGTCAGTCATAGAAGGTTTTTATGGATATTTATTTTCACTCAGATAAGTTATTAAGTTGTATAAAATAGTAGAAACTGGTAATACTCAAGTTCAGTTTTTTTTATGCTAAAATGTGAGTACATCTGAGTGAGAGAGTGTAGACAAATGACTCAATGGCACAATGGTTCAGGAAGGTATAATGAGAGTTACAGGACCCAATATGAGGTGTGATGAATGCATGAAGAACATGTTGTTTTTGGGTTTGAATAACAAAAAATAACACATTTTTTAAATAAATAATATATAATGACAGTATAGTGCAAAACTATTGCAGAACAGATTTGTACTCTACTTAAAAACATATGAAAAAAAAATATTTTAGTCAAAAGACATAAAGAGCAGCAAACCTTTCCTTGAAAGCAACTGCACTCATTTTCAGTGGACTTTATAATGATAATGACAGGATAGCATCTGTAAAAAGGGCAGAATTGCAGGAAATATTACATGCTGTCATTCGAAAACATGTTTCTTACTTGATTCCTAACTTGGCTCTAATTAAGTTTCCAAAAGAGGAAGAACAAACAAAAGTGTCTTTGTGGTGAACACAAGGATAGAATGATAGCTTGGTGTTAAAGGAGCAGAAAGAGGGAGTGGTGGTTCACAGAAACAAGGCAGGCAACTTAGAAAAGACAGGCATCAGTGTGGATGAAAAAAGTCAGAGGATGCAGAAAAACATTCAGGAGAGAATGGGAGCTCAAGACAGGGCTTTGGTGGTTAAGATACTAGAATAAGAGCTTGTAGTCAGCACTGGCATTTGCTGTCTGTTCTGTCTGTCTTATATTCTTAACAACAGGAGAGATATACATCAATGTAATCCTCAAAAGACAATTTGCAAGGGTATTTCACCCACTAAACTTTAAGAAACACAGAACTGAGACAACTCAATAACTTCACACACACAAACTCACACACACACCTTGGTCTGAGTCTATATCTGATATAATATATAACTCATTCGGAGAGAACGACCTGGTGGCTAAAGCTAACCTTTAGTGGAGATAAATGAAAGTGAGAACAATTGCTCTGATATCAGCTCTTCCACAAAGAAACCACCTTTGGTTCCTACATCACATAACAGCTCTTGCAAAGGCAGAGCCAGATGGAGAAAAGCTGTAATACAGATGAGCCAAAGTACATTCATATATAACCTGCAATTATGTTATGAGGCATCATTAACTAACTGAAACACCTGAAAGTGCTGGATGAAAAATCTCCTTTACATGACAAACTGGTCTGGTGGTAAGTTAGATAAATGTGAAACACACAATAATGCTGAGCATATTTTCCAAATTAATTTAGAGCAGACAAAATTGACCAAATCACACTGAGCTAGTTTAGTTGACTGGATCCCTTAATTCACACCTGCAGCTAAATCCTGTTATGAAATAAATAGATAAGCTGTTCGGTATAGAGACCTAGTTTGCTTAATGTTCTCTCCCTTTTTATTCCTCCTGCTAAAAAAACTAAATAATCTTCATCACCTCAGGGTAAAATTAAATTAGATAGTAGCCAATGACAGGTGAACCACACTGGGAGCTGATCCAATAAATTAGTAAGGTGAAACAGGGCTTTGGTGGAGAAGCTCTGAGTCAATTAACTAAGGAATAGTTGTTGGTGGAGTGTTTTTAGGGGCGAGTGGACATAGGCAGATGCAGAGATAAAGAGAGAGCTAATTCAATTAATGAGTTTGATGCTGTTCTTCTCATTATCAGGGCTAGTTAAAAGTGCTGGTGCGTGGCAATGCTGTGAACGGAGGACAAGATTAACACTATAAGATAAAGAGCGCTCACCAGCTCATCTCCACCCATGCATTCTGCTGCACTTCTCTCTGTCTCCTCCTTTTGTCTCATTTTCAGCATGTCTCATTTTCCTATCTCTCTCTGCCTATCTCTATCTTTTCCCTCTGAAACATTCTACTTCCCTCAGTGTATCTACAAACCCAAGCCTTTTTCAAATAGCTCTCTGTTCCACATCTACTGTAGCTTTGGTACACTGCATTTTAGATCTTCATTTTTAAAAAGTATCAGTGATCTGGTACACTGTTGGTCACTTTATTCAGTATATAATTTTGGTTAACTGTTCATTAGGTAATTTGAAATTCTACCAAGTCAAACATCTTAGTTAAGCAAAGTGGGTACAAGTAACTGGAAGTTTGCACAAAATCTGGATCCTTTTCAATTTAGTTTTAGGTAAAACACACCTGTAATGAAGGAAACACAACTGTAATGAAGGCTTTAGTGTAAAAGAACTGTTGAAGGTTTTTAGCTATGCTAGCAGCAAGGCTCTACGAGTGACAATACTGGTCAATCGACTTCACTGAATTCAATTAAGTCAAATGACTGAAATATTAGCACATGTATCTGTGCAGACAGTTAAGTGCACAATACCCAGATCATGAATCTGAATAACTTGCAAGTAAGCAAGTAAATGTTACATATATACTGACGTATACTGAAAACCAGAGACCAACAGGACCAAGTTCTGGATATTTAGCGATGTTGCAGTCTCAAACTGCTGGGTGGTCTGTGACAGAGGCAGAACTAATCTGTGATAGGTCCCTGACGGGTCACTGCCTGTATACAGTACACAGTGCACTCAAATACAATGGCCTTACAAGAAATACAACTGTGTGGCCAAACTGTAGATACAGTATGTAGGCTAGTACTGTGCATAAGATGTTCAAAGTTGAAAGTTTTCCAATTTTTTGACTTAGAAAAAAAGGAGGATTGAAGGAATGTCATTATACATTAAAGCAGGCTATCATCACCTAACCTTCAGCCATGCCCTCTAATTTCCTCTGGATGTTGCTAGAAAACTGCGTCTGGATAATGAAGCATTGCATGAGGCTTATCTTGCCCTTCACTTTACATTTGTGAAATGTCAGTTTCACTTCTTGCTGCCATTGACCACTTCCTCATGTCATCATTCTTTATAGATTAATATCTGTGTGATCCAAAATGTGAGGGGTTAAAAGCTGCCCATCTATCAAGGAACAAAGGAGATCACAGGAGTTCTACTTAAAGTGCTACTTAGTCATTTCAACCTAGAGTGGATTGTATTGAGTGCTTCTTAATTGAGGAGATGCTGACTGCCACCAAACGCTACACACGTTTACAATCGGGGGGTGTACAAGGAAGAATACTGTCCAGGAAAACAGATAAGAAAATTTACTTTTCACACAGAAAGGAGAGGAGAAGAGTTGATTGCCCTCAGCAAAATTCTCTCTTCGTCCTTATTTTGATGCTTGAAAAAAACACAGCATGGTGATGCATCAGCCAACATCTCTTTCTCAGTTTTTTTTTTTTTTACCAAGAAGAGCAGCCAGATGACTGACATGTGGAGCTTGGACCTGAGCTCTGGGAACAAACTTGTAGCTTTAAAAAAGAAGCAGCAATAACTGTCAGAGGAACGTGGCTGACTTCAAATGAGAAGAGGTTCAAAACGTGAGCTGGCCATAGCCTCGTGACATGAACGAATCCATGACAGATCAAGGGAAATCACATGGACAGGAGCACTGAGAGATGAATTTGAGTAAAATTCAAAGAAGCCCCAGTGCTTCTGAGGAAAGGAATATTTCATTTGGAAAACTGGGCAAGGTTTCATACGTATAGAACATCTTAAATGCATCTTAGGGCTAAGAAAATCATTATTTCAGTGTCAATAAAAAAACAATTTAATTTGCATCCCAATGTCCAGTGTCATGGTGTTTTGAACAGAAGCATCATTATAATCAACACAGTCACAATGACTCATAGTACAAATCCAAAAACTGGTGTTTTTCACTCTTTCAGCGAGAGCATTTGTGTAACAGCTGAACAATGAACAAAATGAATAGTGCTATGTATGACTGTGAGAAAATGAAAAAGCAAAACCTAGTTGAGTTGTAATGCCTGAAAAGCATTACTAATTCATCAGTAGGTTTCAGAGAAGTGTCATTCTATATGAAGGGTTTCACATTATGAAGAACAAATTAATCTTACAGTGACCACATATTGAACATTAAACAAATGAGGCTAATGGAATCCACCAAAAATCATTTTGTAAGCAAAGGACTAAGGAGTGCTATGATAATAATATGATGAGATAAGACTAATGTGGTGCCATTGCTGCATAATGCATGACTGTTGTTATGGGCCAGGATGCAACACATACATAAGCCGTCATAGAGGGGGTGTAAGATGTAATTAAGGCATTGTTTTCTTTAAAATTCAAGGCAGAGGAGGAAAATGAGATCTAAAATGACAAGAAATGAAATGTCTGCTCATAAAAATGTTAAATTTATCAAAGCCCACAGCTTCGAGCAGTCAGTGACATTGTTTTCTTCAATCTGCCCCAAGCCCTCATTATGGCCTTATGTCACATTATATTTAAGCTTATTTATAAAACAGTAAGAAAAAAAGTCAAAAAAGGCAACAAAGAACACATGATATTCTGAATAAAGAAACAAGCTGGATGTGGGTGGGCACTGATTGAAATGCCAAAGAGCTCCATGTGTGAGCAGAAACTGTGCACATGAAAGTGAGCAAATAGGATGATGACACTGAGGGGCATGACAGCGCAACACCAACAGTGGCCTAAAGCAAATCACCTCCAGTACATCACAGCCCGACTCTCTTCACGACACAAGACTGAAAATGTAAAATTAAAGAACATGACCAATCTGCTGCTCTACATGTAGGACATTTCGACCTTCATTTGAGTCACAGGATTTGTGGAGCAAGCATGGGCTTTCAGATTAACACAAATGTGAAATATGTGTCACAACGGTGTTCCTTTTTATTTTTCATGTTTGCACGAATGTATCGTAAACCGAGCTCTAGAGTACAAACTTCCAATTTTTCATTTGCTTTAATGCTGGATTTCAGGAACTCACTACCACTGCTGCAGTAGATTAAATGAAGGAATGAGGTCATGTTGTAGCAGACAGAAGTTTGATCCCTATGGCTGCTATTTGAATAGGAGCTGAGCCAGTTAAATAGGAGATAGGGCAAACACACAGACACTGATTTCAGTAAAACCTATTTGACATAGGGTTGCATCCAGGGGATAAAAATTAGACTTCGCATTGGCTCCATTGAGTTGGACGGATGATCCAGAACTGATCCAATATTTGGATGGACACAGAAGGAGGACAAGCACTATAATCTCAGGATGTAGTGGGGCAGATTATGGCAAATTGGTAAACCTGCTGTAGGAACGGTTACACAGATTAACACTGATGCTGGGCACATACAGTGAGCAGTGAGTAGTTAAGTTAGTTTTATTTAGAAATATTAATGACATTATCAATATAAATGCATATTTATTCTGTTGGTAGATCAGATGATTTCTGAAGTGAAAATGTACAGTACTGCCAGAAAACATCTTTGCTGCTTCAATCTGAAGCCATTAGTGAAACAATTCATCTTTGGCAATCACTAAAACATTTTAATCATGATCGTTACAAATGGTTGACTATTCATTATGCCCTCTAATTAGATCATAAATTGTACGACTATACTGTTGTGGGAGGTTTTGAAGGATGTGACACACTGGGGACAAACACAAAAGCCAGCTAGGACTGACGAAGTGTGCTGCATTAATGGCACGGGGAGCCTGGGTTGCTGAGAAGGGACTAAATGGTTCTCTGCTAAATTCATGTATGAGGGATTTATTGAGTGATTGACTGGTGGTTTGAGCCTGCAGATATGTGGTCAGGTTATGCAGGTGATCAGGATCATGGGTCAAATGTTGCAGTATTTCATTCAGCTGTCCTGACATTGGGGACTATCCATTTTCCTGATGTCATGGATTTAATTCTGACTGCTGGTGTAACTGAGCTGAGTGAGCCCTGCCAACAGTAGATACAGTGCATTCCTGGTCTAAATGTCATGTGTTGTATTTGTCAGTGTTGTGACATTTTTGCAGAGCTGTGAGGAGACAACATCAAAAGTGCTGGACATGTGATGTGACAAGAAAGATGTCAGACACTGTCCGCCTAAACTCTGTCACAATGGTGACATAAAATGTTTTCTAAGGATGAGGGAATTTGCTCTTACTGAGAAAACCTAAACCTCAGTAATAAAATAAATTCAATTTAGGTTTCATCCACAGTATAAAGGTTGTGTTTGCATAGTCTCAGCCATCCAGAGACAAAATAAAGTACTCATCCACAAAGTCCATACACACTCCTCTGCATTTTACAATGAGAAAATTCAGAGGTGAAACTGCAGGTAAATCAATTCAGGCCTGATCTATAAAAGCTGGCATGTCAAGCAGTACAGTATTAGCCCCATTTGCACTTCATTATTTGCACCAGTGGGCATTGCTGAACAGTCACCAGCAGCAGGCTCCAGTACATGCAGGAGACATGGAAAACACCCAAGTCACTACATAGTCGTCTGCCAGAGTTTAAATATGTACATGTGTGTGTTCTCGAGTCTGAAAGAAAAAGAGCCGTGTGACAGAGAGAAGGAGATGCTATCAAAGAGAAGAGAGAGGGATGATTTAGGGGTAGAATAACTGACTTTGATGAGGGCCTGGATGGAAAAACAACAGATGATCTCTGCTGGCTGCTGTGCTTTTCTTTACTTACAAAAGGATACAAAAAATTAAGGTTATTTGAGCGTTTGTTTTTAAGTCGTATGCTACCCTTTTTCTCCTTGTAAGAAAATATTCTCTGAAATATTTGAGGATGTACAGATACAAATATCTGATTTGATTTTTCTGAGGATTTTGCCATATAGAGTTTTCTTTATTAGTCATCAAAAACAATAAACTACTTTTCCCGCAGTTTTTCTCTCAGGGCCAAGATCTGAGATCTTAGACTCAATAGATCTAAAGAAAAACAAAGCCTCCTCATCACTATGTGTAAAAGTAAAGAATAAAATGTGTTTTGTTTTCCATGGGAGTGAAGTGAAAGTCAGAGTGCGCAGCACATATCTGTGTCAACACAGGTTTTGCATGCAGCTTAGAGCAAGTGAAAAGTCTTTGTCAGAGTTAGGCCTAATTTCTAAATCCTTTAACATACTGTAATATGGTGATACTGATATAAAAATTACCAGCATAAAAAAGGTGTTCACAAGGTTTTAACTTTTTGGGCTTCACTGGAACCTCTTGCAGTCATGGATTTAGTGTTGTTTAAACTTTTTTAAATGCAAAAGTCAAAGAAAACACAGTGTGGGCAAACAGTCTGATCCCACAGCATAGCAGACAAAACTACAACAAAGTGAATTTTCAATTTTTTTACTGTGTTAACAACCTTGCAACTTAATACTTACAAAGTGGTTTCATCAGGCACTGTTCATGCTGTGCATTTCAGAGGCCTCAGTGGCGTATTTTGCAGTAGTAGTAAAGTGCATGCCTTACATCATCAAGCGAAGTGGAAACTTAAGGTAAGTCTCATGCACTCAGAAAAAGAAAAAAAAAAAACTTCATAAAAATTTACTGTAAATACCTGAGTAAAAATATTTTCTCTTTGACTCCCACCTCTTGTTTGTTGCTATACTCATGTACTGCAAGTAGTGTTACATTTTGGAAAGGAGCAACTTTTCTTACAGTTTCTGTGTCTTTGTGCCAAACAGCACTTTTTGCTCAGTCAGATTTCTTTGACTGGCAGCTACAAACCATTTTAGTCAGCAAGTCATTCAAACATGATAGTAAAAGATTTCTTTAGTCATATCTATCCAGAATATCTCTTGACCATTGTCTGAGCTGACACCCCTATCATCATGAAAACATTGTTTGTTTGTGCCTTCCAAAATGCATATGACTTTTTTCTGAGCTTCCACTTCTATTGTTACGGATGTGTTAAGTTGAGACAACTAAAGAATAGAGTAAAGTATGCCTTTACTCTATTGTTGTTAGGAGACAGAATCTCCATTGTCGATATAAGATATTTTGTATGCCTATTCTTTTACAGGTCCTTTTGCATTTCTGCTGATACAACCCTGTCTCCTAAAAATTACGTTCGTATAGAACGAAACTGCATTCCCGATTACGTTTTGTTACAGGACGTATTTGCGTCCCGATTACGTTTTTGTAGAACATAATTGTCACGTTGTATTGAAACGTATTTTTGTGAATGAACGAATGACATGCTACATTTATTAATGCAAAACGGTTGGTAAGGAGGTAGTTGGGGTGGATGGAGGGCGTTTACTGTGAAGGACTGACATGCCAGAGACCAGAGTTTGAGACCAAAGTCCCCTGTGAGGTTGGGTTTAGGCAATAAAAGTACTGAGGTTAGGGTTAGAAAAAAGATCGTGTTTTGGTGTCATTTTTAATGCAGACGTGTTTGTGAAGCGACTGTGTGAAATGATATTTTTATCCATTAAGCAGCCCCCAGTCTTTCACTGACAATAACCCACTGCAGTGACGCCTGATTCCGACTATATAACACTTTAATATCGCTACACTCACATGTCTGGATGTTGAAATGTAATGTCGGACATTTTAGCCGACAGAAAACCGGATGCTGATCGGATATTTTGGCGGACAAAAATACGTCACCTGTGAACATTTCAGACAGGGCTGGCTGATAACAGACATTTAAATTTACACACCAGAGCCTTATACACAGATCAACTGTATGATACTGATGACTTGATGGGCCTGCATGCACACGCATAAAAATACACTTCTGCAAAATTGTATCACAAGCCCAGCATGTGTCAGGCCCTCCTGCCACTTTTCACTTCCCCTGCAGGAGTTAGAGCCTCTGCTCAGTGTGTTGCAGCAGTTTTAACAGGGACAAGTGGCTGCCAGGGTTTTAACAGGGATGACCAACTCACTTCTCGCCTGTATTTTAGTAGTGCTTATCAGAAAGCACCATGCCCTGAGCGCTGCTTCCACTTCACAGGGCCACCAACACCTCAACTGCCACTGGATGTTTACACTGATCCCTTCATAGAGGACTCCCTTGGGCTGCTCCCTCTATTTGTGTGTATGTATTTGTGCGTGTGTGTATGTGTGCACATAGCTCCCTTGGGCCACAACACAGCTTGTCTACATTGAGCCTTGTGGAGTGACAATGTCGGTTCTGTTGCTCCAGACCAAAGTCAAATACTGCGTGCCAGGAGATGTGCGATGAAAGAATGAACAAGGACAAATGGCCATTCAGGCCTGAACCATCTTGATGTGAGCAAAAGCTATAAAGCAACTGGTAAAATATAAGAGCTACCTCATACTGTATATACTTCATAGATTTGAATGTAGATATTCTAAACTCATTCTCTGAAATTCTAAATCAGTGCCCCCAACACCAAGACTCATTTGGTCCAGACTGCAGTATATGATAAGGATATATACAGCTCTATTTAAAAGAAAAGAAAAAAAACAACTTGAACATTAACTGTTGTAAAGTAACATGCAATTCAATTCAATTCAATTCATCTTTATTTGTATAGCGCCAAATCATAACAAAGATCATCTCAAGGCACTTTACA
>JAUMHL010000015.1:14506060-14532900 GCA_032362345.1 Sandelia bainsii
GCAAACAACACAACGTGTAACAGAACGATCAGTATCGGCAACAGGAAGTGACGCAATACGCCTACCGTCAATCAGCCCCAAATGCAATCCATACAAGCAATTTATAGCTATTTACAGAAGAACATTTCATAACCATGAGAATATGTTTGCATATCACATACTGTACATTGTGTAATGTTTTTTTACTATTTATGGTGTCATAAAAAAGGAAAGGCCTCTCAGATCAATACTATACACCATCATACAAACATGTACCTTCACAAGTCTGACACATTTTTACAGCTTTGTGACATGTAGTGTGGGTGTGTACTGGCAGTCACACATATCTGTAACTTATCTTTTCACTCAGTAAAGCTGGGAACAGATCTTAAGATTACAACAATAAAACCAGCAAACCCAAGTCAAACATAACTTTATTCCAGCTCAGTTCTGCAAAAAAAAGAGTTTGTTTCACAAATTTATGGTGTAGTTTATGAGGAAACTGGCTGTGACTACTATACTTGGATGAGATAGTGGGCGAGGAGATGACGGCAACATGGTCTGTACATTCTACACAAAGAGCTGAAGGTTAGTGAACTTTATACGACTGAGTTGAACTCCAGGTGAACTGTGGCTCTGCACTGAAATCTGATGAACTGAATAATAAAATAATACTCACTCATGGCTAAGAGCTCTATTTAGTAGTTTGCTGACATTTTTGAGCAGAATATTTTTTAACCATGTTGGATGTGCCCTCAATGAAATTGGAAATAATCTAAATGAGAATGACGGGCAGTGACACAACCAGAAAGTCAATTATTAAAATAATTTAACACAACACTATATGAATCTGTCAACTGCAGCAGAATCAGTCCAACTTGGTCTGATCAGACGTGACCCTCACATCAAAATGTGTATCCCTGCTAACACTAACTCCCGCACACACAGACTGTTGTTGTGATTCCAGTGAGTAAGTCCCTCACAAAGCTATCAAGGTGAGCTACATGACTGGTCAGGGCAGTGTGGGCATGAAGCTGTGACCCTGCAGGGAGATTGCTTGTAAATAAACTGGAGCTCATTTCAGGATTTTCATGAATACACTAAGGCTGTTGAAACAACTAAGGAAAGAGATTTGATGTGTTTGTCTGAGCGCACACTCTGTGCCTTTGTCTCATTTTGTATGTCAGGAAAGCATGACAAAAAGAATCAGAATGAGTCCTTCGTGCCATAACACAGCTCATCTGTAGTGAGAAGAATGGAGTAACATTGCCAGAACTCCTCCAGTCACCAATGTTGAGGGCTACAGAATGTCAGACAGGAGAGAGAAGAAGGTGAAATGGTCATCCAGGATTTCACAAGCCTTTACGTAAGTGGTGAAATGACAGCAGAGCCGATAGTAAATGCACCTGCAGTCCTCCAGGGTTTGTGCTGCAGCAACATCTGAACTTCAAGTGCCAAACACTGATGACAGTGGAAGTGGAACAACTGCTGCGCAAAGAACAAAGTGTAGAGAGGGAAGGCAGCATTTTCTGTTGAATTAGACTTGAAAAAGATGAGGCATTAAAATGTTCTCACTTAGACTCAAAGAACATTTTCTTCTGAGAAAACTTTAACATCACTTACATAATGGCAGAAATCATTAACTCATTATAATGGTTTTTAGTTGCTTTATTATCCGTAGTCCTTGTACATGATTGATCTCAATGCCAGGATAGACAACATATATGTTTAACATGTATAGTTTCAGTGATATTTGTGACTTTTTTTTGTATTATTTTGTACTTTAAATCAGTGACACAGAAACTGTTACCAGCCACCATTAAGAGCATCTGACTACTTATAAAATGTACTATTTGTGTTTCTAAATGATTAGTTACTACAAGAGTGTATTAATAATGTGTTATTAATAATGTCTCAGCAATTTCTAAAACATTTCCACATTTCTGATCTATTAAAACATAAAAATAAGACGTCCTTTAGTTTTCATAATTGAATTTCTTTGTTTGTTTGTTTGCAAGCTTATCTGTTTGTATGAAGATTAATCATACTGATGGCCCCTAGATATTACATGAACAAAAAGCTCTTTAATGAGGTTTGATCCACCCCCCTGAAAGTGAAGTTCTCGATACAATGATGAGAAATTCAGCAACACAACATAATGAGATCAGTTCATCTCAAACAAATAAGGTGTATCGTTCATTTATCAAACTGCTGGAATAAACAGCAGTGACTGTTCCCAGTTCACAGGAAACCAGTGAGTCTAAGAAAGATGAAAGATGCTAAATTAGTTCCCAACTTTAACTTAACCAAGATCTTTAATCTTTTATCACAAGACATAGTTGCATCACCTTTTTGGTCAGTATCTGAAATTAACTAATCTATAATTGAAATTGGAAAAAAAAAAAACAGAAGAAGAAAATTGTTTTAGTCAGGATTTTCTCCTTCTGTTTTGTTTTTCAATTCTTTTTTTTTTTCAAAAAAATTTTTTTTTTCTAATCTTCTTTGTGCATTAAACTGACAAAATTAATACATTAGTTTATTTAACGTCTAAACATTTATTGCATCCGGCAAAAAATATTGCTATTTTGTCTCACATTTTAAATAGCATGTAGATAAAGCATGCATTTTTCATATCAGCAGTAGCGTTGTGCAGTAATACTTTTTATGAGCTGGTCCATGCATATGATGCACATAGGAAAAACCCACGTACTAATAGTACCTTGTAATTGCACGTAATGGTTGTAGCATAAATGTAGCAAAGTGGCACAAAAGGGCAGAGAATAAGAAGACTGCTACTGTGGAGCTAGCAAGCATGGATGTAAATAGTAAAACCTATTCAAGAATCAGCTTTGCAGATTTTTTGAGAAAGGAAAATTATTCAGCCTTTTGTTTAAAGACTTTTTTTTCGAGGATACATACTGTACCATACTTAAGATCTTTAATCTTCTAGGATAAGGAAAGTTGCATCACAGTCTCAGTACTACCAATTTGGATTTCAACCACTGCATGATCTTCTCCAAATAGTGGGAACAGGAATAGAAAAAATTGCTTTAATTTACAGGTTTTAAATGCTAGTGTGGAATGAACAAAATGATGAAAAAGACTCTTATCAATAAATTATATAATAAAATAAAAAGCAGCTACAGCTGAGTCATTAAGTTGAGTGGCAGAGAACAGGAGAAATGTGTCACTTTTCAAGGCGCCAGACATTAACATCACTCAAAAAGCTACCAGACACATATTTTTTTAAATTACACCTCTTAACTTCAAAATGAAATGTCCCAAATTCCAGACTATTGACTGTTGACTTGTGGGGCATGGAGGTCATCATCCATGTTCACCATATCTTCATTTAAATATTTATGAATTTTTATTGTCATGTTATTCCAGTTGCTATTTTTTGCTTTTTTTCTAAGCTAATAATTGATGTTTACTTTGTTACTTTTTAAGTTTTTTTCTAGAACACCCAGTGGGAGCTGCCCACTGAAAAACATACTGTACACAACACTGATTAATTCATTTTATCTTTTTATTCCCTCTTTTCCTTTTTCTCACTCTACCCAGCAGTGCAGTGACTGAGAAAAAAAGAATCATACAGATGACATGCATCACACACATGCAAACACAGCCACATCTATACACATATTTGTAGACATATGTGGACACACAAACTCTTGCATGTTTCTCTCAACCAGCGCACACACATGCACAAATCCAAACCCCTGGGCAGATCAAGGCTTATCCACCCACAGTGGTGGTAGGCCCGCAGGATGATGAAGGCTTGGATCCAAAGTACCAGCTTATATCTACAGATCAGTGGCTGACCTCCCAACCAGCTAGAGCCAGACTGACCAACACTACACAGCTTAAAGCTCAGCCAAAGGCACTGCTCCAAGCTGCATGCTGAATATTATATCAGTCTAATGATTCTCCCCAGAAGCCCAGACTCTGTCAGCTTGTCAGTTCGCTTTTTTCTCTGTTGCTCTCTCTAGGTCTTTGTCATTACTTTTTTTGTTGTTGTTGTCACTGCCTCAAACTCTATATTTCTGCCTGTGTCAATGAAGGAAAGGCGGTCTGTTCTGGGAATGAAAGCAAAGCACATAAAAGAGCAATATTTTTGGAGGAGCAGGGGGTGAATTTTAACATTCTGTAACGAAACTATGATTCCCAATGCCAGTAAAGTGCTTTGAAATGTATGAAACCAGGAGTGATCCTGCCACTCTCAGAGACTTTGTAGGGTTTCCTCAGACATCAAGATACCTCAGACCTGTTTGGCCAAAGGAAACTGCTGTTGGTCAACAAAGAGTGAATGGTAATCATGTATAGCAAAAGGACAAATATATGTCTGATAAACTGAATAACATTTTCAACTGAGATTAATGAAAGTTATGTTTTTCTGCCTGTGTGTTTATCTGTTTCTTCAAATGTTAGTTGTGTTGCATGGTCTGCTTACATCAGATCTGGAAAAATGTGTTTATTAGAGGAATTTTCTTCTTAGTTCTTTTTAGCAATTTCACTGGTGTAAATAGAAATACACTGGTGATTTTGACAGTAGCACGGATCCAAGTGCGCTCTGTGCCAGTACATGGACTCAGATGCATGTAGTTGTGTTCGCAAACGCAGACTGCCTCTTGCAACAGCATTTATAAGCACCCGCTGGTAATAAAACACTGAAAAGTGTTGAAATGGAAATGGATCATGACCCATTTGGCTTTTGATGTCTTGAACAAAAAAGAATTAAAAATGTAAATGGCTCACATACTGTGACGCTTTTGAAATTTTGTGTACAGCATGCAGGCACTGTCAAGTTCTGTAAAACTATACAGGAGTGGGTGGAGGTTTAATAAACTGCCAACACTGTGCACATTCAGCCATGTTATTATATATTATTACCATGTTATTATAGAGAAGCAAAATCCACACTGGGTGGAGATCAGAGTGAACAGACAAGTCAACCAAACATTAGACTTTAACATGAAAGAACACTCCTCATTTGTTGTTTCCAACCAAGTCAATGTTTATCTAAGGCATGATCCCAAAAGTTTAAAAGTTTAACCAAGTGTTAACTGCTGTCACCATGACGATAAAGGTCCTTGTTCTCGAATGAATTGCTTGAGCTCAAAACTACACTCATGTTTACCTGCAACCCTCATGGTATTTTAGTGTATTTATTCTATTTTCTTCTGGCTTACCCCACAAACACACAATTTCATTTCCAAAACAGCTGTATTGAGGCTCAATGGAGTGATGGAAAGATGCAGCTGCTACATGATGATTTTGCTGTGGCTGGTGTAGACAATAGCCACTGAAAAAAGATAAAATTGTTCCTGTGGTGTTATAATCACCAGTTAAAATTATTAAAACTGGCAGGAATTTGACATCTAATGCCCTATTTCAGATTTAATGTCATGATAATTGTTGTAATGGCAGTAATGGTAATAGCAGCATCATATGTCTGCACTAGCAGTGTGACTCCAGGTAAGGCAGTGTCAGTCTGTCAGTCCAGCACTTGTTCGGATTAGTGTTTGAATTACTGGAAGCTTAACTCCCCCCAAAGCAACAAAACATTGACTTTTGGATGAAAACTGTTAAATAGCATTACCTTTTTAATGCTCTAATGTGTTATCTAAATAATACACTACATCTATGTGTGTTGTTTTATACTCGGTTGCATATTTAGAGCCTTTGTGACTGTTCAGTGTTGGCTGCTCGACTGAACATCAGTTCAGCAGTCTCTCTCTCATTTTTGTTGTTCCTTCAGCACACAGTGAGAACTTCACTGTTCTTCCTGATCAGAGCACGCACCCTTATGAAACATGTTTCTTCACTTACCTCAGCCACACAAACAAGATTTCAGAGGAGAATGAATGTAGAAAACACTCTCCTGTAGACATTTTTCACATAAAGACAAATAATTCATGTAGATACAGGCCCACAGTTCTCACAAAGTGGCAAGTTTATTTAGTTATTTAAATTACTCTTTGTCATATTTGGTAGAGGTAGAGCTTATCTATGTTCTGAATTTTATTTCTTGTGCTGAGAAACTGATATTTAACATTTTTACTTCAGTGGGTTAGTATGGAAAAGTGTTTAGAGAATGTGTTAAAATGTAGATTTTATTGTTACACTTTTGGTTATTTTTGTTGTTTTAATGTTTTGAACTAATTCATACATGGTGAAATATCAATTACATGATGAGAAAGGTATTGTGCATTTATGATACAGGCAATAATTTTTTGTAAGTAATATTTTTGAAGAAACGTATTATTGTAATAATTTGGATATATGGTATTTATTGTTCCATATCAGTCACACAATATATTGCATAATAGCAAATTGGAAACAGCCTTGGGCACCACCTTGATGAAGAGTCGAGTCGACAACAATCTCAAAAAGAAAGAAAAAAGCTATGTCATTGCCCGACAAGCTAAATTACCGTTGTATGTTAACACACGTACAGCGGAAAAAAAAGCTACAGCAGAAAAGACATCAGAAAGACACCTCAGGTAACAGGCACAGACATAACAGAGTTGCACCAGGCCAACTGTTGTGATCAGGTACTGGTAACGTCTCTTCTTCCACCATATGTGGAGATTCTTGCTATTTTGAGAAATGGCAAGGTTTCTTTTGCAGCAGGGAATAGACTGTTGTTTAAATAGTGGTTCCGAAGATGCTTGTCTTTAAATGACTAGTTGCTTCAAAGCTCCCTCTTCTTGTTCCAACAGATATTACATTTAAATAATTCAGATTTTGTGTGGGACAGTTCACAGAAAATAACTCATTACTCAAAACCATTTTGGTTGCTTCACTTTGGTATTTGTTTTTTGCACACACCATCTGACTGTTTGTTTATTGTTTGTTTGGCTGGGTTTCAATCTTTGTGTATTTCTCTTATGCCACTGTGGGTGAAACAATTTCTCATATAGCTGAGATGACTTAGTGCATTTGTCTGTTTTTGTGGCTGACTGTCAGTCTCTAAAACAGGCTCCAGATGTATGACAAGCACAGCATTTCATCATTTCTCTCCCTCTGTCTTTTTATTTCTTTTCCCTCCAGTCCACATTAAAATATGCATGTTTGTGTTACAGCTGTCAAGTCAGTGGGATCAAACTAATCAAAGTAAATCCTAAGAGAAACATCAAGGGTAAACAAGTGATTAGAAGGCCAGGTTTATGATTGTCTGGGAGAGAGTAAGAGACATCAACCCACAGTTAGCCAGGAGAGCTCATTCTGCCAGGACTGCTTCACTACCTAATCCCATCCTGTTTGTCAACCCCTCTAGCCCTACATATATCATCTTGAGCTTCAGATTACAGGAGCCGGAGTTAACAGTTGCAGAAGTTGGAGTAGAAGTGTTGCCTGAAGATGTTAACTACAGTATGATAAGTAAAAGAATTTCAGTTTGTTGTGCCAGAAATATTTTTTAAAATCCTCACGAAAATCTCTGGTTCATTGCAGGGCCATTGACTTTGTACTACTGTAGATACGTTGTGTCGTCAGTGTGTTGAGCAGTGTCCCATTTGGCTTTAACAAAGCTGTGAGGAAATTTTCAATTGCAATACAGATATTTTGGGTTGTTGTTTGGATGTCAAGGCTGCATCGTGCATTGAGAACATAATGGCTGTAATGGTAGTCAAGTCAAGTGAAGTTTCTTTAGAGCTGCAAATCATAAGTTCCCAGAGGGCCTTACAATCTGTGCAGCATACACCATCCTGTATTTGTAATGGTAGTGGTGTGACAACAGATTCAACATCAACTATTCATTATTTGTGGAAGTCTTGCTATTTGAGTGTTAAGCACATTATTAGTGCCTCAGTCTATATACAAATTATCACTGAATGTTCATGAATAAATAAAAAGACAAATAATATTCAAAGGGGAATCTGTCAAACTTGTTCAGTTTAATGTGGAATAGATTGCAGAAATACACACTTGATAGCAGCTGGAAGAATAAAATAGGATCATCAGGATCAGCAACTTTTCAGTTTCTAAATTTTTGATAGCAGACATACTGTTTTGACAGTCTAGGCTTCATCTAATGTCTAGGTTTCAACATTTATTTTTGGTTCTAAGTGTATTTTCTCATAGAGCATGGAGCAAGACTCTGTTCTGTTCACATCCTTAAGTTAAAGGGATGTCTACCACAGCAACAGAGAGTAAAATGTGAACCCCTCATTATTTTTAATAGGTTAGCATTAGTTAGCATTCAAGGCCACCTTCCATGAGTTTTGGCTTCATGTTAGCAATAAAATCTTTATGCAAGCTCTAGTTTAGCTTAACGCAGCTAAATAATTCTTGTTATTCTTGAGCTAATCATGTGCCATCATTTCCAATTATCTGATAGCACAATCCATTTTGGTTTCCAACAGCAATGTTGAAAATTAATTCTCATATCTTACAGGATATCAAAGAGGTTTGTGATGTGGGAAAGTTTAGATATTTTATTCTGGTTTATTTATAGTGTGAATCAAGTGAAATGAGTTATTGAGACTTATTTCTTGCATCTGAAAAACATCTCTGTTAGTGATTTCTAGTATTTTCTTTATTTTTTTCTCATTTAAATTTTGTATGAAAGATTCTTGGCTGCAGCTGAATCAAAAAGCATCAGATTAACAACATAGAAGCTGTGAACCTGAGATAATTTAAAGGTGCTCTTGAATCTGAATGGTACATCACTACTTTATTTCAATAGACTTCAAAGTCTAGATTAAAGACGCAAGTGACTCATTCTAGAGGACATACTACTGAAGTAACTCCTAGTTCTAAAAAGGACATTTAGGTTTTTATTTTGATAACAAATCTGTAAGGGTGTGGCTTTGGAAACTAACAAACTTCGGAAAACAGTATAGGACAAAAAAAATTTCCCTGGTAGTCAGGAGGATATGGGTAAAATTCTTGTGATAGTTAATATTCAGTTTCAAGAGTAACTATTCTGTTGTTGGACAGCTGTATGAAGGACACATCAACACTGGATGCCAAACATTAAGGCAGTTTTGGAACAACAATGAGGTCATTTATTCTGGGACATTTTTGCAGGAGTAACATAACTTCACAATTTCAATACATTACTTTTTTTAACAGCTGGGGTAAAAAATAGGTATAAGTCTTCTCAATATTATAGTCAGCCTTTTACTGTTATTTGTGGCTCTGAAAGCTCTCCGTGGATTTACAGGACTGTCCAACAACTTTACTGTTTTGGTTCGCTCTCACTGCAGCTGTTTTAGCAAAAAATCTTTAGAAATCTAAAATACAAAAATTATACCTGGTGAACATTTATGTGTGAAAGAGCCACAGCATGAAATCCACCTGGCCAGAGTTCCAAGTTAAGTTATTGCAGGTTCAAAGCACTATACAATAATAATATTACTTATAAGTTAAGATACATATCCAAAACAACAATAACAGAATCAACGATACAGCTATTGTATATTAAAAACACTGTTAAATTGCCTTGTTTTGTGTCAGACTGTGTATAATTTTACACTATGAAATATCTGAGAGGAATAGATACTCTTCCCATCAACCACACATACTTCAGTAATCCTAACACAAGACCGGATATGGAGTACCTCTCTCTTGGGAAGACCCACTCCATCTTCATTCTCTCTGCTGCCCTTATAAAAGCCTGCAAGACTTTCACAAGTAGAAAGCAGCCAGATAGAAAAACCGAAGCAACCTCTGACCCTGTTGATACTCAAATTCTTAAAGTTACGTTTCACTCTGAATGATACGCCGCATTTGTGTGACCCTTTGCCAAGCAATGGGATCACAAAATTCTCTTGGGGACATGTAGCCTTTCCAAAGACAGATGGACAGAGCAAGTGCAAAGAAAAAATGAAGACAGGCAGCAGGGAAGTGGCAGAGTAATACATTCTGGGCTTCCGATATCCAATAAATTCATCAATTTAGACACAAATTTGTGAGAAGAAAGTGATGGAAAATCATTATGGTAGAAAATACAAGGATTCAAATGGCTTGCTGTGGGCAACTGCTGATTGCTCTATGGTGGCAGGGCTCAATAGAGAGTAGGATCTACATAGTGAACAGTCTCCCCAGGCTGCAAATCACTAATTACTTATTAATGAGTAGATGAGGAATGCCTATGCTTTCAAAATAAACACTAGTGAGCAGGCCAGCTGACGGAAAGCAAAGGAGCTGAATAAAAAAAGGGCAGAGGAGGATAAGCACCTGTACATTGAGACAGAATTTTAGGAAAGAGTCTCCAGGATGTTTAAATCTCCAAACAAAGCAGAATCAACTCAAGACAAGGAACATGTCAAACTACGGGAAAGTACGAGTGTGACAAGAAAGGTTAAATAACACAAGGGAGCTGCAGATAAAATACAAGAAAAAGTACAGATAAGAACAGGAATGGAAATGGAAAAGAGACATACCTATCTTGGTTGACCTTTACCAAAAACTGAATCACAGAGGAGTGCAGTCAAGATAAGGCTAATACACTGAGGAGAACATCTTTATTCCAAGCTTTTCTCATGCTGATATTTCAGCAAACAATGGTCAATACCAAGCAACGAAGACACATGACCTGTAAACTTAAACCGTGTTAAGGATCAGAATCAGCTGACATAAAGCACTTCGTGTGTGCATAACATCTGTGTTACATTAAGCTGGCCTCAGCTAAATCCACTTCTTTATTCATAGTCCAAAACTGAACCTGTGTCTTTTCACCTGCTAAATCTCTGAATAACAAAACAGCTCATGCTGGCTGTTACTCTTATTCTTCTCTCACCTTCACACTCTCAGATATTAGAAATTCATTTGCATTTATCAGCAACACCTCCCCTCAGGGGGATGTGGGGAAATATGTTGGATTGTTTAGTCAAAATTACAATACAGCTGGGGCAATTTATCTTTTGAAAAGCCTGTTAATTTGTTCAGGAGGAAATGGTGTTTTCATTTGCATCTTGAATAAGGAGTAGCTGGAGAACCATTTTCCAACCTGTTACACCATTCTCTCTATGGCTAATGAGGCAGAGAGCAGGGAATTGCTGATTCCGTCGGGGCCCTTTAGCATGACAAACACACCATGACTTTACAGTTGGCACAGAGCAGTCCATGCCTGTATGTGTGCAAGCGTTAGACTATATGTGTGTACACATATGTCTGCAAGTATCTATGTGAGTATGCACGATTCTGTTTGTGTACAATTGTTTGTTTTTCCAGTGGCTGGGATTAAAAGGCTGTAATTACATTCAAACTAATTACTTTAGATTAGTTTAGATTAGATAAAGTACGGCCAATTAGACAATAAGGCACAGAGAAAAAAATGGCGAGTGAAATAGCCCCTTCAGTCAAGTGTGCTGATCTTGCTCTGCATCTAAGGTAAAAGGCTGGCTAGGCATGGGATCAGGTTATTAAACATTTCAAATGTAAAAAAAATAAAAAAGTTCCACTACATTATGAAATGTATTTACTGTTTGCAATTCAAAATTATAACCTGCACTTACTAGAAGTAGTATGAGGTGAGGTATAGTTTTATAATGTCATATTCCAATGAATTAGTTATTTGTAGAGATTGGATGTGAGCATATGTGTATTTTACTCCAACTAATCACAGTAAGAATTGAATCTGAATTTTGAATTGATATATTAATTCATTATGTTTCCATCATTCTTTACTAACCTTAACCCTTCCCTACTGTCCCCAGACAGCATATTTCTACTCAAATATTTTTTGGAAAATGTTACATACTGTTGCTTTAACTGTCATATTGCAAAGCATGCAAAGCAACAATAGTGTTTGCATGTTTCACAATCTGATTTAGTTCTGGAGAAGTCAGTATTAATGTTCTTTCTGAATCATGAGGAAAAAAAAGTACCAGCCCTCTTCTCTGCTTTGTGTACAACATTAGAGTTTGCTGACCTTTCTGCACAGAATTTAAACACAGATATATCACACTGCTGTCTATATCAACCACAGTGACCCAAAAGATTGATGAGTAATTGAAACAAATAAAATATGGACTATAAGCCTGCTGTTTGTTTATGGTGCTGTCAGACTAAGACTACTATCAGACTAATGTATGAATAAATTTTTACACACACTGATGCATCCTGATTTTGAATTAGGGACATTATTTTTCCTAAGAAATCTGCCTCACTTTTGTCAAAGAAAATATTTTTATTTGTCTTAAGGTGATGTCACACAACACTAGCAGACCCACTAACTGTGCTCTGCCAAAGCAAAGAGCTGAAAATTTTTGCAGTGTAGAAAGGATAAAAGGAGTAAAATTTATAACAAATCTACAGATTCCATCTGTTAGCAGTGCACATGTAGGAATCAAGACTTTCAACATAGATTCTCAGGGTTCTTTTGTCACAAGTTAGACTGTGGTTTAAGAGATAGAGAAGGAGGAGAAGGGAGTAACTCCAGAGAGCATAAATAGTGAATGATTCCTCTGCATCTGGGAGAAACACAACAGAGCAACATAGATGGTGAGCTGTCCGTAAATACACTCACACCAGTGAATCTGCAAAAGACACACCAAGAGAGAGAAGTGGAGCCTCGTGTTCAACATACCAAGTCAAAACGCCTATCACACTCTGCCACCAATAACAGAGAACCTGAATTCACATCATCATTGGGGGGGGTGATCAAGTACTTAAAGTATTTTAAAGTTAAGTTTTGTAGTATTAGGAAATCCAGCAGCTGATAGACAAAGGCACAGAATATAAGAACAGGTTTAGTCCTGTAAGATAAAAGCAATGCATAACAAAGCTGATGCAAAATTAATGATTACAGCTTGGATGTTCAGTTTGGTAAGCTGGCAGTCTAGTACTGTAAAGTAGCCTGTAAATTTCAAACACTTTGAGGTTTAATCTTTTGGCTACTAATGAGTTATTTTGGTTGAATTTTAAGTCTTTGCTATCCCAACGGACAACATAAAAAAGATGAACTTCTGAACGACTGGGGTGCAATACTACTGCAAGTCTCTAAGAGGGAAAACACCAACTTTAAAGTTCCCATTTACACACATGCTGACAAATGTGATAAACACACACTGTGAGCGCTAATACTTCATGGGAGTTCATCATCACTGGAGTGAGAGAAAAAGCAATGAGGCTTTTTGGCAGATTTCCTGCTCACCCAGGGTTGACAAATTGCCAAGCCTCTCTGTCACAGCTCCACTTTGAGGCTGCTAACTGTTTCATCTGCCATGATTTAGATCTTGGGCATAAAAGTAGCCAAGTGTAAATGCATATTCCATACACCTTAATTTGCACCAAACAACGTTAAGCAATTCTATTCACTTTGAATCATAATTTGTATGAGACAAAGCTCAGTGAACCAATAACTACGTTGTTGTTGTGGAATCACCTCAAATAGACATTTTCCTCAGACAGGCAATTTTGAAGGTGAGTACATAAAACAATCTTCATAAATTGGGACAAAGCGTAATTGCTGCATTAGCCAGTCAAAACAATGCACTCCATACTGTCAAAGATGCAGTTTTGGAAAGTATCAAACCTTCTGTAATATCTTTCAAGATGATTTAATAGCTTACGATAAACAGACCTTCTCTGTAAGACACAATTCTTAATGTATAACATTAAATATTTCACATATAGTAGCCAAAATATGTATTCTATATAGAGGTCTGGCTACATGTGGATAAACTCCTTTTTTTTAAGGAAGGATGTTTCAAATTAGTCCAGATCTGTGACTGGTTTGGTGGCGAGCGCCTTCTTTGTCACTGTAATGATGTTATTTCACCAGAATGTCTGCCAGCTGAAATTAGCATCTGCTCTGCAAAAGTTAATTTGACTCAAAGCAGGTTAAGGATCTGAGAGTATTTTCTGTACAGACAATAAAGTCAAAGCAATTGATTACATGAAGGCTCTCTTGGTTACCATTGTGGTTAGCACATTTCTTTTCATTAGGCATATTATATTTTTATTTCTGATATTATATTTCTGTGGTTAGTAGAAAAATTAACTAAATAAAAAAGCTAAATAACAGCTGCTGGGCCAAAGAGTGGCAGTGTGGCTAATTAAAAGCTTACCATACACACATTTTCTGATCTCTAATGCCAGAGATTAATCCCTGATTTTGCCAACTGCATAATATTCTGATTAAACAACCAATGCAGTAAAGTTAAGTAAAGTTACCAAACCACAACTTCATCTAGTCATAGAAAAAAGGAAATGATTGGAGTTTATCTGTGCTGCCTACAAACTAAACAAGAAGGCGTACAGTATTTACACATGGTACAGTATTTTAGAAACAAAGAGACACTGTTCAAGATTAGTTACACCCTGCATGATTCATTTCAGTGTACAAGAAACAGCGGCAATGACAATTCTTGAGAAAATTGTTCTTCACAACTTCACACATGTTTTTGTGAACTGTTGGATCAGTGGTTGTGAAGTGCAGGTTTTATTTATTTCTAGGACTATTTTGATATTTTTCTCCAGTGTATGTTTCTGTGCAGAATATGTGGATTAGTAAAGCAGCAACATAAGCTGTGGCTGACTCACCTGAGGGTGAAAATTTGGACTGAAGAAAGTGTGGATAGAGCCAGAAAAGTTGAGACTGTTTCTCGCTGTCGGATGGGTTTGGAGGGCACCATCACCACAAAGTTATTGTCCAGTTTGAGCTCCGACAGTGGCTGAAACAGCCTGACACTCCCAATGCGCTGCATAGGTGTATGCCCTGCAAAATAACCCATTGGCCTTTGCTGGTCTGTGCGAACTGAACTGCTCTTTCTTGAATCCTCTGAGCTGCAGTCTCCACTGTCCATGGTTTGAACTATGTAGTACAGTTCCACAGGAGTGCCCTGGGCCTGCTCAGAGAACCTCTGTCTCCCTGGTCTGACAGTTGGCGGGCTGAACCAGCTGGCCAGGGGCTCTAGCTCAGCTACACATATCCCCAGCTCACCTTTTAGCCTGCAAGTGCCACGCACCTCCTGAGTCTCATGGAAGGCGAACATCCTGACACAGGGCAGCTTGTGGATGGCGCTGTAATCATCCCAGTCCCTCCCTGCAATGTAAAACAACACCTGAACCTTTGGCCAACTAGGGTGAATACTCTCACTTATAATATAGGTGTGGACCTTCCAGTTGAATGTAAAGAGAGGTGATGATGAAGCTGATGTTGGCACTGATGATGAAGTGAAAGAGGGTGTGCTGAAGGGCCCTGGCAGCGTTTGCAGCAGCTCCAGAGGCACAGGCTGCTGTACAGACAATGGCCCGTAGCTAGCGTTGACAAACGGCATCTGTCGGGCCTGGTGGATGAAGAAAGACTCAGTGCGAGCCTGCAGGCTGGAGTTCCTCATTAAGTCCTGGTTTGCTTCCTGTAAGAAGAACGCTGACTCTGCATTGAGGATCCGGTAGCTGACAGGCAGATATATCGGTGTTGGGCCGTACCTCTGCAGGCCATCCAGGATCACTTTGCTGTCCACCACTGAAACAGAAAATGAAAATGACAGTAAGTGTCTGTTAAGCTTTGTTTCAACAATCAGGAATAAGTCTAGTTATACATCATATTGCTTGTAGGTGTGTGAATCATTGTCAACAAAGCCTGAGCCAGGTGTGAAATCAAAGAGCGGAATGAGAACAATTGGAGGAAATAACTCACAACCTGGACGGTGATATTTCACATGTAACATAATATTAACATAATAGCATGCGTTGCCTTCCACCTGAGGAGAGCATATATGCAGTCAGTTTCAGCAGTGAATGTTAAATGGTTTGTTGGAGACATTTCCATATGATATAATTTTCGTGAGCTGCTGCTCTTATTTAAAATAATCTGTTCGACTCAACTGGAAACACTTGTGTCTTTCTGAGTCACTAACTCAGTCTGGTTTTCCTCTTATATATATAAGATACTACTGTCAGGTATGGATTATTAAGATGTGTCCTATTTCCACACCAAATTAGTATTTCTAATCAGGTTTTGAGTATATAGTGTGTCCACTAGAAAATGACAGAATCACATACATTTTGAGAGAGCTGTTGATCTGCACGTTTGTCCCAAAATGCAATGAAAAAAAGGAAAAGTAGGAGCTACTCACGGCTTCTAACATTAAAACAGATTGTGAATGCTAATGAGACAACTTGGGGAAGGCATTGGAAAACAATCTTGCTTTGTTGTTGTGACATTTAATTGGCAGTGGTATTTCAATTTTGCAGTTGCATTGTGATGTCAATTGGTGTACAGATTGCATAATTTTTATTTAGTACAAAATGCTGCTGCCGCAAAATGTATGTAAATGAGAATAAAGTATTAAGTAAGTATTAAGTATTTTTTGGTCTAAATTGGGGAATCTAGAAACTTTGGAAATTGGCACTGTAAACTGTATTCAAATTCTAACACTTCTGTTGGTATTAACATAATATTAAACACTGAAGCACTGGGGAATTTATAGTTTTTTAATATACAAAATATAAATACACCATCCACCACCCATATAATGATATAATGTCATAGTATAATGTTGCCACAGTGTCAGTAAATTAGCCCAGGGCTACAAAATGAGCCCTGTTTCTCTTTCAGCCTACATTTACTTTACATTTTTCCAAACTGGTGGTATAAAAGTTAAATATCACCTGATTACTTTGAAGATAATTTAAAAATCATTTTTCAGGCAGGTTCTGGAATTAAAAGGATTTGTTTATGAGAACATTTATGGATATTTATTAATGATGGACTTATAATGATGATGAAAAAATCTAAAATGTGTCTGTGTTCAGATTATACTGACTTTTAATAAACAGCTGAAATTGTGCCCTAAGGGTTTTAAAGTAACTTAAGTGCCTCAATGATCGGTGTGTCACTGCTGCTGCTGCAACGCATGGTCATGTTGATAACCTGGGCAAGTCAGTGGGCCAAACTAATTTTCCAGTGTTTTCAGAACACACTGCCATCTAACTGTCCTTTTCATCTCATGCAATATCTCTGTCTCACATCTCTCTCTCTCCTCACCTTCCCTTCAACTCTGCTGCACCCTCTGGATGTGAAAACGTCTGTTTTCACAAAACCTGTTTTGATGACAGAACTCAGGTATCATACCAGCACAAGTATCAAAATCTCCAATCCATCTTGTCTTCCAATGTTTCTTACTGTTTTTTCTCACAACACACCAATCTTAAACCAACCAGCATGCCCATCCAACTTCACCAGACCTCATTTGACCCCATGTCTCCTTCCATCCTTTCCCCTCACCATTCAACATATACTCCCCACCACTCCTTTCAGTTCACCATCAACTTCCAGATATTTGGACTGATGAAGTAGCCCATAAGATCCCATTGATTTTCTGTCTGGAACCCTGCATGCTGTGGGAGATGTAGCCTGGTTGTGATTTGTGACAGTCCATGGAAGTAGAACAATGAATGGCTGCCCATATGGACAAAACCAGGATCAGGCACAAGTGCAGAATTTCAGAAAGGACCACCCCAAATTGTACACACAAAAAGAGGGAAATAACAATATACATATAATATTTAAATAGAGTTCATTTGTATGTCTGATAGATGGAGAAGCGCCTCTTTGAATGTAACCCAGTCTAATAGAGAACCCAATGAATTGATCAGACAGTTAATATCCAATCATTGTTTATCTATTTTAACTTTTAAGTCTAGATATACTGCAGTGGCTTGCATCCTCAATGACAAGAAATAAAAAGTTTTCCATATGGCATCTATTTTTGTGTAAGTCAGTCTATTGACAAATAAATAAGCAGAGGGTTTGGTACAAAATAAGATGTTCAAATGTGTCTCCATCACAGCTATGAATGTTGTGCTGGCTGCCCAAATGAGTAGCCACACAGCTGAACCTAATGACAGACCACTCTTATTCTTTATAATCATATGCATTAAGAGTAAAATGTCTGATGCTAAAAAATAATGAGAATGAATCATAAATATCAATTATTTGTACTATTCACTAGCATGCTAAGCAGTTTTTATGTTTGTATTCACATGGTACACCTTCTACAAACTACTCGGACGCCACAGTTAAACTTTTTAAACACAACTGTAACTCAGATGGGGAGGAATACTAAAAGATGTAGTAACTGAGACAGTACACAGTGAATGACTGCTGGTACACAGTTGTGACTAAGTAATCTTTAATCTTAAAACAGACTAAACACACAGAGCAATATTTAGGTAGGAGCAGGTGTTTAGCTGGATCATGCTTACAGCACACTAAGAGGATTTTTCTGTCTCTTTTTTTTCTCTAGGGGATGTGACACACTGTCCCAGTTTCCACTTACTATGACACAAATGAAACTAAATACCTCATTCCAGCGGAAAAACGTTGTAATTTGTAACTTCAGATTTAGAATATGTCCCCTTTAGTGACACCAATGGGACATTGTAAATAAGGAGGAAAAGCCAGTGTGATTTGTAGCCCTGGGTTGCCCTTGGATTTCATGTCTGCAGCTACTGTACTTGTAAATCATGTCTGCGGGACTGTTTCTACAATGAAAAAGAGAATGATTTGTGCAGATAAGTTAACCCCTGTGGTAAGTCCTGGCTGTAAACTCTGGAGGAGGATTTCTGGCCACTGCCAGCCCCTCAGGATGCAGGCTGAGGAGTCTGATCACATATCAAACACACAGCTGAACCAGACTGGCTTCATCGTTGGACAGATGTTAGATTCAGGATTTAATGTCTTGATGTTATATTCATGTAGTGGTAGCAAGGGGGGCACAGAAGCATGGGACTTCAAATTAAAATGCATTTAAAACATTTTCCATGGTATTCCCAAAACATGCAGAAAGCAACTTCTAAAATAAACTCTCAAAATGGTATTAGGACATTGATGTCCCCAAGACAGACATGTGTGGCTTCAAATCAAACTGTTTCTTATAATCACCTGTCCTCATCCCTTGCGACCTGAATAGAACACCGAAGAAATATAATCCCTTCATCTTGCCTCCCTCCTCTTCCCCTCCTCCCCTTCTCATCCTATGTTTATCCTCTACCATGTGTGCATCTTGCAACCACTCCCTGAACAAACACACTACGTTGGCCTGACTTCAGAAATGCATTAATCAGATTTATAGAGAGAGAAGTGATTGAGGTAGAAGGTGGGAAGATGAACAGCACCAGAGGATGCAGAGTGGAAAGTGGGAGGTGGTGTCTTCTTCTTGTTCAGAAAAGTGAAAGATTACAGCACAGCAAGAGATGATGTGCATGACCAACATGCCTCCTTCATTGTACAATTCAGTTTAAATTTAACTTGATATTCTTGTAGAGCTCGAGGATGGCAGAGCATTTCTCTAGCCTGCTGTAGAAACACCTCTAGAAGAGTTCACTGCTTTCCAGTCTGCTGATGCAACCTCTTACTGTCTCTTGTTCTTCTCTCTGTGTTGGTCTATCGCAGTCTCAGATGGAAAGGTTGGCAATCTTCTTGATTGAAGTTACATCGACTAACAGTAAAAAACAAGAAACAAGCTGGTGTCTCTTGTTTCCAAGTCTGGTGTTTATCCTGATCTCCTCCACACGCTGACTTTTAGGTTACTGCACCAACTAGCACTCTAGCCTCTGTCATGTTAAGTATGGCTGCTATGTAATCAAATTGCCTGTCTTATTGCTGACACCCACCTACTGGCCTACTGGTAGGTTTATTCAGAAAATGTTTTCAGCCATCTTGCCTTCATCAAAGTGACCAATACACTATACGAAGAGGACCAACATTATACAAATGTTCATATGCTACTTGCAGCCTCACAGAGCCTCCAGAATGGGTGTAGTCACAAAATTAAACAAAAAATCATGACTTTTTTTGAGAATTAACAAGATGAGAGCCACAGGCAGGCTGAGCATATTTAGTTTTATTCTAGTGCATTGTTAGTTTTGATTTTGAGTTTATACTGTAATAAAAATAAAGAATAACATCCCCTACGCTTTAAACTGTTTCCAAAAACAATTTACACAATTAAAGGCTAACTTTATTAAACCACCTGTCTTTTTTATGCTTAAATTAAACCTTGAACATCTTAGAAATCTCAGCTTTCATTTTCATACAAAACTGTCCAGATGAATCATCTTTTCAATAGCCTCAAGGACTTAAAAAAAAGAGTGGAAATGGACCAAAGCAGCTATTTGCACTTATTGTAAGAAATAAAAATAACTCCAAGAAATGCGTTAAACCACCCATAACGAGCCATTTTCATGCTGTTTGATGCTGTTATTTGTTTGTCTTTACGTTTTTATCAGGAAGCGCCAACACTTTTTACACCACTGATGCGTTGTAAAGAGGAAAAGTAGATCTTGGTTTTTGTCTTCTAATACTGACATTTAAAACACCTTTTGAAATCCCAAATTTTTCTAAGTCCACAAGGAAAAACAAATAAGATGTGATCTTTACATGGCATTTACTTTTGTTAAACATTTGCTCTATGCGAGAGCTTGCTCTGTAGAGGAACTGCTTAGGGGACCTTGAAGTCACCATCAACGGACCTACTGTCAGTCAGTATGAGAGGTAACTTTTTCATTTTCAGCCGCAGAACAATGGAATGAAAAGGGTATTTTGGCTGCAGTATAAATGTCAGCTGCTGCTCAGATGGAGAAAATGCCACTGGCAAAGTCAAGAAGTTTAAAAACCTTATCAAAGACAGTTTATGATAAAGACTTGTGTGCACACAAAGGGGAGAGGAGACTGAATGCCTCCAAAACCACAAGAGCGACTATAATCTATACTGAACTGAAAAACACCAAATACATTTTACATTGTTTTATTGACCAAGGATCGGTTTTAACACATTTAATCAGTATCATAATAAAAATAAAGAAAATGTAGAATGGGCCAATAAACCTATTTTATTATCTTATCATGTTTTGTTATCTGTCTCAAAATCTCAAAATCGTTTTTTATTGCCCATAGTAAGTGAAATGTCCTGGATGATATCTCAACAAAAACAAAACACACAGCAGCACTAATTCTTCATGTGATGGACACTTAGTGACACTGCAGGAGAACCTGGGCAGAATAGAGAAACCTCAGCTGGAGGTTAATTGGATCACATAAAAGCAAAGCACACCTCATCTTTCATCACTAGGTAACACATTTATGCAGTAATCGATAGGTGGAATCATATTTTCCCCTTTCAGAGAAATGAGGCAAAATGAAGTATTGTGACATGAGCGAGACAGATGGGGCAGGGCTTCATACCTTACAGATATCGCCAATAAGTCTGGGACTTGAATTTCTTCAAAACTTGGGTTGTTTTCGTCTCTGACAAATCTCACGGCGTCTTTAGTTCCAAAATGGCCTCTGGGCCACATCTGTCAATAAATTCCCTGAGCTTGAACATAAGTAATTTAAAGAACTCTCGTCATCTCTCTGTCTCCCAAGCGCCTGCCTCTCATCTCACCTTTCAGTCTAGACTGAACTTAGACTGCTGGAGGAGAGTCAAAAACTCGTTCACATAAATGACTCACTTTCAGATGGACAGCCATCTTTTGAAGGAAGCCACAGGAAGCAAATGTACATCCCTTAACAACAAAAAAAGACTCATTGTGAAGGCATAAATATTCATTTCCATATTAAAAATAGACATTTTAACAAGTAATTAGGGTTCCAGTAGGGATAATGTAAAATACAGTCAAGACATAAAGAAAAACGATGCCTTTGTGATATATCCCACTTCATGTGAAATACATTAATATCTTTGGAATAATGAACATTTGCTGGCTGCTTGCTCCCTCAATAACTAATTAAGAAAAATAAATAAAATAGCCTGAGAAGAAAATTATATAAAATTTTAGATGACACAGCTCATCATTCTTTGATCATAGTGAGTCTAGAATTGTTAACCATTGTTTTGTTGTAAGTCATGGACCCCCCCCCCCTAAATTGAAAACTGCTAATTTTTTAGGTTGTTTGATACAAACATAACAAACAAATGGAAAACTTTAAGTTTATCATCAAGGACACAGCAAAATAAAAATAATTAAAATTTCCTCCTTTACTCTGCCGGAATGGAGATTCAGAGAGTAATTACACAGTACATCATCTAAACAATGGTGAAAATGAGTTGTTTGTAAGCTGTCATTCCTTGAACAGCCAATGTGTTGCACCACAAGCTGCCTCAATTAGATCCAAAATGTAACTGCTGCTTAGAATGACATTTAAAATCCATCCTCTGTATCTGCTCGCTTGGAAATAATGTATGTCAGTGTAACAGGAATCTTAAAGAAACACTAATGGAAATAAAAAAGATTTGGGCATTAGTTATGCCTAACTGGGGAAAACTTCCAGCAGCTTCCAAACATTTCTTTGTCTGCATAAAGAACATTTTTCCCCCACTCATTCTGCAAGGCATCACGTCTCCCTGGTGGGGGAGCAAGAGCAATGAAGAGCACTTTGCCACTTGCGCAAACAGGGAAAAAAAATCAAAGCCTTCTGCCTTGAAGACACTTTGGGGACATGAATGGGCTTTTTATGACACTTCAATTCTGTCCATTGCCTGTGGGCCCAGTGTTGTGCATTGTACAGTGTCAGGAAAGGAGGAGGTGAATGGCAGAGCAGGGAGTCGCTAAGGAGCCTGTGGTTGTTTAGATGAGATGAACTGAGAGACGAGAGCTCTTGAAAGAACAGGGCCAAATGTGCTGAATAGAGCAGAGCTGCAGTTAGCCTTCCTACGAGGGCACCCACAGGGGTAATAGAAAGCTTCAACTTTAACTATGTGGGCTCTGCTCTTGTCATTTAAGACCACAGATTGCCTCAGTGAGCTTATGAATGTGACCAGCTTGCTCGCACAGTCAAGTAACCGCACTTTGAAAGTGAGTCAAATAAAAGTAGTGACAGTGACAGATGATGTGGTGGTGTGCTTAGACAGAGAGAGACCCGTGTCATAAATAACAACGACTCTCTGCACATGATAATCATATCCAAGTGAATCCATTTCAGAGCTAAGGTGTACCATACTCTGGGGATGTTTTTTCCTTTGTGCAAATATATGAAATCAGATGCAGTTAAGTGAATAAGAATAATGCAGTGAGCTGGCAAAAAGGAGCAGGGTGAGTAATGGTCTGGCATTTCCAGCAAGGTTACATTGTAAGAAAGTCAATGGGCCTTGGACATCAGGCACTGCACCTGCTCCAGTAACTCAACTAATGCAAACTCCAATATTAATTATGTTCAGAAAAAGGGATGGGCAGGAATTCAGTATAATAGCATACTGTCTTTAAACAATAAACTTATGAAACAACAGTGATAAAGTTTTCCCCACAATTCCTGGAAATGTTTCATTTTTATTTGAAAAATCTTATGTTACTAAGTAAATCAATGAAATATAATGTGCTTTTGATGGCATGGCATGTTTAAGAGTAAGTAAGTTAAGTAAAAGAATTAATAATGAGACAAGATAACAAGAAGAACATCTAGGATATTGGAAATGGTTGGAATGAAACCATTATATTTAACAATATTACTGGTATAGTGTGATGGACAGGTGTCTCAAGTCTTTGACTACTAGTCATTCCTGCCAAGCGTCTGCAAATTCATATGATAATTATGCAAAGGAGTACATTAATCGTAAGTTTGTATATCAATAAGTGCAGAGATAGAGGTGACCAGTCCTAGATGAATGGTCTGAAAGCATTTCGGCATTCAGTGATGCAATTTTGAGTGTGAAAAATGAAAATTCAAGTGCTCAGCTGTAAAAAAAAATGAACACAATAACTGGATCCTCAACAATTTTCTCATCCAAAAAGGCATCAGGGCCAACTTTATTTACCCAATAGACAGGCAGAATAGCATAGAATGACACTATGTTATTTCATCTTTCTCTATAAAAGTGTTTGTTTTTCTTGTTCTCATGTCACACAGACAGAAGGACAACTCTATTGCACCCTCCATAATAGCAGGCTATTGAAATCTGAGTAAAAAGGGCAGTCAAGGTGAGTGAATGCTTCTTGAAAATATAGACATGATCTTGAGTTTAAATTTCCGTGTGTAAGGATCCAAAGTACAATGTGTTGTACAGTGAGTCTGATAAAACAGAAAACCAGGCTCTACATGGCAATACTGCGGAACAGTGATGTAAAACACTGACATTTCACAACACAGTTTTACTAAATGTAGTCAGACTTCTGTAGAAGGCTGTAATTGCAAGAGGCTCCCGCAGAAGTCATTTTTTACAGCTCAAAGATCTGTATCTGCCTCTGGTGGAGGGTGGATTTAAACATGAGTTGTGGTGTGTTAGGGGCTGTGTGCTACAGTATAATGTGTGCTCTATGTGTGACAACATATGTGTTGAGATTTCTGCAGCTGGGAGTAGAGAATCCAGTGATCAGACATGCAACAAAGACAAGACTCTTGTAGAGGAAATATGGCTTGTAAATGAGCTTCTACTGCATATATATGTTCGTGGAGGCTTGTGCTGTAAATGTATGTGAATAAAGAATTCTTTCCGCTTTATTATGCTGTTATCTTGATGGGTACACATTTCAGCATGTGTGTGAGTGAGTGTGACTGTCTAAGCATGAGCACACTCCTTAGAGACTATCATGGAGCTTAAGGCAAACTCGCAAACTCCATCTATAGAGATTCTGAGCCAGCATGCACCACAGCAGTCAAATGACACATTATGAAAAGTTAGCCTCTAAAGCTCTAACTGTAATATCTGTTAAATATTGCCCAAATGCTCTTTTGAATGCTGAAGAATGTGACATTCCTCTGGCACACAGTGGCCTGTCGATTGGTGGCACTGGTGGTGAGGTGTGTGCCTCTGACAGCAGTGGGCTGGTAAACAGCATGGAAGAGAGGAGCCTGGTCTCTCATGGCCCTAAGGAAGTCCACTGCACGCTCCAGCAGAAGCAGAGGGAGAGAATAGACAGTCATTTCACTGCTGCTCAGAAACTCTGAAATGAGATGAACTCAGAGGTCTCTCCCTGCAGCAAGCAATGCTCACGGCATGCATTTCTTTATCCATATCCTCCCCCAAAAGTGCCACAGAGAATTTTGAGTCTTTGAGTGAGCTTAGTGGTTATGGGACTAAGCGGGAAATGGAAATAAAGATGCAGAGAGAAGGGCTGTCTATCATTTTCACTCAATGCTCAGACCTAGTTTTATTTGTCAGTCTCATCCTTCTCCTGCCAGATTTCGTGAGAACAGAAGCTGTGAAAGGTTTAGTCAGATAATTACCTCAAAATCGCCTTGGGTTTTGCTGAGAAAAAGCTTTTCAGAGAGTTTCTTCATTTTTTATAGCCGATCATAAAGTAAGATGCCATGCATCATAAAATGTCTTTACATCACCATGGCACTCTTTAAAAAGCTGTCTCCCTTTACATCACTCATGGTGGAAATACAGTATGTGTGATACAGAGACTCAAGGTTACTCATCTTATAGGCAAGGTAAATCAAACTAAGATGTTGGTTATCTGTTGTTTCATTTTCTTCTATATAGTACAACTCTCTTCACTCCTTGTCCCCAACTCAGACAAGCAAAAGCCCAATTCTATGAGCTCTCAATAAGAACAGGGTGTAGGTAGGAACAATCTGAAGTTTGAGAAACACTCGTGAGTTAAGCCTAAATTTCCTTGAACAAAGATAAAAAGTCTGATTACACAGGGAGGCTGACAATAGTAAATTTCCTTGTAGAAAAATAATAAGAACATAAAAATGTGGAGCACCCTGTAGTTCAGCACCAGTGTGGAAAGATGAGTGGTTGCACTCTCAGTGTGTCCTCTCACTGGGGAATACATGAATGAATAAGGGAGTTATGATCTGAGTGTATGTAAAGATATTCTTTTTTATGGTAGTATAGTAGCGATGTGAAAAAAAAACTGCTTAAATCACACCTGACCTCAAGATTTAACTGAAGTAGTTTAAATCCCTTCCTAATACTTGAAACATTGAGACTATAACTCCACCTAAAACTCTATGTAGGATTTGTGGCTGAGTAAAAAAGCCTCAAAACTGCTCTGTTCGTCCAAAACACCTGAGAACCCACTGCCAGGTGAAAGTCTTAAATGAGTCTTATCACAATGCATTACATCAGCTGGATAACCTTTAACACCATTCACTCTGGTTTTCTCAGCAACAGGTCTCTAATAAAAGTGAGTGGGCAACAGCACATTACTGTATGCCCGAGGAGCAGGAGCGTTCTCCCTGCAAAACAACATGACAAAAACACTTTCGTAAACAATTCAAAGCCAAATTGATCTATTTGTCTCATTACCTGTAAAACACTTTGTAAGTGAGCTTTGATTGCTGGATTCTTAGATGTTACACATAGTGAAGATGAGGCACTACAAAGTGAGGTCGTGTGATAATACACACAGGTGCAGGATATTATAGCACTAAACTACAGCGGATTCTACACAACCACTCTGGCTTTGAGAGGCAGATATAATAGGCTTTTTCTTGTGCTTGTTTTAGTTTACAAGCAACGACTAGGGAGTTGTTGTTTTGTCCAATGGAGATCATACTATTTTGTGGAGGTTGTTAAAATATAAAACTGGTTCATGCGTGTATCAGAACTGCAATAACACTGACAGTGCTATTGTACATTTAAGATGCACTAAAACAAAAACAGAAACTAGAATAAAAACAACAGATATTTGACTCATACTAATGAAGGGAAAAGCTTTCCAGAAAACATTTTTTCTTATTTCTCATAGAATATAAGATTGGAAATATGGGCTCTTACATGAACCTCCAAAAGGTAGTACTGACAATGTTTACACAAGCAAAACATTGGTTTATGGATAACTTCAATGCATATTTTCTACAATAAAGCTGGAATGGAAGCATATACAGCTCTGGAAAAAATTAAGAGACCACTGCAAAATGATCAGTTTCTCTGATTGTGCTATTTAAAGGTATATGTTTGAGTAAAATTAACATTTTTGTTTTATTCTATAAACTACTGACAACA
>JAUMHL010000015.1:14533000-14562954 GCA_032362345.1 Sandelia bainsii
ATTCCAGAGGTTTTCAATGGGGTTCAGGTCTGGAGATTGAGCTGGCCATGACAAGGTCTTGATTTGCAGTGGTCTCTAAATTTTTTTCCAGAGCTGTAGTTATTTGAACTACTTTTGAACTACAGTCTCAACAACTGTTGGAGGGATTGCCCAAAAAATTGTAAAAATATGAATGAGCCCCAGAAAATTCTCCAGACAAAGGTGATCCCCATACTTCGTACCTCATTAGATCTACTATAGCACAGTCAAAATATCAAAGTTTTCATATATCAATATCTCAACATCTACTGGATGAATTTTGAACAAACATTAATGGCTGACTGCATGACTTTAGTTTCATCATTACGTAGCTATTATGCTAACACACTAAACTAAGATGGTTAACATATCATAAACAACATAAACGTTATCATAAACATTCTGACCTTAGCATTTACATCAGCTCATCATCATGCTATTCCATATGAAAACTGTGAACCCAAGATGAAGGGACCCTGAAATGTTGATCCTGAATTAATGGAGGTAGTAAAACTGATGCTCCTACTAACTCATATCCAACTGTTTTAAAGGAAAATGGAGGTGTGGGGACGTGACTTTTTGATAACATGGTATTCCTGCAACTAGGGTCACATTGCTCACATGCATCTGAATATGTGACCAAATAAACAGAGCCATCATAATGGGTGGTCAACAACATTCTGGGATCTTTGTCTACAAACGACAGACAGTTAGCCTTAACCTATTATTATATTTTTTTTCATGTTGTCAACAAATATTTTCACTTCTTACTGTGTGTCTCAGTGAATTTAAAATATGCTATATTTAGTTTCAGTAAAATTTTGTAGTGAAGTGTGGTTTGCATCACTGACAATATACAGTTTGACTGTTCTGATCAAAGTGTATGCTTGTTGTACTCTGGACTTGCATAATTGTAGCTACTAATGGACAGAAAAGATGACAAAAACTATGGAATTATTTTCTTTCTTCTTTTTTTCTTGTTTTTTCCCCTCCACTGTCTCTGTCACCCACAGTTTGTGCATGTACTTTTATGAAATATAGCAACAAGTACATACAATGACATGTACTGTATGTCACAGTCTGCCATTTCCAGATTGATTGGTGTATTTGTAAATCAGAAAAAGCATGTACAGACTACCTTTGCACTCCCATTAGACTTATTTTGATGCTATTAATCATCCACATACCATCAAGTTTACAGTCTGGGGGTCACTCCCCTCTTTCAGAGTAGCTGGTAAGAAAATTGGCAGAAAATGATGCAGTAAGAAGAGCATCACACAACTATAAAGACCTGTGTTTAATCAAAAACTCTAATGAGTGTGCCTATATTTCTTCTCTTTATTTTCTTTATGTTCATCGGTGCATTTGTGTTTAGATGCATTAGTATTCATATCACATATCTGGATGTCCAGAAAACAGAGCAGGCTCTTAAATAAAAGCACTCTGTTGATTTGAGTAGATCAATATCTAAGGTGTCTAATATCATCGCCAACCAAATTAGAAGCCCAGAATGGTTCTTCATTCAAAGTTAATGATATTTCCTTTAAAACAGTCACAGAAGAACTCACATGAGTGTTTGGCCGTGGACAAATTCATTGTATTCACACAGGCCATGTTAAAACAAAGACTTGCAGCCTGACTTTGATCATGCCTCCCAGGACAAAATATAAATCAGACCCGGGTGGCCGGCAAAGCAAGACAGAAGGTCCACTTAGAAAATAAAAACAAAGCAGGTATTATTTTTTCATCAGTAACTGCAGCTGATTTACCAGCAATGTCTTTATTTAGGGCTCACATTCAATGGCTAGTTGTGTTTTAACAACCCAGCTGAGCAGTTCCTGAGCATCATATTGGGCATCATGCCTTGCAACTCTTAGCAATTTGGCATAGCTCCCTGGGCCACTAGCAAGCTCTTGTTGTTTTTATATTCTCACTGTAGCAGCAAGAGCCATCAAAGATAAAAGCACAGTTGCTCTTTGTCACACAGAGACAACAGCTATGAAATTTTAACAGCCAAAAGTACTGATCTGGCAGCGGAGACAAAACTATTCCCTGGACAGAGTCAAATTCAGTATCAGAGATTCAAGCAAACAAAATGAAGCAGTCACCCTGTTAATGGTGTGATTAGGCATGATAAAATGAGGCATGATAACCAATGTGGATGACCACTGTGGAGAATATATAAAATATTCAGTCTGTATCAGCAAACCCATATAAAATCATTATTGCCTGTATATCTTACAGTATTTAAACCAGTGAGAGACACACTGCCAGTTTTCCAGGAATTATACATTGAAATTGTACATGAAGGCCATTATTTTTACTGTGAACATTTAAAAGAGCAATAACAGTTCACTGAGTTGTAGATATAATAGAACAGAGGTTCATACATTTTTCAATTAACAGAATTATCATTTGGCTTCAGGAAATAATAACATTTTCAACAACATTTTGCAGAGTACAAGATCACATCTTAAAATAGTTTGTTTTGTTAGACATAGGCCAAAATCCCAGAGATACTATGTTTATAATCAGCCCTGAGACCTGGTTGATCTGTTTATTTTTCATTTCATTTCAGCTTTTATTTTGACATCCCCTGCCTAGTATCTTTTCACTTCTTGCCTGTAATCTGGTAAATCATAACACCTGTGAAGGGATTAAAGACCTAGCTACCCTGTCTCCTTGCCAGATTGTTTCCTTCTCTATGTGGTGATTCTCCAGCCGACCTCAGTCTGTTTTTTTTCTGTTTGTCTACTCTGATTTCTTTAGAAGAAACCTGTTGTTCACTAGTTGTCTCCTTACACCAGCTACTGGTCGGCTCCTGATTAGTTGTCTGACTCTCTAAAACTCGACCTGTTTCTGTCAACAAGGAACTGTCTTATCCCTCGACTTTGTCCCTGTATTTTTTTCTGCCTGCTCTGGACCTCAGTTCTTTTTCTTGGACCTATGTTCCACCATTGTTGATTTGGATCTGCTTTTCTGGTTATAAAGACTTCTGATGTCATTTGTGTTTTGGAGACAACTGAACAGAAATGTTTGAACTTGATTTGAAGATGGGGACCTGTTCATGGAGTTTTTTGGAAACCTTTTATTTTGCACAGAAGAAATGTATTTTTAAAAGGATTTTAGTTTTCTCTCGTCTTCTCTGTTTGCATCTCTTTCTGATCTCGTTTCTTTTTGTGACTGGCTTTTCCCTGTGGAACGTAGGACGTTTGTGGCATCTTGTGCTTGTGGTAATACTAACACATACCTTTCTCCTCTGAATGTGTCTCTCCAGTTCTTCGCCCACATGGTGGATGCCAATTCCTGTAGGCACCACCATCTTAACAACTTCTTACCTACCTGCTATACTCACCTGTTGCTGACCATCTTGTTTACCTGCCTCCAGTCACCTGATCTGCCTTCTCTCTGCCTACACTGTGTACCCACCCACTCCTGCAGCTACTGCTCAGTCATCTGCGTCTGCCTTTTCCTTCCCCTGGAATCCTGGAAACCCTGGAAGCCACTACTTACCTCTCTTACCACTTCTCTGTGTGTAGATGCTGACCAACAACACCATCTATAAAAGGTTCAACCTTCCCGGAACTGTTTTCTGATCACCCACACAACTATTCCGTTAGATCGTTCAATAAAACTTCTTATATTGGTCCTGGGAGTCTGGCTAGCTTATTGGGTCCAAAATTCTGAATGCCCATTACAAAAACAGAAATGATTAATTGTCATATTTGAGCAGTGAATGTTTGGTTCTTTGCATGAGAAATGACATAAATGGTTAATTTTCAGTTGATCAATGAATTATTGGATCAATAAATTGGTTTATGCATGAATTAGTAATTTCCTTCAGCTAACTAATCAGCAGAAATGGAAACAAAACTAATCAACAAAGGAACAACTAAGATTTTACAAAACTAGCAGCAGCTTCAAACCATGCATACCATCTGACCAGCCCACCTATAGCAGCATGGTGTGGCCTGTCAGTGGCTACAGATTTGTGTCTTAAAATCCTCACAACTTTGCTGTTAGTAGCTGGAAGATCTCTCCAGGGCTCTCATTCTCAACTCAGCATCACTGTGAAGTCATTTCTGAGCCACACAGGATGTTTTGTGCTTCTCATTCAGTCAGAGATGAAATGGTTTCAAAGGTCACACTGTTTTCTCCACGAGGGGTCCACTCAGCTCAGAAATGGGGATTGTGTACATTCATGTTTGTGGGCCTTTGCCGTATATTTGTGTGTAAATATACACAGGTTAGGACATGTATTTGGGTATCTATCTACACCCAAATTTGGGTGTAGATAGATACCTCAACATGATAACATAGACTCGCTTCATAGGATTTGTGTTTGTGTTCCAGATCTGTGCTCAGCCCCCTGTAAAGATCAGTGGGGCGTGTAGAGGAGTGCCTGTTCCTACGAGTACACGCTGCTGCTGAGCTGACAGCACACACTGTTCAGTGGCTTGGATATGAAAAAGAATATTGGGCAGCTCAAGGCGGGTTTCAGAAGTCTACACACACATATGCAGACATGGTCCCAGTGGCTTCAGTGTCTCTTTTGGTCTTACTGGTGAGACTAAATTAACATTGGACATATCTGGGGTTTCACAGTCACTCACAAGCACAGTCTCCAAGTAACAATATGAGGATATCACCCAAAACATTACTGAAACCTGTCTCCCCTCTTCTATTATTCACTTTCTCTCAAGTTCAACTTCAGATTCTCTTTTTCATACATAATTTACTATCTCCTGTTCAGAAACGTTTCAAGTTGTGTCTGTATCAGTAACTACAGTCAGAAACAGAATAAGTGCACACTAAGAGAAACCATAATGAACCCAGTTTTTCTGGTGTCTGGAATAAACAGCACGTTTGACCTAGGGCTGCAAACAATGATTATTTTCATTATCATTTAATCTCTCAATTATATTTTAATTAACTGAATAAGTGTTTAGTTTATAAAATCTCCTAATTAGTGAAAAAATATCCATAACAATTTCCTGGAGGAAAGCGACATCTTTAAATCAACAAGCCCTCCAAATTAAATGGCAAAGCATGTTTGTCTTCCAAAATATGGGCATGGCAAATATGAGCAGATGAGCAGATCTTGCACCCCTATCAATAGGATGACATTGCTTGTTTTTCTTTTGCCTTCCAAAATGCGTCCATTATGTTTGCTATGAATGTTTTAGAACTTTAGTTTTCGGACTCATGAGAACTCCAATGATTAAGCATTGTACTTACACTACGTTATCAGACTCAAGACTCATGGACAGTAAGATTCCGAGCTAAGATATTGCCTTTTTTATTCCACGCATTAAGTTTCTTTGTCAAAATGTGACTCCAACATACAATGCAAGTCAACTGCTGACATCTTGACCAAAGATAGGGGTGTATTATGCCAGTAGCATGTAGCCTTGAGACACTGCACTAAAGCACAGATAAGGTCTGGCATCCTCACTTTCTTTCTTTCAAACATGTACTGTAGTTTTCAGGCAAAGTAAACAGACTTTGATATGTAAAATCAGCTGACTTACCCAATAAAGTTTTTGGTTAAAGTTAGAGAAAGATGTTGGACATGATTTGAAGAAACAGTGTCAATGGTTGGTAAGACATGGGATGTAAACAGTGGTCATCAACGCCAACAAGGTGTTGCACAAGGTAATGTATGTGTATGTTCAAATGTAGCACATTTGAATGTAGTGGAGGAGTTACACAGGTTGCACATACAAGTTAGTTACAATGTAGAGTTAAACTCTTATAGCTCTCCTGTGCAGATGTGTCACTTTTCATTATTGCTGTTATGGCAGAATGGTTAGACAGAAGGAAAAGACAAATCATAGAAGAGCCTGAGGAACGTTTACTTGAATATTAACACAAAAAGAATATTGCCTGTGACAGAGAACATGCCTGTAAATTTATAATAACATTGATATGGACACCTGGTACTGTGTTGTACACCTGCTGCTTCTTGGATTAGACAGGGGTGCAAGTGTTAATTTGAACTGCAGATGGCACCAGTGAAAAACATTAATGTCTAACAAAAATGATTGATAAATAGCTGTTACTGTTAATTATTAATGAGATACCAGACAAATGTGTATAATATTATATGATTATTTACTTAATGTGATAAGACATTAATTTCTGTTCTTTGATATAATTTCTCTCTGCACTCCCTGCAAAAAATCCCTAAAGCAGCACTGGATGAAATGTCACTTTTTGTGTCAATGTTTGGATACAGTCGACTCCATTATTCTACTATCAGCTGGTGTTTTATCTGATGAAGAGTCTAAAACCAAAAGATATTACAGATTACATAAAACAGAAAAACCATTGTCCCATTTGAGAGAAATTGCTTCAACCATTAACCGATTATCAAAACTCGCTAAATGATCCTAACAAGCTATAAAAAAAACATACTTTTTGAGATGATGTCTTTATTGTCAATATGGATCCTGATATCTACATGTGATAGAATATATTTCCTACTGAGACTAGAGCTAGGCAGTTGTTGACAACATCAATGAGAGTCTGAAGAGAGCCCTGCCATTACACATCAAGAGCAAAGGTTTAGATATAACAAAAAGATATAACAGGAGATCAGATTGAGCCAAGTACTTATAAGTACTGTAAGTCTGATTGATTATGACAGTACACAGGCTTCTAAATATGAATGACAGCCCGTGAATCCCACATATTTTCCCTGCTTTACAGGTACTTCTTTGAATTGCAATAGCTAATATACCAGTAGAGCTTTGACATACACTCTAATACATGAGCAGTCTGTATGTTGGCGTTTTGTTTAAAAATATATTTAATTTTAATTCATATATGCACCCTGCATTTAAATTATTTTACAGTCATTTAACCCAACTGAATATTAAACCTATTTCAATTAACTTAATAAAGTGCTATATTTTATGTATATTACAATAAATCTTAAAATAAAGTTCATGCAGAGTAAATATGAGCAAATCTGATCAAAACTTTTTTTCTTGTTTTATCTGCTTTCCTATGATTTTGATTCATCTATCTTTTTTAATCTCGCACTCTCCATCTGTCGCTCCTCCTTGTCTTCTTCCCCAGTTCATCTTCTCTTTTTACCTCAGCCTGCAGCTAAATCCCGGAGAAACAGGAAGTCGACTCCCTCAGGTCACCGTCAGCACTATATCATAGTGACACCCCTCTACAATACAGTCTGACATGCTGTCAGTCACACTCATGCAACCAAACACAAAGAAATTCATGTAAACTCATCCATGTTCAAACATATACCATATAGAAATAAATAGACTTTGTTTATCGGACAATGTTGCATTCACACAAATCTACACCATAGGCATAGTACATAAAAGCATTCTGTCTACAGCCATAAAGAGACAGATAAAGGCAAACACACACTCATGCATACACAAACACTGAGGAACAGTGGATCCATCCCCAAACACAGACAACACTGACTCTGTATGGCAAGCTGAGAGGAAGTGTACAACGGCTGTCACAGATACTGTCATGGTCAGCTGCCTTTCCGCTGTGCTCTGCTCTCTACAACCAATCTACAACAGTCAATATTTACAGCGAACCAGAGGAGATGCTCCCCATCGCCAAAACCAACCATTTTACTCCACCTGCTGCCTGACTAATTAGACACATTTGTCTTTCATTTAGCCAAGCTTGAAGTGCGGGAAAGGCATGAATGGCATGCAAGAACATCCTTGGTTTTCTTTTTCTTTTCAGGCAGTTTGTATATAAACAAATTCAAATGTTTGGTTTTGCCATTTCTTCATATCTTCTGATATGAAGAAAAGTTGGCACTAGTTATCAGTCTGTTATTTTCTATCTGTTACGATAGATAAATGGCTGTTTTACTGCTATAATTAAGCTTTCACATTTGCATTATTCTTCTCACAATATCCCTGTTCTTTGTTTGTATTGGAGATAATAAGACTAATATATGTGTCCTGCTGCAGTCTATTTTTGTGTCATCGTGGAGATCAGATTCCACTACTTTTCTGTTTTCACTGACCAACTTAATTGTATTTTGCAAAAATAAGCAGAGTATCATGCCTGCAACACACTTAAAAAAGGTTGTGACAGAGAAATAAGACTGAAAAGTCTATAAAATATTCATGTAATACTGTTTGATTCCAAAACGAGCAGGTTAATTGGTAACAGGTGAATGTCTCATGCTTGAGTATGAAAGGAGCATCCTCCAAAGGCTCAGAGTTTGCAGGCAAAGACAGATTGTGGCTCAGAACTTTGTGCCAAACTTTGTAAGAGAACTGTCAATCACTTCAAAAAGATTATTTCTCAATACAAGATGGCAAAGAAATGAGATCCATCTACACCTGGCATCAAGCCAGCATCTTTTCACAGGGAAGTTGGTGGATATTTCATCAGGACAATGCCAGGCCTTCTGTATGTGCTGCAACAGCGTGGCTTCATAAACACACAGTGCGTGTTTGAGTAGCCTGTCTACAGTCATGGTGCATCATGAAGAGGAGAATCAAACAACACTGACCACAAGCTGGTGAGCAGTTGGAAGTCTTGCATCCAGCAAGGATGGGCAAATCACTCCATGTGCAAAACTACAACAATTATTCTGCTCAGTTCCCAAATGATGAAAAAGTATAATTAAAAAGACAGTTGATGTATCACAATGGTAAATAAGCCTCTCTCCCAAAGTTTTGAGTGTATTATAAAACTCACACATATAACTAAGTCTTCCTATATTTACAAAAAACAATTAAGTGGATCAGTGAAAACACTAAACTTTTGTCAGATAAATAAATGTTTAAACAAATTAACAAATGTGCTTTATTACATTTTGCCAACTTTTCTATAAATGGGGTTTGTACATTACAGGCCAATAATAATGTAACTTGACAAACAACATAGATGCCCTGCCATCAAGTTTTTTTTTTTAAATCTACAAGCATAAATCCCCAACAAGCCAATAAACGCTCATGGTCAAATAGAGTACGGCTGATATGTTAGCTAACTACTTATACATCACAGCACAAGGCAGCATTAGTATTCATTTGAAGTTGTGTTTCCAGTCACCTGGTCAGCTAAATCCACTATTCACTCTACTTCTAACTCTGTTTTGGTCTCCACCAACACAGTGGTACAGTAGTTAGCACTGTTCTCACAGCAAGATGTTTCTGGGTTTCTGGCACTCCCACACAGGCCTTGCCTTCCTCTGATTGTTGCTGACATGTTCAGGCCTCCTCCCACAGTCTAAACATGCAGGTTCTAAAATACCAGTAGGTGTGAATGTGAGCATTAATGTCAGTCTCTGTATGTCAGCCCTGTTGATTGTTTTGATGGACAAGTTACTTTACATTTGCTGAACATAATAAAGGGAGCAACTGGAGGTACAGTGTTTTTGTCAGGGACATTTCAACACGTGGGCAAGGGAACTTGGAATCAAACCACCAACCATGTAATCAGTGGACAACCTGCTCTACAAGCTGACCCACAGCCACCTGAGCCCTTTGATAGACTGACAAGCTGCATCGTACCCAATGTCAGCTGGGACTGGCTCCAACCCCTGGGCTGACTAAAGATCTGACTAGAGCTACACAGAAGATAATTTTCTGATTCTGTCACTACAGGCTACACTACACTTAGCTGCTTTCACACATGCACTGGAACCCTGAAATTCTCTAGATTTTACGCTGGTGAGTTGCATGTGAGAACACCGGACATTAAACAGACTTTACCCTGCAAGTCCCCTAGAGTCTGTGTAATGTCCCCATGAGCCCAGGTGTGAATACAGCAGTAAACTGTCAGGAGGATTCACAGCAAATGAGCTTTCTGTTGTGGTACTGCACTTCTCTCCTTTTGGAAACTGGGGTTACATACTACATAATGCACTGTTTCTAATGATGTGACTGGATCTACTTTGATGTGCTATAAACAAAACACATTGATTTCCCCAATGTAGTTTCTATGTCACATCATGCCTCCTGCACGCGCTACCCAGGGACCACCCCTCATCAAAACCAAACAGACGATGTTCCCTAAGTGAGAACGTATCTCACACAGACTATGTCCTGATGTGTGCTGCATGTGTGAACAAGTAATGTCTGAGCTTGATTCTCTAGACACTGTCTGGAGTGCATATGTGAAAAAGTCTTTAAACTACACATTTGGATTGATTGTGTTTATGAAACTGTAACTGTGGAATTAATTCTTTACAAGTTGATATTGAAGTAAAAATCAACAAATACCACAGAAAAGAGGACGACAGTAAAAAAACATCAGTATCACCAATGAATGACCTGTCTGTACAGTTTGTCATAACATGCTTAATCATTGGTTGATCCTTTAAAGTCATAAAATAAATAGGATGAATCTGTCGTTCATTGACATCCATTGTTTGCAAGGTTGATGGTTTCCCCCCAAGACTCCTCCTGTCCACATGTCAAAGTGTCCTCTAGCAGGTCAAGGAACCCTGAATTGCTTTAACTGTGGCTGAAAAAGCCACTTTGGACAAAAGCATCTGCCAAATCAGTGTAATTTAATGTTCTGATCTGGTCTGAATCCCATTAAGGAGCTGCTCACACTGAGGTACACACTAACCACTAAATAAAATAAACCTGTTATTGTTGCATGTCTCATTTCCCAGAAGCTACATTAACAATTAAATGTATTTGAAAATGTAATTATTTTTAACATTGTTGGCGTTTACATTGACAATGAATGCTGTGTAATTTGCCTTTATTTGCAATTGCACAAAATTACTGTGCAAGATATTTCGGCCACTTCACCATTTCAGTGTTCTTTCCAATAAATTTGCAACCTATCGTTTAGAACAAGCCGAGTGTGGAGTTGCTGATGTAAATTGTCTGCATGAGTGAGTGTTGTGAAACCTCCAGTCCATTCTCTTTTTTTAATCTCTTGTTCTTGTGTCTAAACTCTGATTATCTGTTGTCGATGCTGCTCTCAGATTTCAGCCTCGGTGAGTCTTGTAACACTTCACACTACGTGAGCCAGATAAAATCAGACATGTTTGAAAACATCTCGTCAGCCCGCAGTGCCACACTCTGCAGTCCCGAGCTTTTTCACACTACAGGATAATCTGCCCGGGATGCTGGGATGGTCAAGTCAGGTGTAGAATTACTGTTAAAATCGTCTGATGTGACCTTGGCTCCAAGCACAAATGGGTAGGTTCTGCTGTGTAATAACCACGCTGAGATTGCAGCGGCTGCTGACTTTTTCTTTTTTTTTTTAACAATTTTTTCACAGTCTTTTCTCTTTGTTATCTTTCCTCATCCAAAACGATTCCCCCAAAGCCCAAATGATTCAACTTTTACATTTTCAAATTCATATTCTTTTAATTGAGGCAGGAGCTTATTACACTAGCAGCATATAGATGCTTGAGGGGAAAGCTTGTCTTTAGCATCAGTTTGCTATAACAAAATGACCTCTCTGAATTTATCTTACGGGCAAGGCAAAAACAGAATTTAAATTAATTCATCATTATTCATGTTCAGTGTGTCCATTATAGAGCAATTAGCAGAGGCAACTTAATTGCTGCTTGCAATTAAAGCTGTGAAATTACATGTTCAGATAATGGTGGACAGTGGGATCAAACTGAGAACATGATTTCATTTAATCGCCTGTTACTGAGGAAATTATCTACAGTGTCTCAGGATTATCAGTCAGTAAAGATATGTACATAAGGAAGAATAACATTTTATATCAACTTTAACAACAAAATATCCTTTTGTTTATTAACAGATGTGACTTTCCCATCTTTTTCTTTTAATATCATTTTATTCTGATTGTGTACCTGCTGAGGTTCACAGTGGGAGATACAAATGAAACACAAATCTCTCACACTCCTACAGATCTGAAACCACACTGATGATGATGACATTAATGGGAAGCTGTTGCTAGTAAAAGATAATCCACAGAAGACAAAGTGTAGTCATAAAGTGAACAGGTAAAAACAAATAATTCTTACACTGTAAATTACTTCTATTTGTTTCTCTAGCTTCTAAAGGGCACTAAGAATGTTCGTCACCCAATGTAAAGTACTGGGTACTAGTTCATAAAATACTGTCACAAACACACACAAGTGAAGGAAGGACAGATGAAAATGAGGAGGTGTGGCATAACATGCTACCAAGCTACTATAAATTACTGCAGAGCCACTGACAGCAGTGAGAAGACAATCTGTTTAAGATATAGTCTGTGTGACTACAGTAAACTAACAGCATCCTATCCTTCGATCACCGCTCCTTGGCTGATATCATAGTCAGTCCCAACAATATATATCTTTTCCTTTTTGGTAATGTGCACACTGGAAAAAAAGGGTGGGTGAAAGAAATTGGCACTCTCACAAACCTGGATGGATTCTGCACAGTTAATTAAGATAAAACGATTCAATTCTAGAGAGATCGAGGTAGCGATTCAGTGTGTGCGGCACGTGGGGGCCATTCTGATTAACAGCCAGCCAGCGCATTCCACGATATTTTGATGCGAGACAATCTTTTGCATTTTCAATTACACACTCCAACAGCCCTTTAAATACCAAAACCGAACTCATTTGCATGATTGAAATATAATTATTGTGTGCCAAAAACACAGTTCTGTTTTAGTTCCTGTAACAAACCTGTTCACAATCTCCTGATTTTTTTTTTTGCTGAAAATAATGTCCAGTGACAGGCCTGTGAGCCAATGTATCAAGATAAATGTTTACCTATAAGGAAAATAATGAAGCTTTGCAGCCTTTTTTCCATTGCATTGAGTGTAAAGCACATTAAGGCTCTGTAACTAGATCCTGACATGTTTCTATATTCCCCTGTCAACCCAAACTTTTAAAAACGCAATAGATTTATTTTAGATACAGTAGAGTTGATTAATCTGCTTACACAGTTTGTTTCCACTTCAAAATCTATCTCGGCAATTTAGTTTCTCTTTGCACAAGACAAATGTTTTAATTTGTTCCATTTGTTTCATTTAGTCTCATGTAATGCAACACTGTGGTGTCATTTTTAAGCTTTTTAGGAAAGTTTAACTTGTTTGTAGTTAAACAAACCTGCAAAAATTAAGCAGTTCAAGACAAATGGATAAAATATTCAGAAAAATACATTAGAGGAACACAGAATGCATTTATTTATGGGGAGCCTGTTGGCACGGAGCCCTGAGTCATCAGCCTCTATGGACGATCCCCTCTGCATGCACACATGACAGCTGGTGGAAGAGAAAATTAATGTGTTTGAATGTGCCATATATGTGTGTGTAAAAGAAAAGAAGTATCAGAGAAGTCTGAGGAAAATAGAGTGAAAAAAGTACAAAATAGAAGCGGGGCATGTAGAATATTTACATGTCGAACATGTAACTATTCTGCATGCCCCGCTCGTCTTTTCCTCTGCTTACTCAGGAGATTTATTAATAGAACCAGTAGAGGTAGACCAGATGGCTGTTATGACACTGTCATATCTTTTCATGGGTCACTGAGCAGCTCCTGGGCATTAGTCTGTTGTCTGTTAGCAGCATGCTGGTCATTTCCCTGCAACACACACTCCTCTAAAGGTGAAGTTTTCTCACCTGACATGCAGATGGTATTTAGGTACCCTCTTAATTATCAGCAGCTGGGGCCACCGCTGCCACAATCATTCAGCAGATGCTTAAATAAGTGTGTGTGCGGTGATTTGAACATGTGGGGTCAGCTCTCATTTTTGTTGTTTTACACTATAGGGTTAGAATGTTAATTTTTACACTCAACAAGCAAACTGTGCAGTCAAATGCTCGTTTATTCCCTAGTAGCTGACCTGTGAGGAGGGACCTGTGATAAAAGTGATTATCAAGCAGAACCATTAGCTGATAGTATATGAGTTACTACATGAATAGCAGTGTGTGAAATAAATAGGCTTCATACATCCTCCAAGATGCCCCGCAGTGAGGTTTGAGCGAAAAATCAATTGTTGGGAGTACACAAAAACCATCTGCTCTCTTGTGGAAGGTTTCAATTTGACTTTTTCAGTGTATTGTGATGCTTTTGTTAGCATGGTCCACTTTGCAGTTGTTTGTTTTTGTCTGCAAGGTGAAAACAAGGGTAATCTCTTGCTACAATATTATACTTAACATACTACAGTACTATGCTACAGTACAACAATTTACCCTAGGGGATCAATAAAGTATGTCATTATTGTTATTATAATACTTGTAGCCCCAGATCATATCCATGCATCAATATGGGTGTCTAATTCAAGAATTAAATCACAAATTAAAGTGGCATTAACAAGTCATAATTTCTTCTCTTAGTCTCTTAAAATATCATAATATGCTGTTAGTTGTACTTTTCAACTCCCCAACTGAAGTTGAAGTTAATCATGGGACCAGTTTACACAACAATTGTGCATGGTATATTTGGTTTGGTTTATTAAAACCCTTAGAAAAAAAAAGTTATAACATGACCCAAATGGGCAATCATTCCCACCTAAAGTTATGTCTTAACACACAGGTAGCTCATCTGTCACCTCATATATAAAATAACTTATTGAAAACACAGCTGTTTTCTACTTTCACTCTGTAGTGAAAACTGTTAAAAAAAACAACTGTTACAACAGCTATAACAGCAGCTGTATTGTGCTGAGCCATAGTTTAATTGTGTTGCCATCTGTGCAAACTCAAAGTAACAAGAAGTGTTCTTACACGAAGTGACTGACAGACCCCTCATTAATACACAAACATCCTCCATATTCTGAGTGGATGCCCTCTGGCGACTCAGACTGACCTGACTCAGCAACAGTGTGATGCCCCATCACTCCAGCTTCAGCTATTCTACTTTATAGAGAAGTCACTATTCATTTTTCTACACATTTCGATGTAGTCTTTGTGTTTTTTTTTGTTGTTTTTGGCAATAGCTGGGCAATAGAGACATTGCAGATATCCATAGGATGAAAGCAAATGCCTGGACCATAGCCCTAGTATTAGGGATTCATAAAAAGTTTTTATGCCAAGGACACCCAAAATGCCTCCAAGTGTAAAACAAAACAATACTCTGGAAAGCACACTAGAATCTGGTTTGGGAAATATTTGTTTTATTTTGTATTACCATGGTCAAACGATCCAGTTTATTACACTTTAAAATGTTACGTTTTTGTCTCAAATTCAGTGTCCTCGACATGCCTCTCAGTGAAATCAAACCGTATGCAGTCTTTTCAGTCAGTTTTCTTCAATCAGATTTTCATTCCGTAACAATATTGAATATTTGCATACACTCTTTGTGCACTGCAGTTACAGCACACTATTCAAATATGTATAAATAGAGTATGATCAAAAACTCTGTGTTTTAGGGAGTGGTGGGTGTATGCCTGTGCATATCTTCTGTAGACGGATGGGAGAGCTGCATAGAAACTGTTTGCAGTATGTACATACAGCAAGTTTGAAATGACACATGCTAGGCCATGGGACATGTGTAATGAGCATGTGTTTGTGAATACATTTTTGCCCTATTTACAGTAGCAAAAGACTCTTTATATGACAGTAAAATTATAATGTTATGACAGAACAAACCAAGTCCTGACATGAGACTCATTTTCAAGTTGAATTTGCCTCCCTATGTGCTATTGCACAAAACTTAAATGACCTCCTCAGTGAAGTTCATTCACTCTTTAAAATGCAAATACGAAGCAAATACTGGCTGAGATATAATGGTGCCATTTGTTTGCATTAATTACACTAATGTCTAAAAATGAATGTCCCAATGATTTACTGATAGAAAATTGCTGAAGGCAGCAGTTTAAAAGTTTTTAGTTACATTTAAAATTTCAATTTAAGCTCCTGACACTGATGGACACACAGAAGCAATCACAACACAAGCTCATCTCTTGTTATCTTGAAGGCAAACTTCTAAGTTCCATCTAAAGGTTTAGCCCATGACTGGTAGAAAATACTAAAGCATGTAGTTTAGTTTCAGTTTAGTTATATAGTCACAAACACAAATTTAAAATAAAGTAAAAATATATATATGGAAGATGACCCCTAAAAGTTGAGTACATAAACAACTCAAATAAAACAGGTGTAGTATAAGTATTTTCTTTATACATTTTCCACAACAAAGTACTGTACACCCTGTTGGTGTCTATTATTGTTGCTTCCATTTATGTGTATGTGTGAGTGTGTGTGAATAATTGCATGCAAGTTGCTGGAATGCTTAAATAAGTATATTAGACTGAGCACATTTGTTCATATGACTGTATTTGTATTCGTATATCTCAGTGTTTGTGTGTCTGTATGCACATGCTGCATATACTCAATCAGCAAACGTGTGCAAACACATCCAAACTCCCATTAATCATTACTTGTTTTGAGCGAGCCTTCACCATGATGGACTCATTTCCCATTCAATAGTAAGCAGAACCTGCCGGAGGCATTTTAATGTTCCACCTCCTCAACATTCCTCAACATTCTTCTTCATTACAATGCTCCAACGCCGCAAACATGACCTGCACCAATAAAATGTTCCATTAAATTCATCACAGCTCAGAATAGATTTCCTGCAATCCTTGTGCTGAGGCAGGGATTCGGCACAATGCGATGTAATGTAGCTGGCCTAAATTATCATACAAAAGAAATAAAAAATAAGATTTTGTTATTTCACGCAGCCCCTCATCAGACACATGTGCATACAACACAGCTGCATCAAAGGAAGAAATCAATTAAATTTTTTCTCTGCCTTATTCAGTTACCGCATGCAGTCCCCAAGTTTATGAAGGCACACATTATAATTAGTCTACAAAGACTCGCTGAATATTCAGTGGTCCAGATCCACTGTGTCATTTTACCACAATGTAGAATGAAAATAGATGAGTACATAACACAAGTTTGGGACTGACTTTTGATTAGCTGAGCTGAACATTGTGTAACACAAAAATGGATGAGTATACATAATGAAAACAGATGCATTTCATTTTTCTGCCATGCTTTGAAGGATGATCCATCCAAATGCATTACATCACTAATAATATATAATGATCTTGATTGAAGATAATACTATATTTAGTGGGACATTAGTTTCAGCTGCATTGAACCCATTTGTCAGTACACTAAAATCTGTCTTAAGCTTTCTCTCCACTAATAACATTATCAACCCATCATTTGTGTGTATTCTTCTTTTGTGTTTTATTTATCACTGAAAGAAAGACAGACTCAGCCTTTACATTGGACTGAAGAAGATTTCTCGCTGGCAGTGCTGAGCCACTGCAGTATTCCAACCACACAAAGCACAACAAGCACCTGTGCCCCCCTCTCAATGGCTGAGTGTCAGTGTCATACTGCCAACAGAATGTGTGCCCTTCACTTTGTCCCAGCTCCCAGTTATGGGAAAGTGCACTGGGATTATGCACACAATGCTCTGCACAGTGCAGGAGCTTATACTTCACACCACAAGTCTGATTCCCATTGAGAAGACTGTAATACCACACCTGCAGAGCTAGATAAGCCCTCAATCCTCCCTTTTATTCTACCACTATTATTCTGCTGTGTAATATCATATCACTGAAAAAATAAAAAATTAAAATTATTATGAAAGAAAAGCTGCAAGCAAATGGAAATACAGAGACAATTTATGATGTTAATATTCATGCACATACCTTATCCTGCATGTTTTGCATGCTGTTTGCACTTCAGGGTGTGCAGCGGCTTATTCAGCCCTAAATGTTGAACGGTGAAACTTAATTGGCAATACCACAACGCTAATGTCATAATCAACTAGCTGATCATTCCTGTGACAGCTGGAAAGGTAAAGTGTTCTTTTTCTATAAAATTGCAGTCGGGGGTGGCGTGATGGTGCAGAGGTAATTTGACAGCAGGAAAAACGGGGGTTTATGATTGATGGCTACCTCTATAATGTTTTTTTTTTCCTCACAATTTGATCCACTGCTTTCTTTAAACAGGCTAACCTAAAACAGTCAGTCATCCTGCAGATCTGCCCATAGACAACCCAGCTAAAACACTTAAGTAAAATAACTTACAGATATAAATTGTGATGCAATGGCTGTAATTCCCTACTGTGTGAAAAAAAAATTTGGTTAAGATTTAAAACCATTCCAAAATAAACCATTTTAAAATGATTATTCATCAATAACAAATATCAAAATGACTTATGCCTTACAGAACACAGGATGAGTGATGGCTCCCATCTTTGACTGAATGACAAAGTTTGTATATTGGCTCTACACAGCCAATATGGTCTGAAATACTAACTGGAACTACCACAGGCCTTTGATCTGCTTTCTGACCCACTTAATTAACCAGCTAGAACCATTACAAAACCATGAGAGCCTTTAATATAGCAAAGTGAACCATGAATTTAAAAGCAGCATGGCGCCATTTCCCAGCTTTGATGAGCAGACACGACTTTGTGAGTGTGCAGTGCTTTGGCAGTGGAGAGCTGGCCAGGAAATGTCAGGTCATCAGAATCCTGTGATTGCAGTGCTGGTTGGGAGGTTCAGAGGGGATGGAGCACAAAAACATCTCTACAGTAAATGTAAATCCAATCTAATGAGTTCACCACAGCATAATTTAATCAAATCTACACATGAAAGAACCTCAGCCCTGTACAACATCAGGTTGGAACTGGTAGTAATTAGCCTTACAGATTGGAGGTATATCCCTGCTTGTGAGGAAATCCAACCAAAAAAATGGCAAGATAAGTATTTGGACTGTGTATAGCAAATCAAACAGAACTGCAGAGACAAAAATTGCTGCTGTGATGCAAGAGTTACCAAGCTACAATTTTAGAGCGAGTTTGCATGTTTCCCCAATCTCATCAAAGGTAATCTAGATTATGTTTATATCAGGTCGATTCCAACTGTTGTTTTTACTTTCTCAATTTTTCTTTACTTCTTTAATTTCTCAGTTCTTCTTTACTTTGTATTTCCCATGTTTTGTTGTCCTTATTTCCAGCACCAGTACAACTTGAACAGGACTCTTGGAAAACTGCAAATTTTAAGGATTTGCAAACAATTTTACGCTGCACTCCAGGATATTTACAGTGATTCATAATGCACATACTGTACAGTACATGTAAAGTGCTTTTTAAAATATCAATTACAATAGTGCTACTATTACTGCTATAGGCAATAAACCCATTAATAGTCCATTGTTAGAACATTTAGCAGCAACAAGTCAGTAGATACAGACAAAAAAGGTCCAAGAATTAATGGCAGTCCATTCAATACTAACCAAATATTCCCAAACCTAGAGCTTGTTAACATGGCTGAAAACAAATCTGAAGTTATTTAACAAAGAGAAATGCTAACATTTTTCCAGCTTTTCTCTATCTTACATTGTTTTAAATCAGCTGTTGGTTGGACAAAACAAGTAGTCTATGGTACTAACTTGTGTTCAGGAAGTTTTCTGACATCCCGATAACTGAATAAATTCATTAATTAAGAATAATACTTCATTAATAAGGAAAACTACTTGATATGATGTTAACAGTAATGTCAATTTCATTATCTAATGTATTATAACAACCACTGCAGCCATATAGTATATTATATCTTTTCATATAGCCTTGTATCTTGTTTCACAACAAGTTGTTGTGCCTTATACAAAGGCTACACATCTTGTTGTTGCAGATAGACAGACAGTGTAGGGCAGGCTTTTCTGCATCCTGCATGTGTGATGTAGGACAAAGATTGTACTGTATGACGAGAAAAGATGCAGTATACCATATTGTCAGGTTTTGTTAACACTATGTCAGTATATCACAGGGGTTCTCAACAGATCTGTAAAAAGTCTCATGACTTTAGCAATTAGAGTTGGGAAAGTGGCAGGTGAATTTGACCTTGCCATGTTTTTGTATTTATTTCTACAAAGTGTGGCAAGATCTCTACAGATTATATAAAGATGGTCATATATTTGCAACGTATTTTTAAATGAAATTATTTTAAGTGAAAATCTATATCTGTCTATGAACCTCCTGAGAAGCCACACCAAAAGTATGAGAGACTAAATAAAATGAAAGTACTGATAGAAATCACACCTCAGGCTGTGAGTGTTAAGTGGTGAGTGTGAGTGACGTCATCAGGTCCATCAGTCCAACTGTCGACCTCATCAGTTACCTTAAATAAAAAGTGGTGTCCTTCCATGCCTACTTTGGAAAGCGAGAAGCCTGCATTCACACTGTATTCATGGAGATTACACAGACAGCCTCAGAGAGGCTCAATTACCTGCTGGAAAATGCTGGCACCCAAGAGGCCCAAGACCAGTACCAAGAATTCACACAAGGCTCACTCCCTCAGCCTCAAGCCCACAGCGAAACAAAGGGGATTTCAGGTCTCTCTTTAAATCCTTGGGCTTTGGATACATTCTGTCTCACCCCTATATGGACCTTTTAAGAACTGATTTATTCTCTATTACTAAGACACTTGGCCCAGATCTGGCCCTGGGCATGCTCAAAGCAGTATTCTCATGTGAGGATTGGGGACAGGATGACCAAATAAGAGACACTGTAAAATCACTCTTATTGCATTGAATATGTTGGCACATGGTAAGCATAGATTAAAGCACTGAAAATACACATTATGGCCTTTAAGTGATCAGATATTTAGGGTAATCTGATCAACCAGTTTGCCAAAGCTTTCTAATCTCCCATGTTGACAAATATTGGAACAGCGTCCATATGAGGGAAAAGCCTTAAAAATGGAGGCAGAGATTTTTGTATGCATTTGCATGACCTTGCATATCTTAAAGATACAGTATGTAACATTTTTCAAATATTTTAAACACAAATATGCTGTAAACTGAAGAGCTGTGCAAAGCATGGCGGAGCATAGCATAGGGTAGCAGAGCATAGCAGGGCAGAGAGCACTGATTTTGAGTCTCATGCTAGTGCTAGATATAATTACATATTGTAGCTTATATTGAAGGCACACAAAGATGGACCATGCAAAATCAGAGCTCAACGTGACATTTCTATTCTATTAGGATTGATTCAGGTGAGAATTCACATTTGGTTTAGTTTATTAAATTCTAAAGAAAAGTAAAGGGCACAGATGATGGGGGAGTAAAAGTAATGAGTTGATGGACCCAAATAGGTGGCTCTATAATATTATGAGTATTCATTTTTTTATACTTCAGTACATCCATATAATAAAAAATACATTACACAAATACATAGAGCAATATAAGAACAGCAACAGTACATAATATTTACATAAGTACATTAGTAAAAAGAAGTCATTATTTGTCTCCTCATGAGAACTAAAGGACATTTTTTGAAAAAATGTGTATTTGCTTTTTGAGTTTACTGTACGTACATGGTTTCAATCTGATCACCTAAGTCTTGGCTCAGTCTTGGCAAGAAAGTTGCTAAGCTTATTTCCCCAAAAGTCAACATTTTTCATGAATAACTTGATCTTGGTTGATTGATTGATTGATTGATTGACTGATTGATCACTTTTACTGGCAGAATCTCTTTATTTATTATGTACCTCTCATTTAATTATCCAACACCACACATCATCTGTTCAGTTTAACTTGTGGAACTCCAAATTTTCTGAAATATTCCTTTAATAAAACCTAGAGAAAAAGCTACACAAATCATCTTAGTCCTTTGTACTGTGTTGGAGAAAATTCTATGATCTCTTATTCGCTAAAGTTTAGCTTTAGTAATATTCAAGCATTTCCAGATATTATGCTGGTTTGGGGAAAGCCATCGCTCAAATATTAATCTGAAAACTGATATGATAAAAAATAGAACATGTGAGAAAAAAGAGTAATGAAGTGAAAAGAGAAAGAGCAATGAAAAGATAAGATGTAGAAAAAAGATAAAGACATGGAGGTGAGGGGGAAGTATGGTAGAGGGAGGAAGCAGGGAATAGATGAGGAGGATGACAGGGGAAGAATTTGAGAGAGTATCAATGAAGAGAGACCAGATGTGTGGAACTACATTTCTGATTATTGTGAATCTGATTACACATTCATTTTTTGGCAGGCTATGTTACAGTTGAGAAGATGACATTCAACCGTTGAAGCTCAAAACAGATTTTTCTCATTTTGAGATGACATCTGTTCCACTGCCGAACACACTGCAATTTTCTGACCTAATAAGGCCTACCAACTGGCAGCACATTTACTGTTAACTAGAAATGGTCCAATAACAGTTTTTTAAGACTGCTCCCAATTTTGAGCTCAGCTCTGGCCTGAAGCCCACAGATCGATCGAAATCTGTGTCTCATTCTCATGGCCAATGAATCACCCAGCCAAGTAAACCATACATACATACAGCTACTGAAAAGCAATCCGCAAAACCTTGATAATATATGAGTAATATAAGTGTGGATGACCCTATAGCCCGTTCCTACACAAAGTTACTATATGTACCATAAAACTGTCTCGAAGCAATTGTGTACCATAGATAGCATATTAACATACAGAATATACATTTTATCTGCTTTATTTGGCATCGCTTATCAAATGTTCCAAGCACAACTGCATATTTCCAGTAATCCAAGGGCAAATACCACACAATTATTAAGTTTATAAAGTGCAGAGACTATTCCAATCTATTTATCACTATGGTTGAAGTGTTCTTATCCTCACTTGGTTTACTGCATGAAAGTATTAACACCTATACAGATATAGGTTTTGGAAGATGGAAGTTGTATTGCTAATACATTTTTTTATTGGCTGCAGCTCTCAGCAATGTTTACCTCTCTTGAGGCACTGTTGCTGAAAATTGGTAAGGGAATTGAGCCTTGGTTTGGGAGCCATATTCCTAAAGGTGTGGAATAGTTTCCCCTCAGGTTTCAATTCCGAAGTGTCTATCAAGTTTGAAATTAAAATGTATCTGTCTGTGTGGAGGTTTTTTTTCTTTTCCAGTTGCGCTATGCAGAACTTTTCAAGTGGTTATTTTTCTGTCTCTTAACATGTGACGAATCAGGTGGTAAATCGGTCAAAGAGGGACAGTTCTTAACCAGGGTGAGACACACAAACAAGGCAATAACAAGACAGATTAACAGAGACAGACAGACAAAAGTTGCATATAGTGTCTGTGAAAACCTACAGAAACAAAGACTTCACAACAGTGCTGCACATTGATACCATTTCCACTGTTATCAATCATGTTTTCCTGCTGGACAAAACAAAAACAAAGAATCACTAAGGCAATAGCTTCCTGCCCTGACCTGTGCAGATAAAAGCAATAGCAGAAAACTCTCCCACCAGCCCTACCTTAGGACCTGCAGCATTCACACACGCAAACTGACACAAAACAACTCTCTTTAAAAATACAAAAAACCTTATTGGCTTTGTCTAAAAAAACTTCCTCACTGTGCTTCCATGAAGTGATGCAGTGTGAAGCCACCTCAGCATGAGGCTGAATCCCAAGTGACAGTCTTGTAAGAGAGAAGATCACATACTGTACCTCCACTGCCTTGTGGGACCAAAGCTGATGAAGAGAGATACTGTAAATATGTGAACTTTCTCTGTCAATCTTTCACACAAGAAGTGACAAAAAAATGTTAACATTCTTTCTCTGCTTTAATTGTATAGGTTCATTTTCATTTCCGTCTGAATTTGCTGGGTGTGCGGTGAGTGTTCTGTTAGTTATGCTAATTGTCTCTAGACCTCCTGCAGAGTGTGATCCTTTCCCAGTTGGATAGCTGTGAAGTTGTTTGCCCAAGGAGATGAGTCTCTGTGTGTTTCTGTGTGTTTACAGCGCGCAGCTACAATGTGTCACAAAAGCTTTAGTGATGTCGTGCACGCGCTTTTTTTGTGTGATTATGTGCGTCAGGGTGCATCAACACATCTTCATACGCCAGCCACCACTTCATACGTGTGCTGTATTCCCGATCCCCCAAACACTTAAGAAGGAAAGCAGGGCAATTTTTCATCCTAATGTTGTCACATATCGATTATTCTCCTTTTCATCCTTTCAGTCTTTGATGCTATTAGTAAATCAAAGCCTTTCTTTTCTTTCAGAATAGACTAATTTTTTTTTCCAAATTGGACTACATCCTATAGATTTCTAAAGCCGTTTTCAGACATGCACCGAAACCTTGAACTTCATGTCGCGCACATTCTACCCAGGGACCCCCCCTCGCCGAAACCTAACAGACTATTTCCCAAAGTGAGAAAGCGTCTGTTACAGACAATCCTTTGTTGTGTGCTGCATGTATGAAATAGCAACTCCAGACAATATCCAGACCTCATTCTCTAAACACTGACCGGAGTTCATACTGTATGTGAAAACAGCTTAAGAAGGCAAATGACCATATCCTATTACATGAAAAATAACTAGTTAAAATCCCCTCATGTGTCATCCTGTTTAAAGCCCACATCTTTCTGAATTCTCACATTTAACTCAATGTAGGCTCACTATTTTATACTATTTTTATTTTTATTATAAGTTGAGCAACCCCAGACCTGCCTGGCTTTTTCAGACACGTTTTCCAAAATGCTCCGTCAACAAAGGTCCACATCTGTTTGTATCAAGTCAATGGCAGAGGTATGTTCTTACTTGTACTTAAGCTTTGGATGCTTAGAGCATTTCTCCAAAAGTGTGCCAGGTGGATAAAAGACCTATCAGCAGGGTATCAGCAGGGGACAAGAACTGCCTCAAATCCACTGAATCAATTAAAAAATGTTTATATCCAAAAAGACACCTGGTATCACCACCCCTACGAAAAGCTTCTTATCTGGTTTGTCCATTCACAACACAAATACTGTATGCTTGTTAGAATTTTGCCTGTTTAACATTTAGCTTAAAGTCTTTTCTAATCTAGAGCTTGAAGTATGTTTTAATAAACAAAACTCACAAAATATTCTTTACTAGTTAATTAATACTAGTTTATTTGGGTGAAAACTAGTTCTAACTAATTAGTTATAGCAATACTTCCATACTGCCATGGTAAGGATTTTTACATGAGCCTTCTTTTAGGCTGATGAGGAAGACAACATTTTAACACAAGGCAGACAAAGTAACTTCTTTTTTGGACCATGATATTACTTTTAAACACTACCAGTTATCAGCAGATGTGTTCTAATAGAAACATAGTGTTGTCTGGATTGTTGTCTTGATCTCGAGTAAGCAGATTATTTGTTTTCTATAACTGGGGTAGGGGACTGGTGAAACCTGATTTCCCTGGGAAGATTTTTCATGATTAACACCAATTTCTCTGCCGTGTATAAACTGAGCCTGGTTTCTTCTTTTGTCTTTGTATGTGTGCACATGACAAAGTTGAGTGGCAGCATGAAATGAGAGATCATTACACAGAGCAACGTCAGCTTGTGGAAATCTAAATAAGCTTTAAAATTCAGACAAAAAAAAGACAGTTTGTGCTGTGAGGAGAAACTCTGTTGTGTTTGTCTACCTTTTTCCTCACTGCACTGTCTGCTCCATCACACACAGAACACACACAAAGGAAAAAAGGAAACAGCATGTTTGTCAATATACAGAAATCAAATCTGTGAGCCATGCTTCCAAAATAAGTCAGAGATAGAGTCCGGATGAGAAATCAGATTACTCATCTGCTGCCTATATGTGGATTTACTGCAACCAGTGTCCTAAAGAGCACATAAACACAGCCATAAAATAAAATGAACCACACACATCAGTATGTGAAGCCTGGTCTCTTGTGGTGTCACCTCTGCACTTTGTATTTCCACCATTTCTAAGACTTGCTTGAGAGACCAAATTTAGTATTTCTCCAAGACAAATGCACAGAAAGTAAAGTTGACCCACCATGACTTTATTGAGTGCAATCATTCCTGCTGAGCTTTCATGACTGTCATCATCTCTCACCAACAGGTTTGTCTGCAGCATCCTGCTTCAGCTAAACTGCAACATTTGACTGTACAGTAACTCTGACATTGTAAAATTGTAAAAACTAAAAAAAATCCACTTTTAGTCTGAAAAACTATAAACTGAAAAATGTTTAGCGTTAAAAACGGACAAGAAATGATCACACAGCACTGCAACATCACAAGTTCTGGCCTCTTAAACCTCTATTTCAGCTGTGCCAGGCAGCTGTTTTCAGAAGGAAACCTATGGAAATATGAATGTGTGTAACCAGCCTAGCCGACAAAAAAACAATCAGGAAGCCTTTAAACACTGATCAGTATCTCAACTTCAACTCCAATCAATACCTAGAACAAAAAGGATGTACAACATGTACACAGTGCCCTCCTGGCCAGTGGGTAGAGGTAGTGGGTCTCCATCTTAGTGGGTCTTCCATATATGTCAAGACTTTCCAATCTAAAGTTGGATGGTAATATAGTATCCCGGGGTATAAAAAAAAAGCAAAGGTATCCCTTTAATTAACATCATGAATGTCCATAAAAGCTGGTATTCTTGTAACAATACAAAGATGATGCAGGGCGCACGTTGATGTATAAATGCACTTTCCTTGACCCTCAGAAACTGCAAAAGATTTGAGAGAGATGACATTGCTTTTTGTGAGATAAAGACACAGCACAGAATTACAGCTGATTGAACAGAACTGGCTGTTACAGCACTGTTCCTCTCCAAACAATATAAACTTTACATGCGTCTAGTTTCAGGTCTGTGTGTCTTGTCTGACACACACACACACTGCACTGGGCAGAGAGAGGACAGCAGAGCAGACACAAAATCGCTCCCCCAGTGTTGTGCGGAGCTGTGGCTATTTATCTGAGCTTCAGTACATAACTGCTGTAAAATCAACAGAAACTTTTTCTGATTTATTATGTTATATTCTTGAGGTCGTCGCTCCCTGTCTTTATTCACTCCTAAGTTCTCTTGACCACAGGGCCAACTTTGAATGGATGAATGAATACCTGACACTCAAGTATTCCAAGACGCATGACATTAATATCTACTATACCTTAAGCCCCTTCTGATCCAACCCAAGGACAAGACTTGCCTCGAGAAGAAGACAGAAGTAGTATATAATATTAAGTGCAACAGCTTTGAGGAACACTACATAAGGGAGATGACTCACACCCTGGGGAACAGACTGGGGGAACACCAGAAACTAGCAACATCTGCAGTCAAAGAACATGAGTCCAAAACCGACCACGAAACTGACAAGATTCTAGACAACGAGAGACATCAGAAAGAAGATCAAGGAGGCTATCCATATCAGAAGACAGTGACCCGCCCTCACATACAGAAGGTATGATCTGCCTGCCATCAACAACCACTGAGCTCACTAGGTTACGTAACACAACACAATAAAAATCACAATGTCTCAGCCAGTTACTATTGCTGAATGAACACCTGTGAAATACTAACTGATGTAAGTAAGTGGACTTTTACATTAATGATTGGAAATATTTATTCTGCAAGTCAAGAATGAACATCCATAGTGAAATAAACAATCAAATGTGATTATTGTTGTTGGACCAACTTTACCACTTTACCACAAACAATTGAATACTTTAGTACAATGGTGTTTTTTAGCTTGTTCCTCTGCTCCTGACCGACCCCAAAATTATAGCAGCTTTAACCACTTTTTCAAGTACAAGCGGAAATGTCAAACATCAAAGTTTCTGGGCAAAGACATGAGATACCTAAATCTTCAGGATCAATGAACCTGTGTTTTGATCATTCCCACATGGTTGATCTAGTGTATCCTCGATATAGATATTTGTCACATTGTCAAATAGATTGACTTACAGTGTAATATATCCCAAAGAGGAAAAAAACAGTCCCCTTTTCCATTTCAGTATTACTTTACTGAGACTTACAATAAACCAGCTGGTATAAGCGTCCTTCTACTCTGCTACACACTGTATATTTCTTAGGCAGACTAGTGGCTCAGTTAAATTTTGAATTCAATCTAATTAAGTTTTTTTTATTCCAGACCATAGTACTGGATACACGCTTATTGAAGCATACAAAATCTAAGGGGGTTGTACTACAAATTTTATTCAACATAACTTTAGAATACCTTTCACTTTATGACTTGTGTCTCTGTGTTATGACCCTTATAATAGAAATATGGCTCTTTGGTGCAGTGTTTCTTTCTGCTGCACTATGGAGCCTTGTGTAAAATACAGTGTCATACAGCGTAAGCCAATCTTCATCCATCACTCACTAATACCGCATTTCATTCAGTGATAGTACATTGTTGCACTGAATTTGACTAAATATTATTGTATTATTATGATATATGTGTTTGTCTAAAGGGCTATTGCTTTACAGACAACATATTGCATTCTTTTTATTGTGATAAACTTTCACTTTGTCCCATGTTTCGCTGTGGGGAAGGCACACATTGTTTAAGAGGCTGGTTCAGTTTTCTGCTTTCTGGTCGAGGCCTCCAGTAATAAACACCCTGGTGCTTGTTTTATGGTAATGACCATTACAGCTCATAGAAATGCCTTTTGAGCCATTTAAGGAGAAAGCAAGAGTGAAAAATGAAGCAAGAGAGTGGGAGAGAAATGTTTCATACAAGAGTTTTCTACAAAGTCAGCTTATTCTATAGGCTTTTGCTGTTTAAACTTTAAACACTTTAAACAGAATCACTGCCCAGAATCGTGCAGCCCTGCCAACCCCAGGATTAAACAAGGAGATGCTCAGAGCCAACAAGTAATATCCCACGAGACTTTGCTCTCCTGGAGGTAGATGTCAGTTTAGATTTCACAGCCCTAATGTGTATGCAGGGTCACACTGGACCCTTCCTCTCTTCTAGCATTGGCATGGGATGATCTAATTTAAGTCTAAGTCTAAAATCTCAAGATTTTTGCCCATCTCATTAGTAGACTGTGGTAAAAACAGTTCAAAGAATGACTTCAGCCCGGTGAAATCTACTGCAGTATCTTAAGAGATATACTTTAAATGCTGATTTTATCAGCTCAGGTAAATAATTTTGGACATCTGCTCTTTTAAAAACATTAACTGCTTGCAGCATGACTTTATTATTTGTGTTAAAAGCGACGAAACAGTTACAAGAAAAACATTCAAATGAGGCAGGGAAGGTGGCGCCTTTACAAGTTGGTGCAAACACTGTAAAAACATCTTTGAAGTGACAGAAATGTCATCAGGCTAACAACCAGTGAAAATGAAAAGGTTAATGGAAACAATGAATTTACTTGGTTTGTTAGCGCCAGGAGCAGACTGAGACTAAAAAACATCCCTGACTCTCAGCTGACCATAACTGGTGCACTAACATTTAACCATCTCTAACAGCACTATCACAGTGGCAACAATAAAACTGAACTGATTTTAAGTCCTGATGTGTGATTGATAAAAAGGATCTTAATCAACTGGGAACTCGAGTGGAACCTGATTTACTTGTTTAATGACCCTCGATAACTCCTATTTTTAAAAAGCTAGTTATCCATCAAACTTTCTACAGTTTATTCCATGGGAAGGAGGTATTTTATTCAAGCTAAATGACCACCAAAAATCAGTCAAGACTTTATTGATAACATCTTATAAGGGCATATGAATTACCATTAATTGCATGAAACCTTAGTTAATGATGATTACAATTCTTGAAATGCAACAAAATAATTGTGCACCACTGTGACTGTGAAGAAGACATGAACATCATCAGTGATTTCAGAGTCATTGATGATGTTCATGTCTTCCCCTAACAAAGACTAACATAAGAATCAAACAAATGTGTTGGATCAGCAATGTTTACGTGCCAGTGTAGGCTTGCAAATGGAAGTAGGAGTAATGCTATTACAGAGACATTGTAGTGCTTGTTTTTGTGCTTGATGTTAGCCTTGCTATGAAAGCAGAGACAGATGCAGACATATATAGTGATATAATGATTTGGCTCTATGTTGGCTTTCTGTACCATGGAAAAGCAAACTAGTTCTTACAAGGTTGGAGTTTAACCAGCACCATCCCAGAACCAGCACTGAGATTGTGTTGGTTGAAAAGCGTTATTATTCTGGTCTTTCAAGATTCAAGATTCAAAACACTTTATTAATCCCAGAGGGAAATTATTTTGGCATGTTACAGCAGCTCTCCG
>JAUMHL010000015.1:14563054-14580089 GCA_032362345.1 Sandelia bainsii
TCGAGAGGGCAGAACTTAATTAACTAAACTATTTACTGAAAAGACCGAAAAATAAAAATAAGTTAAAGAAAGTTTAACTTAAAAGACAAAAAAAGAAAAAGACATCACAAAGAGAGAGACTGCGAAACAGCCTGCTGCAAGGCTCACGCTTCTGCTGCTCAGTTCAGCAATTGGGCTGCAGAGTTTTCATTCAGCTTAAACTGATTTATTTATTTTTTTTGGGTGGGCTAGATAGAACAGCATTGCAATAGTCCATAGTCTGTTGGATGTACAGGAAAAGCATGCATTACTGTCTCTGTGGGGTCATGCTAAAGCAATGTTTTTGTTATTCCTATCACCTTATCCCTTGGTGGCTCTTGAGGACAAGTGTTGGCTTCCCCTGACCTATAACTAAAATTTAAGTTTCTTCTGGATTGGGCTGCAAAAAGTTTTCTGACATCCAGGCACTAATATTTAAGATAAAAAAATAATTGAAAAGGAGCATCAACTTATCATAAGAGATACTGACATATATAGCTCAGTGTCATTGGCATAGATCTAGAAAGAGATGTCATGTCTCCCACAGAAGGTCACGCTTCATAAATGCAAATGTGATGAGTGGAGGAACACTTTACTCTACACCTTGACCAAGCACTTTAGTTCACCATTAAACATAGTTTATTTGCCATAATTTCAAACTTCTGCTGACCTTAAATATACTATAGGTGTCACGCACAAAAATGATAGAAAACAAGAATGTGAAAAATGTTGGCATCTGGTGTTTTATGTTGCGGCAATATTGTGGTTAAACAGGTAGAAGTGATCAGATATCCTGAAATTCCCAGTTCTTCTTGAATTTGAACTCAGCCAGAATGCTTCTGCATTTGGTTAGAGTTCTGTGTGTGCTTGTGTTTGTGAGCCTGAAGGAAAGAGAGACCAGTAGAGCTATTATTAAATTAAAGCTAAAGCCATTTTGGTTTTGTAACTTTTCAACTTTCCCTCCCAATCCACTCTGGCCAGGCCCACACACATACAAAAGAGCAGGAAAACTCAGAGTGGGAATCCTCCCACTCTTGTTTAGCACAGTGCCCTTCATGCCAGGCATTCAAGTACGTTTTTGAACAAGTGATGAAAACTATACAGTATGCAGATAAGACAATTATAGATACATAGTGAGAGGTGTGTTTTTTTTGGTATTTCACCAACAACTTTTCACCACTGAAACTTTTTATGTGACTAAGAAATGACAATCCTTCACTCTCTCATCTGTCTCTTTTTAAAAAAGCTGCCCGTATCACATCCTATAGCATGCCAGGCTGTATGGAGTATTTCCAGATGTCCTGATGGCCAGTCTGACAGTATGTGAGGGAGTTTAGGTTTCCTCTACACAGAATATGCCTGTCACTGCAAATGTCTCATAGAGACAACCTAGACCCTCTCGGTAAAAACAATCAGATGGCTGGAGAGTTATAATATCCTCTGAGACTCTTCACACCAGGGGTTTTACTGACAGGATAGAATTTTTTTTTCCTCCTCTTCACTTTCACCAGAAAAGATCAACCCAAGTGAGATCTGGGTCAATCTTTGGCCTACCTGTATATTTGTGGTATGGCTTTCAGCTGGTGAAAAGATACTCACCAGAAAAATACTGTTTTCAAAGACTTTTTTTGTCATAGTCACCTCAACAATTTTCCAATTTTTTGTAATAAAAACAATTATTCAGCAACACTATTGCTTAAATTCAGGGACACATCAAGCAGCAGCATGTTTTTTTTAGCTTAACATACAGACTGGAAGCAGCTAGCTAGAGTCTGTCTAAAGGTTAAAATAAAATCCCACTTTGTCTAGTAACTATTATAAAATGACTGAACTTTTACTTCAGCACACATTTTAGTTACTCTTACAATCCTTGTGAATATTTTCTTTAGGCATGGTTACATTGGACATTATTTCTAGCAAAAGTCAGCTAAACATTTTAACATTTCACATGTAATGATACCAAAATGAATACTAAAAATACATGTATGTAATTGTCCAAAAAAGGGTTTATTTATTTATTTAGATTATTTCTATTTTCTAAAAAAAAATAATCTAGGGTTAAAGAATGACGAAGCTATCTGCTAAGTGGGAAAGGGTGTTCATGTACACATTTGATTGACACACTAACAGTGAAGATGCAAACACATAACACAAAAACACACACTAACACCCAAACATGCAGTATTGGGCAAACATGCAGTAGACTATACACCCCAAATTATACACATGCACAGGGACACACACAAACATACATTCATCCAGTCACAGGTTGTTTTTTCCAAGTGCAGAACTGCTCAAACTTAGAGAACAGATCTCTTTTGCTGAGTTTAGTATGCAGCCTGTTGTTATTCCTGGTGCTCTGCAGTGCCATACTCACACACTTCATCCCATTTCGGTGCTGCCACAACACGCAAACTCACACTCTTTAGGCAACTGTCACAGTTCATTCATGTTAATATTATAAGTCATTTTGCATTCTGTCACAACAGCTTACAGCTTATTATATGGCTCATAAATTATATATGTCCTCTTGGCTGAAAGGAAATCATTTACATTTCATTAAATGTTGCGCATTGAATGAAATCACTCAATGGTTTGTGCATTTGCAGTGTCTCTTCTTATGTGATAATTTCTTTCCATAACCCTGCTTGTTCAGCTGTATGAACACACGTCGTCATTGACATTAGCTGGGGTCCTACCTGTGCACAGAAGAAGCGCTGTGAGTCCCACGCACTGGAGCGACCCCATGTCTCGCCGTTGGCTCATGTTTATTCGGGGGAAGCCGCTGAATAACTCCTTCAGCAGAAAGCCGCACAACTTTGCACGCAATTTATCCTCTCTGAGCACTTCTCCATTTATAACAAAGCTCTTGTATTCCGCGCGACACCACCTGCCATCACAGACACGAATATATGGTCAGTGTTATTTCCCACAAATACAGTCAGAGTAGATTTTAACCCTAAAGAAAGCAAACAAGTGCACATTTGTCGTTTTCACTTCCGAAATGGTGAATTTACAAAGCAGATGTAATGAATCAACTTCTTTCATCGCATGTTCAGTGTTAATTTGTGAAGATAAAACAGGTGCCTCGGGGTGTGTGAAAACAAAACCGTCTGTCACCAATCACACCCTACAGCAGCCAAACACTGTGGTTAATAGGCTACTTGACAAATTTGTGCTGAACGTGTCAGGGATTTAGGCAATTAATCGTTTCCATATGGTTCAAAACAAAACAGTTATAAAGTAATCAGTTAAAACGCAACACAAACGTCGTTAAAGTAAATAAGAGTAGTTGTGTTGAATTGATGGAGTGTTAGTTTGTTTCTTTGCTTCTTACCATGTCTCTTATTGAACAGGACGCTGCGCCGCAGTCTCATCCAATGTTAGCATGTGACACCAAAATAAAGCCGTCTCTTGTTGTCAAGCTACGAGATCTTCATCAACGATGAGAGCCCCCCCTCCCCCCCCAAAAAAAGTCCACAACAGTGTTTGTTTTTTTCCAATGAAATCTCATCCAAACGCGCGGCTGCTTCCTTCTCTTTCTTTCTCATAAAGAGGTGGCTTTACAGCGGTCCAAATCACGTGGATGTTGCAAGTGACATCTAAGGACTGTGATATCTAAGAAATAGTCCTCCAACTTTCCAAGCGACGAACAATCTTGCGCTGCTGAAGTGGGTTTCGAGCTGTTGCCTCTCTGCACCCTGTGGTTGTGGACTGAGTGCTAGTGCAGAAACTGAGGGGCGAATGGGACGCGCACTCCAGGCTGGGCTGGACTGGCAAATTACAAGGTTTGCGGGCGTCACGTCAGCAAGTGTTGTACCGTCCAATTCCCGCATCACAGGGATTGTGCCTTTCCCGAAATCATTGGAAAAAGATAGTTGACGGCAAATTAGACAGGCGCACAACGGAATATGTTTAATTATATTTGCGGCTGGGTGATGAAAGTGAGCATAAGACAGGGACCCCGCAGGAACACAGTAATATATTTTTGCATCAGGTTTAGTCATTCAGCATGAATGTCAGGAGCAATATTTAAACATTGCTTTAATTAAAAGATTTCTGCCGTATGGAGCTCACTGTTATATACTCTCAGTAAAATCCACATTAAACAAAACACAAATCTGAGGTTGATCATGAGTAGCCTAATTAAGTCAAAGACGCAAATTTAAAGTCACCGCGAGTCTAAAAGTGATTAACAATGACACAAAACATTATGCAATAAATGTTTATTATACCACTCCCATAACTGGGGTGGATCATTAGTGTTTAGTCAGTGAGGAGTGGAGCGGAGTAGTGCAACCTGTTGTGCCGTGAGTCGTTCATGAGAATCAACAGTGCCCCCTATGGGGCACCTCTGACTGAAAGCAGTGAGCCTCTGCAAGTGCTGCATAAATAGCAGTCGTTTTCAGAACAACTGTGGGGCGAACTTGGTTTTATATATAAAAGAGAAACAGTCACAGTGTAGTATCTGCCGAAATGATACAATAAGTAAGATGTAATGTGTTTGCAGTGCTAGAGCCCTGGAGTAATCACTGACTTATCTATCTATCTATCTATCTATCTATCTATCTATCTATCTATCTATCCTTCTGTAAAAGCACCACCATGTAGCACTGCTGTCAGTGGTTTTGCTTCCTCCTGCTGGGTGAAAGGCCCAAGCTGCCAGTATGTACGCTTGCTATTTCTCAAGCCATTATGTGACACAGAAACCAGTGACATGTTGAGAGGCAGCCAGAGGAGCCTCCCTGCAGCTGAGGCCTCTGCACAGCGGTGCTAAACACCAATTACAGGCCATCAGCAGACAAGTGGATGGTTCCCTTGGGTTTGGAGGAGAGGAGCTACCCCCTTCGTCCTCTCCTCTACTTCCTGCGTTCTGCTCCACAAGCATCATCCAAGCAGGATGTGATATCAAAGGGGAAACAAATTCTGAATTTTACTCTATAGCTACACTCAAGGAAGGCTTAACGTAACATATTTGTGGAGTTCTGTTGCTGTTTTATATACCTACTTCAAGATATTGTATGGCTTTATCTGCTTCCCGGATCTTGCTCTGTCACATTGTCACTCAAGCTGGAAATCCAAACATACAATTATTATGTTTCCTGTTGGTTATTTAGGGATGCTTTAAGCATGCTTGAATAATGCTGAATTAATGTTTTATGGAGCTGTAAGTGACAGAATGTGGGTACAAATATTCATGTTAAACCAGTAGTAACCCAAACAGTGTTGGCAATTGAAACCATATTTATTGAACCCTAATTCTAAAAAGGTTGGGTTGCTGTGTAAAAGTTACATAAAAACAGAATGCAATGATTTGCTAATCTCATAAACTCTTATTTATTACATAGAAAACATATCAAATGTTTAAACTGAGAAAATGTACCATTTTAAGAAAAGAAAAGATCATTTTGAAACAAAAATGTTGGGACAGGGCCACGTTTATCACAGTGCAGCATTCCTTCCTCTTTTAACAACAGTGTGTAAACATCTGGGAACTAAGGAGACTAGTTGCTGGAGATTTGGGAGAGGGATGTTGTCTCATTCTTGTTTTACATAAGTGCTCCTCAACAGTCCTGGGTCTTCTTTGTTGTATTTTGCTTTTCAATATGTGACAAATATTCTCAATTGGTGAAAGGTCTGCACGGCAGGTTGGCAGTTCAGCATCCAAACCCTTCTACTATGAAGCCATGCTGTTTTCGTAGATGCAGTATGTGGTTTAGCATTGTCCTGCTGAAATATGCAAGGCCATAACCCGAAAAAGATGTCATCTGGATGGGAGCATATGCTGCTTTAAACCCTGGATATATCTTTCAGTATTGATGGCACCTTTCCAGATGTGCAAGCTGCACATCCCAGGCATTAATGGACCCCCCATAACATCCGAGATGCAGGCTTTTGAACCGAGTGCTGATAACAAGCCACTAAGTCCCTGTCCTTGGTAGTCTGGAGGATGTGGTGCCCATGGTTTCCAAAAAGAATGTCAAATTTCAATTCATCTGGCCACAGAACAGTTTTCTGCTTTGCCACAGTTTTCTGCTTTGCCACAGACATAGATGAGCTTTGGTCCAGAGAAGACAGTGGCATTCCTGGATCATGTTTACGTATGGCTTCTTCTTTGCATAGCCACTTAGGAAGTATTCTTGAGCCTATCGCAGAATCATGTCCTATTTTTAAAGCAGTTCCGTCTGAGGGCCAGAAGATCACGGGCATCCAATACTGCTTCTTGGCTTTGTCCCTTGTGCACAGAGATTTCTCCAGATTCTCTGAAAATCTTTTGGTGATATTTTGTACTATAGATGATGATATATAAAGACTTTGCAATTTTACGTTGAGGAACATTTGTAAACCCAGCTTTTTATAGGTTAGCGAACCTCTGCCCATCTTTACCTCTGAGAGACTCTGACTCTCTAAGATGCTCTTTTATTATACTCAATCATGTTACTGACCTGTTGCCAGTCAACTTAATCAGTTGCATCCACAGAACTTCGTCGGTCTGAGGGAAGTTGGTTAGTGACTCCAAATTTATCCTCCAGGTTGGTTTCACCTCACACCTGCCTTGAATAGGCTCATTAAGTGAAACAAAGGCAGGGGAGGGGTGTGGGTAGATGTAACAGTCACACCCCTGGCTACCCCCATTAAGTGGGTCGTTACGTGTGGGATTCAGGTTGTTCCCTGGTCCTTTTCCTGGAAGAGGACCAGGGAACAACCTGAATCCCAGGGCCAACGGAAGAACCTGGTTATTCCATACATGGCTGGTGTTCATGGATTTTGCAAAATAAACAAGAGCCAGCAGCATAATGATGTTACAGTGAGTGTAAATCCCCAATTAAGTGCTCCTACAGTCATCCTGTAGTCATCTCTCAGTGTTGGTGGTTTTTAGTGAATTTGTGTGTCAGTGGTGTTTCATTCATTTTAACAATGTAAAAGGTACATAGGATGGCAGAGATTGACTATTAAAAGTAGAAAGAACATCACTAAACATTCAAATTAATTGCAAAGTATTTCTATGATTGCTGACCTCTCTCTGTTTCTGCCCACTTCAACTTGCTTAAAAGTTGTTTGTTTAAAAACTTGCTTATCTATTCCTTTTCACAAAGCATCTCCCTTGCTTTTTCATTTTATAGTCACAGAAATATTCAGAGAACATCATGGTTCTGACCTTTACAATCCTTACTGCCTGCTTGTAATGTTGGTGATTTAAGAATCAAAGTTTATTGCAGTTGGTATAATCTCCTCTGATGAGAACATCAGCTGCGTGCCAAAAATGCAAAATGTTTAAGGTTGCTCAGCAGTGGAATAATGTGGAAACTAAGGTCTAGTTGAGAGTTAGGTACGTGTGTAGAGGTAAGTGTGGAAATGAGACATAACTGCTACTGTATCTGTGTTTCATTTAAACAAATTCACACACATCAAGAATTTGTGAGTACATTATGCATTTCTGTCTATAAACAAATTTGTACTTCACTGGCACTTTCTATTTAGAAACAGTCCATTCCCTGAGCCACTATGTTGCCATTTTAGTCTTGAATGACATACTTCTAGGTCTTTGTGAGGCATTTATACATCACTGATATCTGAGTTGTTGAAAGTGCCACACTTCATTCATTCATATTTTGCAAATGATTCAACTTAGTTGTGGTTTTAATCTGCACCTTCATCGTTTCACCTACTTCCTTTTCTCCTTTCCTTTTTCTGGCAGACTACATTCATCATCTTAACCGCTTTTCTTGTTAAGGGTCGCAGGGCTGCTGGAGCCAATCCCAGCTCCTGGGAGGCAGGGTGTGGGGCAGACTACCGATATTAGCAGTGTTACAGATGCATGTTTTTATAAAGAATACCAGCTATTAAACCTATGATAAAGCCGTTTGAACCTGTAGTTTTTGTCCCTTCTCAAGTAGAAATGTGTGCAATGTCTAACGTTAATTAATACAAATTTATAGTAATAATTATAATCATTTTTAGGAGTGTTGTTTCAAATCCTGCTGGTGTAACAGATTCATTTAATGGTCTATCAAACACCAAAACACTGCACAACAGTGTGGCATACTCGCAGATATAGTAATCAACCGAAAAAGTTAATAAAGTAGAAGCTATTTTATTTTTTGCCATCACAGGAAACAACAGGACAACAGGAAACAGCAGAAATACAGCCTTTACATCAAAAAGTAATCTACCAGAAATATGTGTTAGCATACAAAGTATAGTATGACTGACCAGTGCAGTGTATTTTAAGTCCTATGCATGGAAACTTGTACTATGCATGGTTGTATTTCCCGACTGGCTCTATACTAATAAATGAGAAGTCTAAGTTTTTTGCAATATACTTTTGTGACTCTGAGTGCAGCCTAGCACAGTATCTAAAGAGAAGGCATAGTGTGAGCAACATATCAGTATAATATATTCCCACATACTGTATTTTTTTCTACCACAATAGCTGATTTTGCACTGCAATATCCAGCTTGCCTGACTACATGTGTTAAACATTTTTATGATTGAGTTTAGGCTACATTCTCACGGCAGATGGTTAGGGTTATGGAAAGAAGTCTAGAACTGAATTGTTAGAACAAACCGACAATGCACTGCTCCCTGTTTTAGAGATAAGAAAATTACAGTTGCTCAGCTAAAAGTGTTATTACAGATGTTGCAATATAATGATGATTAGGAAGTGTCCAAAATCTCAATTTACTGCTCACTATTGAGAGGAATACTGCGTGTATATTATACAAGGAGTAGTGAATGAGCAAATAGGGAGTTATTTTGGACATGTGTGAGTCAACAGGTGTCAGAGAGTTCAGACATGTCTAGAAAAACAGCAGGACAGAGAGGACTGAAAGCTGCAGACATTTTTAGTTAACAGAGGTTACAGCTAGAACTCTGAAATAACTACTTTAGAAGAGAGCATTGGTAAGTTTTATGTACGTGGACAAAATCATGTTATAACTTTAAGTACCCGCTCTGTTTCTATCAGCGGTTTCACTGGATACGGTATCATGATTTTGAAACCCGACATTACACATAACATATTTTTCTCTGGTGTAACACACTCAGAAGACATATTTATTACTGCGTTACCAGGGCTTTAACATTGATTTCAGACACAATGTGTTAAAATAACTAAATTAATGTTGCTTCATTCATGTGGAATTGGAGCATAATTCAGGGACATAATTTCTGGGAGACCGCTTTGCCTGTCTAGATATGTGTAAGTTTCTGCATGAGAACCATCCAGGACTAATGCGAGGCACGCAGATCTGAAAAACCTCTGAGGGTGCTGAACCAAAAGGCAAAGACAAGACCAGAAAGCAAAAAAACAGACAAAATGTCTGCAAACTGTACTATAAGCTCTTTTAACATTTGGAACTGTCTGTGCAGTGAATCAGACAGGCCCAAACGGAGCAAGCTGCAAGACTTACACATGAGGGTTACTGTTAATAACCAGTGTTAATATTCATTGCAAGTACTTTTTTAACCCCCCATTTCTCTTTAAGGCAGCTGAAAATACAAACTGATTTTTATAAAATTTCTCACAATTTTCTTTTGTGAGCATAAGCAACAGGGTTTTAGCAGCGTGCACAGTCTCGCTTAAGTCGCCATGCTCTGTCCATCCTAGACACCCACTCCTGCAGCTTGACTACTGCATATTGTGATGTGAGTCATTTGGGATGCTTGTTTCTTTTTTATGCTTTGTTCTGAGGAGCTTGCGAGTCTAGTAGGTGTGACTCTTCAGTCTGCTCCCATGTCTACTTTAAAAGCTCCTCCATCTGGCATGGATACAATTAAAATGAACAGACCTCAAGCCGCAGTGAGCACAACAATGTTTGCTTGCAGCATTGCAATTGAATCTTTCTGATAGCCTCAGAAAACACATCGCCATATACTGCTGCCATTACAACTAAAGACCCATGTGCAGAGATCTTATGGTAAACAGGTAAACAGCGAATGTCATATTTCCTTGCCTTTATGGACAGGTGTCAGAACACACAGAGCATCACAACCTGCTATATACAGGGCTGCCTAGTCACAGTCTGATCAGAGAACCCACGACCCCTGTCCACAGCAACATCAGTGATCAGTGTACATTATACTATGGTAGCACAAGTGGTGACCTGGAAGGAATGTTAAATAGCGTGTAAAGACTGAGAGAAGGATTAATCACATTGCTTTTCCTCTAGAATGTAAAACTGTACAGTAGCAGGTTTGCTGGAAGCCCAGCTGCAGTGTTAATGATTTTCCAAAAAGACTAACCAGTTAAAATCTTTCCTTCATAATGCAGTAGGTATTGAACTCTCCTAAATGGAGATAGCAGAGGAATGAGTCTGTGGATGCACAACTGATACTAATAAATCTTTTTTTTTTTTCCTCCAAGTCTTGCACACAACACTCACAAATACATAGTGTATACACACGCACACACACACACACACACACACAAACACACACTTTACTTGAGTGTCATCCCAGAAACTGACCTGATTAAGAATTTAAAAAGAGCAATGGCAGCAAAAGAGAAAAAAACAATATTGCAATGTGCTGATGTATCAGTGTGGAAAGGAATATACACAATGACAAGGATGTGTTATGAATAAAAGATCAGATGCAGCTGTGCAACATGTCTTCCATCACGGTGTGACACACATTTTAGGTATTCCTCGACTCACACGGAGGACCAAAGAGGTCAGAGACAGAGTGTCACTGAAATTCACAGAGAAACAGCAACAGTTGGATACAACCATTAATGAAATAAACATGTTGTCACACATGCTGATTTATCACACCACAAAGCTTTCTATTAGTATAACACATGCGGATGGAAAGAACAAACATGGGAAAACCCTGCAACTCACTGATCGAATGGCTCACGTTGAGGTTGTTGATGGCAATGGGTGGTGTCAGATTCCTATAGACCCATCCTCAAAAAAGGTGTAGGTGGCAAGTAGTCAAAAAGCTTTTCTTTGCACATTTATCACATGTAAGTTTCTTTGCCAGCGTGCAAACTGATTTTTACAGAGCATCCAATAAGCACAAGCTGTTGTCTGCTTAAAATCGTGGCCATGGAAAATGTTTATTTCTGACTGGCTGACAGGTTTCTGTTACAGTCCCATTCATAGAAAAACACCCACGCACAGCACAAAAGAAGTAAAAGAGGTTGTACAGATGTAAGAATGGTATTTATTTATTCCATGTGCAAAAAAGGGTTGAATGTTCCCTTGAATGGGAAAGATCATCATTAGCACAGATTCTGTAATTCTAGAGTAATAAATAGACTGTTACCAAAGACAAGGACAAGTCCATATGAACGTATCAACCCAATGTATGTTTACAGAACCTGAAGAGACAGTGGATTATTTATACTACACTACATATACATGAACATGTATGCAACATCTATACATCACCATATATAAATAAATATAAATAATAATAAATCTCTTATACACCTATTTACACTGGCAAGAAACATGGAAACATCAAGATATTATTGAATTTTTCACTGAAATGTAAAAAAAAATGAAAATCACAGAAAAGATATTCTTTATTCATCTGCAGGCCCTCCACAATATAAATTCACATCCAGTAAACAACAAATTTGAGTGATTCCAAGTTTGTTGTGTTTCGATCCAAGCAAAATACATCCAGTGCAAAGCTCAAATACAGAGCTCATGAAAGGATGACCTACCTAACACCGTCAGTGGAACATGGAGGTGGAAACATGATAATCTGGGGATGCTTTGGCAATAGAAGAGTGGATGATCTGCATCTTGTGTAATGCATCATTAATCAACATGGATACCAATCCATAATGAAGAGGCAAGCCATTCCCTCTGGGCAACAACTGACTGAGGATAAGTTAATTTTGCAGCAAGACAATGACCCCAAGCATTCTTGCCAGTTGTGTAAGAATTAGTTGGAGAAGAAGGTAGCTGCTGGAATACTGCCTGCGATGGCTTGGCCAGCTTAATCACCAGATCTGAACTCCATTGAGCTAGTGTGGGAGACGCTGGAGTGAAGAGTTTGGGAACACTGCACAACCAGCATCACATCTGAATATCTGCAAAAACTGCTAAGTGGAATGCCACAGATTTGCTTGCTCCCCAGCAGTGTGTAAGGAAAGCTAATAGTAGGAACACTAGGGATGTTGATAGAGGTGGCTGCATCATACCATGCAGCAAAAGCACATTTGAACAGTCAACATTTTCTTATCAATGATCACACAGCTGGAATTCACTTCTGGCTGATTTGAGAAGTCAAACAACATAGTGCACTTTAGATAAATAAATAAATACATACATACATAAATATGTGGATATTAGAAAAACAAGAGTGTCTACAAAAACCTTTCAACCTGTCCTTGTGCTTGTCCTTGGCTCTTTTGTGCCATATAGCTTGCTGTCTGTCTCTTGTTGCTTTCCAGTAAATTGTTATTGAATCCTCAGTGATTCATGTATATGCACCATACCCTAAATCTAGTATTTCATTGTGTTATGTGGGGTTTTTTTTTATACCGAACAGTTATTTTATAGTGGTCAAGATTAATTTGTAGAATGCTTTTTGATGTGCATCTTTTTCATTTTGGTTTGTCCTGTCCTTCTGTTCATGATTTGGAATTTTTTTTTACATTTTTGCATGTTCAGTCTTATATTTCAAACTATATGTGTGACAGAGTAAGATCTGTTTTTGATTTTTGTGTTATTTAAAAAACTGTGTCAATGTCTCTTTCAACCATTTCCCAAGTGTTTTGGTTTAAGCATTGGGTAAAGGACAGAAAGTGCTTTTGACCTGTAATGGATGTTGCAGAGACATGGACATTGTCTTTGTTAAAGAAATATTTCAATTTCATGCTGCAAAAGAACCTGGACATTTTAACATTTGTAAAAAAAATAGATTTGCAGCGGTGAAGGAAGCATATGACAAACCTTTAATTTACTATGAGTTGTTCATGGCAAAATGGGATATCTCAAACATAGTTCTGGTCAGTGGTTTTACCACTGATCAACACATCAAGTGTAAAGGCTAATCAATACTGTATGTCCACCACAGTGCCATTTGAGTATATTTTATCACCTCCCCAGTTCATGACAGTCAAAACGAACTCCCTATCAATGTCTTGCATGCGCCCAAAATTTGTGTCTGCACAGACCGTAGTTATGTGCCAGAAAAGTAACCCAGAGATTCATTTCATACCTCAAAAGTAACAACATCAGTAACATTTACTTCAAGCGCCATGATGTTGTTCTTCTGAAGTGGTTACATATACTTTTTTTCATATTTATCAGTTAAATGTAACAAACATAGGAGCTCACCTCACTGTTACTATTGTCCAGAGTTGCCATCATGTTTTGTAATGCACAGGCCGAACGTGTCCATCCAACTGTACATGAATGTATGCGCGTCCATAGTGTGGGTATGTGTCCAAAATAAAATTACTACCAGCTGTCTACAAGAATACTTTAAAAATAGATGTTTGTAGAGAGGATGATAACATTTGAATACATCTTTTTGCCTGTGATAAGTGGCCATGGAATGAACAATATAATAATACAGATAAGATAATACAAGTGTCCAGAGAACAACTGGCTCTGCTTGACCTTGCTTCATGTTGCATTTTCACCTCCACTTCCACTGTTATTTTCATACATTAAGACACATTGTTATGTATTATATTTTATGAAAAGAGGCATGATAAAATTACTGATGACAGCCTGACTGGCATCATAAACAGCAAAATTGGTCACAAAATCACTAAGATCAATTTACCCAGATGGTGATTTTTACACACAACCATATATTTATGTCTCTAGTAATGACTCATCTTTTTGTCTCGCTGACTCTTATGCTCTAATTGTCTCCTTCTCGCATATACACACGGCTCAAGCTGACTGTGAGGTGATTTGAAGAAAAGCCTTCTCTCCTGTGATTCTACCTTCTCTCTGATTAGTATTTTGTGAGGATACATCGGATGGTTCACACACAGAGCATGTGTTCTCTTCCAGGCAAAATCACTGAAGTATTGATCAGCTGTATTACATCCTTGCTGCTGCCATTGAGCCAACTTGGAGCAAGGTTGTTAGCTGATCTATATTGATTCATGAGGATAAATGTATGGAAGATATAAGTCCACACTGAATAAATACTTCTTTTGTTGTCCTGTTCACGTTTTCTTCATTAATGTTTTAAACATTTGAGTTTTGTGGATTTGTGGTGAATGCCCTGTGAGACTCCGCATATGCATACACACTTGTGCTGCTCTTGATTTATTTGTAGTCCAGAAATGGCACACATTAGCCATGACAAACCACAACATTGACATAAAATACCAGGGGAAGACTGAAGGAAACCAATAACTGTAAACAAACAAAACAAAAAAAACAACTTAATATACAACAGTCTGATGACCAGATAGCAAGATAAGCACTCCACTGGTCCATTTCAAGCAACAATATCACTAAGATAAACAATTATTATACAATACATACAATGACAGGTGCAAATAAAGTTCATACAATATATTCCCATTCTCCATCACCAGGCCCTCATCTTACGGTTTGGTCTGTGTTGTCAGCTGATGTCAGGGTAGAGTAATTAACATTTATCAGTCTTGAAGAAAGACCTTTCCCGTACAACCTGCCATGGTTTTTACTGCGCTGCTCCCTCAGCCATTTCAAACAACAGGCAGTCAGTGAAAGAGCGCAGATCAAGTCCAAACTGTCATTAGTTGCCATTATACACTGTAGAGCTGGTAATATTGAGTGACTGGCCAATTTGATATGGCAAGTTCTACTTGCAAAGTTCATGACCAGCGATACAACCATTAACTCTAACTTGAACTGGCATAACTAATGATATCTTAATGACATCCTATAGCTGTTTTTTTTTTTATAGAAGAATCAAACACAGAGTATGAGAAGAAGTTGAACAACTTGAGCCTGATCCCAAACTGTATCTGAAGATGTATAAATGGATTCAGTTATATGATAAAATATGTCTTAGTATCCTCTCCTGTAGTTTTATTCTTCCTCAGCCAGTCCACTTACTGTATGTATGGCTGGAATATTGATTAATTGAATTCATAGCTAAAGATAATATAGCCTTCCAGTAATCTTTGGCTCTAGTCTTGATTTCATATCTGAAGTGTTCCCTATACTATATATAAGCAAAAGGAAAAATAAAACACCCCCAACACTCAACTTCAAAGCTTTGTGTTAGTCATAGATCCCAAAATGTGCAGAAAATTAATTATTATGAATTAAGAATATTCAGTTAGTTTTCAGAGCTATTAAGTTTATTAAAATAGACAACATCATATGCAAGTTACTCTCTGTCATGTAGATTGAAATCTTTAGATTGAAGTTATTTATTTTTAGTTAATTATTTTTACACTTACAGCTGCATCATTTAATCAAATTAAAATATTCTAGATGTCTTGTGCTTCATTTCCACCTTTAGAACTAAAGCTATCCTGACATAGTTGGAATTTTGGAAACCTTGGGTTATCCCCTAGATCTTTACATACAAACACTGTGGTTTTAAACAACAATTGTCTGTGCAAATACCAATGTTTCTGAATTAATCATGTAACATGATGCAGCCTCCATGTTGCACTTCAGTGCAGTTAAAGGGCTTCAAAAATGTCAGTTCAATATTTGCTTTGTTAACAATTATCACAATAGAAATAGGAATTAGTGAGCCTGAACGGATCATTAAACATAATATTTAGAGGACTTTCTCGCTACATAATCTGCTCTATATCTGAAATGGAATTCTATCAGCCTTTAGATAGAATTGTCATTGGTGATTCCTCTGGAAATGTATGGTTATTGTTAAGCAATAACAATGAGAGATCACATCAAAGTGTGTTAATTATTATCGCCTGTTTTTCCACAGGCACCCACAAAAAACCATGCAAAACTCCAATTTAGAGCTAATGCATAACAAGAATAGTATAATAAAGTTTTGGTGACTTCCAGAATAATATCTCCTTAAAGTAATCTAATGAAATCTCCACGTTTGAGTGTAATTAATGTATATTCACCCGAGGTTCACCTAGCTAACCTAACAAAATTAAAGAAAAACTGCATTAATTAACCAGACTAGCAAGGATATCATCTTTGGGTACAGAGTACCCATCGCCGTTTAAATTAATGTATAATCTTCCAGCCAGTAAATTACGTCTCCAGGCTGATTCCACCTTGACACCTTGAGACTAACAGTCAGCTTCAATTAAAGAGCATTTGGTGAATCATTGTTATGAAGGCATTCACAGAGTCATAAAAGGAAACTTAATATTTCATAACATCATAAAGGAGGAGATAATAATCTATTTGATTTGTATGCAAGGCAACTCTGACAAACTGACGATGTTACAGCAGCTACAAGGGTTGGAGAGCTACCTGGAATGTAAGTTAATAATGTTTCAGCAATCTGACATTATAATAGAACTGCTTGTCGCTGCACAGGAAGGAATACTGATTGTTTTCTGATCACACTGAATGTGGAAATGGGAGAAAATGGCTGGGATATCTGGTAATATATCAAATGGCCATTTCTGCCACAGTTTGTGCTGGTGAGAGACTCTTCCCAGAGCCAAGGGTTTTCCTTTTGTAGCCTTGTAACATGGAAAATTGTACTGTATTTGCCCAGTTGGCTGATGTCCCTTAAGTATCTATGTAATCCCATCGTTTGCTGCACAGCCAAGCATCAGCTCCCCACTGCAGTTTCTGGCTAAGTGGGACAGACAGCAACAGATTGCCCTGCAGCCCATTTACCTCCAGTACTAAAGGCCTCTGTGATCCACTCACAGTCATTTAGAAAGCGAACCACAACACCCTCTGTGCAAATCAGGGATGCACTTCCAAAAATTGAATCAATTACCATTTCAATTACTTTTCAGCTCCTGTGGTAATTGGTAAACATTATCTCTGATATTCCAAGAGCTGCTTTGATTCCTGGGCCAGCCATGATTAAAATGCATGGTGTTCTAAATAGATTCATTTTCTGAGGACAATTAGAACTATTATAT
>JAUMHL010000015.1:14580189-14595772 GCA_032362345.1 Sandelia bainsii
CCTCACTTGAGATCTTTTAGCTGTACACTATATGTTTACAAATTTCATCTATTTCAAATATTATATATTGCTTAATGCTTGCTTAATGTTAAATATTAATGACTAAACATGCAACAGTTTAATTAAACATCTATAGGTAGTAATTATTAAAAGTTTGACACTTGATTTCAAATGCGTGTGTGATCTGTATTAATGTGTTTAATTGGGACAAAATAATTGCAGTTTGGTTGAAACTAACCAAACAACCCATACACTTTCATCAGATTGTGAAGCACGCAGATGTTGTTAAATCCAGGGGTCTTTTTCATCAAATCTGCATAATGCAATCTGTGATTTCCAACATGACATGCTTTTCTGTTAATTTTCACATCTCACCAATCAAAATAATTGCCCGTGAATAAGAACGCAAGAGCCTTGTAGAACTGGCAAATGTATATGCACTTTGCGAGCAACAATAATTTCTGAATTGTGATCCTGCTACCATTTGCAATCTGCCTCTAAACAGTGATTGCTTATCGATGTGTAGTTGTACAGTACTGCATAGCAGTATCACACTCAGATGTTTGTGGTGCTGCCATTTTCTAAATGTGCAGAACAAAGATAAAGATATCTCTGTTATAAAATAACAAAAACTGATTTAAACTGATTTAGCAAAAAAAATTGTGGATTAATGTATAACCTTATCAGGTTCCTTATATAATAATAATAATAATAATAATAATAATAATATCCATAATATAATAAAAATAATAATAATAAATAATATAATAATAATAGCTGCCATACAGTACATATCGGCGCTAGTATGGGGTTTCGGTGTGTTGTCCAAGGACTCCTCTGCATGTATCCTGCTGGGACTGGGAATCGAACCTCTCACCCTCTGAGACATGGCCATTATTTTTGGTAGACTAATCCTTATGTGGGTATGCCACTTTCTTAGTTCTTAAGAAGTACTCATAGTACTCACATGCAATGCTGAAAAAAACAACAACAAGAATTGTCAGTTAAGTTTTTACAGTATGTTGCTGCTGCATGTGGACTGACAGCGCTTTTGTACTTCACCAACCTGGTAGCGTGTGCAATCAGATCACAACCTATGTCATGGGTGCACTTATGGTACAGTTTCTTTTTTATGCAGTCAACATGTTGATTACAAACCAGTCACCTGAGGCTGCAACAACAAGGGCAGTTGCATCAGTGTTTGAGATACAAAATCAGATGCTACATGTTGCTGTGTTTGTTCAAGTTTGTCTAGACAGGATGATTTAAAGTCCGCTGTCCACCGCACCACAATAATAATCACAACATCAGTATCAGATGAAATGTCTAACTGTGAAAGCAATGGCCTGCCTGCTTTTTACCCTCCAGTCCCTGGATGTGTCACAGTGACATATAAAAGTGCTTAAACACTGTTAAACTCAAGGAGGTGAGGCCATTCAAGACGAGGTTGGAGAGGTTTTCTAATGCAGGACTGGCATGTTTGTAATGAGAAGAGAACAGGGTGCACTGCTGCAGCATAAAGAAAGAAGGGCTCTATTGCACATTAAAGTCTGGAATGTTTTACAGATGGTAATAAAGCCCCAGCTAATCACATTCGCCACAAGCACGCTATCTGTCAGCGAATGACCATGTACAATCATTGAGGTTTACCTTCATAAACAGTATACATCTTTGCTCTTTCTTCTGCCGTGAAGGAAAAGAGGATGAACAGGGATGTGTCTCCCATACAAATGTAAATTACTTTGATACGGTCATGCTTGAACGGCAAAAAATATGCACTGGCATTGCTTTTGGAAGCTAGTTTTATCACAGATGAAATAAGAGGAAACATTAACAATAAGTACTGCATTAATGTTATAGCTGTCAGAAATAAAAAATGTAAATATAGTTAATTAACTAAGGGAAAATAAAACAGGAGCCTGTGCTGGTCCTCTGCTAGCACTGAGCTCACTGAACAAAGCCATTGTAGTGACTATAAACACCCTGGTCCTACTTCAACCAGGATAAATACCCAACCACTTGACACAGAAAAAATAAAGAAGTACACTCTTTATCCTTTAGAGATGACGTCAGCTCATTAACTAACAAGTTACTATGCAACCACTCACCACGTCACCATGGCATAAATGCACCAACACAGCCTATTGTTCAGTCAGCACAGTGGTGACACATTTATTTTATGATTCATTTGGCTCTGGAGGACTTGAGGCAATTAAGAGTCTCATTTATTACGAGGAGCTTCCTGCTGAATAGTAAACAAAGGCTCTTGAGGGAGAAAGATAAAACAGGTTTCCTGCTTTAGACTGACACAAACACAAGAGCAAGATTTAATCAGACAGTTTATTCAGCATCCCATGCAATTATCTTCACTGGTAACACTTTACTTTTCACAGCCGCTTTCTGTCACTTCAGCTTGTCTACTAACTTATGGATTTATCTACCTGTGCTTAATTAAATATTCTAAAAGGTCATAATGTGTTCTTGATAAAACATTTAATTAGTGTTACAAAATATGTTAAATAATTTTTGTCCTGTATCCAACCTTATTGAAGCAACAAGAATGGTTTCTTTTCTTATCCAGTTTTCTCCATCTCTGTTGAATTTGTTATTGTTCCTCTGTTTCCCATTTGCTCTTCTTCCCCTGTTGCAGTCTCCTCTCCATAAGGCTTTCAGTGTCCTAAGCATTTCATCACTTATGAGTCTTGCATCAGTACACATCTGTTGCTTTTATTAAAAGCATAACTGAAAACTCATCTTTTAAAATAAGCTTTTCCCCAGGCTTTTAAATCTGCAAATGTAAAATCCATCTGGCTCTTCTTAAGAATCCAGTTGACTTGTTTCTCTTTTTGTTTTTGCATTGTTTTGCACTTCTTGGACATATTTGTTGACCTTTTATCATGATTTGTACACTGTCTTTAAAATCAGATATTGATTACAAAATATCAATACTGTTCTGAACTGCAATGTTGAAATATTTATGTTGGCATTCAGTTCTGACTTCAGTTCTAGGACAGTAAGGGACCATGACATAATGTTTTTTCATAAGGATTTTTAAGTTGTAGTGATCCGTGGCCTGATGCAAGGCAAAATGGTGCTGGGCATATTCTTGTCCATAGTTCGACTCAGTAGTTTGTTGTCGTACTACAGGCTACTATTATTTATGTTTGATTCCTGATCTCAGCGACAGCAATTGCCCAGGTCTGCATAGTTTTCAGTTTAATGTGAAAACAACTAAGCAACAAATGTGGAGCTGTAAAGTTAAGTGTCAACTATATTGTCAAATACTATTACACTGAAATATGGATATGTAAAAAAACAAGTTACCCCCTATAAAATTCCAACAAAATTCTGTTGTAACTGCATGTTTTGTGCAGAAGAAAACAGAAAGAAAGCAGAAACCAGAAATCCCACCTATGGAAAGTAGTCAAATGCATCATACCAACTGTGTTTAAGTGCATCACTAGCTCACAGTCAAATGAAGTGCTCTTATACTTATGCAAGTAAAAGTTATATGTCATAATTTATCAGAACTGTATAGGATCTTATTAGGAATCATTTTAATGTGAAGAGCAAGAAGCACTTTGCCCACTTGATGATAAGAAGAGAAGATGTGTTGTGGGGCAGAATTTGGTCTACTCATTTTCCAGGATCTTATGTTGACATATGAAGCACACAAAGGTGGTTTGGCATCAAATTCAATCAGCTAAAGTGAAGGGAAGAGATCTCTACATTGTGAACTTCTGGATCTTGTCAGTGCCTTCGGCTCAGTATCGCATAACTTGTTGTGGGAGGTTTGGACTTTTCAGTAAAAGCAAATCATATTTTTAAAAAATATTCAAATGTGCATTACAGTAGCAAAGTTTAGTACGGAAGGGCAGCATATGCAGATAGACATCATGACAGTGTAAATAATTTCCCCCCCAGCCATCATTAGGGCATCATAGTTGGTTAAAGGAATGGAAAAGGCTACAGTGAGAGTTGCACCTTCCACCCAGCATGGCATATTTGATTAAATCAAATCATACACAGAATGTTTTACATTTTAAACCTGTTTAAATTTAACCTACTGGATGGAAATTGCACCTAGAAATTGGATCACAGCCTAAGTCTATCCCAAACACTAAGTCAACTAAAATGAGCAGAACTTTTTTTTTTCACCACATATATTGTTAACAAGAAACTGTCAAGTAAAAGCTCTCCAAAGAAGGGAAAACAATTGCAACTGTCTTAGAAAAGACTGCGTAAAGACTCAATGACAATGAGCAGCTTTGGAAGGTCAGGCAGTTAAGGCCACAAAGGGATAATTGAGGGCATGAAAGTGTCAAAGCCACCTGGCAAGTTGAAGGAAAATTCCTTTTCTTACCACCTGGATCTTATTTTACTGCTTAGAGTGGGATATTTTGATGTGTGGGTGGAGCATCGTTGATAGATCCAAGTCAAAAGGGGCAGAGAATACAAGTGGTCAGACAACCACACAGGGTTTTTACAGTTGTTGTGATTAGCATAAAAATAGTAAAGAAAGAGAGTAATGGGATTGGATATTTTATGATTTGGAAAGTCCCATCTCCTCTCTGTCACTGTTTGTGCAAACTACTGTGTCTACAGTAACCTGAAAGAGAAAATAGTAAGAGTACACTTCAAGAAAAGACATTGTAAAGATCTGTCATGAGTGTAGTCCAGCGTGCAAACAAGGTCAGACTCAGCCTGCTTTGATTGATGGGTGCAGTCAAACGTACTGAGGGGGTGAGAGAGAAAACCATAATCTAACCCATCCAGGGTCCGGCTTTCTCTTTATTTCTGCACTGCATGATGACAAAATAAATTTTATAGTGATCACTTCAAAGTGGCCCAGATGTGTTTGGTCTTGAGCCAGCAGAATGGATGGGGCTGACTCTGAAGTGCCACAACTCAGTCGTGAGCTTTGCAGAGTTGGCGTGGGCCCAATTTTGGCTCAAGATCAACTCTGCCCTCTAGCTGGTGAAGCTCTGAGTCAGATGAGCATGATGTTTTCCCTTTGGAGGTGACTTATATTGCTTGGAAAATTACTTTAGTGCTAAAAAAAATGAGGGTAAAGGATTCACATTTCACAGTGTTTTGAGGTTTATTAATTTGATTAATTGTATCTCCTTTTTCATTTAATTATTTTTATTTATTTTGTATTCATTCATATAATTTGTTTCATAATGTCTTATTTATCTATTTAATATTGGCCACTTTGGAGTTTCCTTCCACAAATAGTTTGCACTGCATATTCCCTATCAGTGTATTCACTGACTCACTGAGCCAACACTGATGCTAAACCTCTTCCAGGTAGATAGTAGTATTATTCAGTAGAAATATCAATGCTAAACTAAAAATATTTTTTTAAGGATATCAAATTTTAGGAACATACCCAAAGAGACTTCAAAAACCAAAGGCTCCACAGTTACGTTAATTAAATTTGAGTTGAGAATGTGAGAATGTGATCTGAATCTGCATCATTCAAATCCTGTTTTCAGTTCACTGAGTGGATATTTGCTTATTCATAAGTACCAAAGCTGTCAGCAGAAAATTATATTATTTAAACTGAATTCTAAAGATAAAAAGATCATACTGCTGTGGGACAATTTGTGAAGTCCTTCGCTATAATACAAAAGTCACTGAAATTAGATTGTGTGTATTCAAACCAGAGCCCACAACAAACTATCTGTGACATGATTTTAATTGCACTTGTTAAACTTCACTCCAAATTCAAGTTTAGAACAATTTTTTTACCATTCAAGTTGACCATGCAATGTTGGATTGAACAATAAATACTGTGCATGTCTTTCAATACATTCAGCCATTTATTTTTATTTCTAGTGTCTTTGGTCTCAGTCGGAGAAGCCTGTGTTTGAGATTTTTAAAGAGAAACACCTGCTGTCATATCAGACAGTATTACTAGTCTCTGAGAAAACAAATACTAATAAAACATCAAGAACTGTGCTGGAAGATGTCAAAAAGAAAACATCCCAAAATGATAACAAAGTGTGCTGAATGACTGATTGGTGCCCCAATATAATGATAAAGACCCAAACAAATAATCTGTTTATTGTGACATTGTCTGTTTCCTTTCCTCTTATGTACTCTTGTTTTTCTTATCAGGCAGCAGTTAACAGGAGGCGGAGCCAATCGGGGTATGTCTGGAGGCACCTGGGCCCAGTGCTTCTCCGCTACAGATCCCCACCATTCCTCAGTCTGGAGCTCTCTTCTCTCCTGTGCATCTTTGTTGCTTTGTGTCATTCAGCATTATTTCTTGAATTTCATATCTTCTGCACACACAAACAAACACACGCCAACATGGCTGATTACACTGATTGTCACACCTCACTGTCTTTTCAGTTGTTTTCAGTTTTCATTATGCAATAAATTACTTATTTATTTTTGCCTTCAGCCTACTTACGTCTTTGGTCATAGATAGAGCCAAGTCGTGACCTAATCCAAATTCAAGGCAAAAATGCTCAAATATAATCTTTAAAAGAAAAGAGAATATAGATGTAAACAAGGCATTTCAGCTTGGTCAAAATACTGTATTGAAATGCAATACTTAGTTATGACTGTTCACAGTTCATGGTTCTCAGATGATAACTCCTGATGCCTGATCATGATGAGCTTGACATGTATGGATTTGAGTGAAATGTCTCAGTGCATATTGGATGGATTTGCATGATGTTGTGTTTGCCTCAGGATGTCCAAATTTTAATTTGTTTAATATTCTGATCCATGAACAAATACCTACACAACCAACAACATTATCATCAACCTCAGTTGTGCTTTGTGTTTAGTACTAACTGGTAAGATAAATAATAGGATGAACATTACAAACACTACATCTGCTTTTTAAAATAACATGCTAATGTTTAGCAGGTCTCAAAGAGCCATTATCTTGACTGTAACGTTTTTGTCTTGTTCATTTATAGTTCTTTTTTTTCTGCCTTGTTTACCGTCTTCCAAGCCCTCAACAATCGTGAGTAGGTAAGGAAGGATTATTGACATGAAATTATAAAACACCCAATGAGTATTGATCATCCTACTTGGACTCAATTTTATTTTTCTTCAGGAAGCTGAAAGAGTGAGATGCACTCAGGATGCTCAAATCACAATGAGTAAGCACACTCAGTTCTGTTTCTCACTAAAGATAGAACAGGTGAAGGATATGTCAAGAAAACAAGTTAGATTGACCAAAATAGCCAAACCAAGAAAAATGGAAAGAGGCTGATAATTCTTGCTTTTTGCTGAGTCCTCATACAGTACAAGTTGTCTGTACTCCAACTTAACAACACAAACTCATTCATCTGGAACATGTCATTGCCTGAGATGGATGACTTCTGTCAAATGCAACGAACCCTCCATCTGAACTATGGCCAAGACCCCGCCTGATTTACATGAAAGCACAGAACAACACCCTCTACTTTTTATATCTTTTTTTTTTTGCACATGGACGAATTGAGCCCCTCCCTGACTCGCTCCTGACAGCCTTTATGTCTTAGCTGGGCTGGAGCCACAGAATCCATCATCTTTCTCCAACTCAGCCACTGCGGCTGTCTGATCAATGATACCACTAATAATATCTGCCACGCTGTCACCTATGTCTCATCATCCCAACTGGCAAAGCCAGGGGCAGCTCTCTGCAGATTGCCTCCACAGATTAGGGCTCCATTAGAGAAGCTATTTACCCACCTTTCCTCCCCTCAGGCTCCCCTCACTTTGTTTGCCCACCAAAAGACCCCAGTGGAGGACATTCTAACCTTTTTCAAAGTGAGAAATAACTGCTTCATGTATATTGCTCCACAGGCATCTGATAAAACTTAAGCCATGAGTTCTGTGAGGATCATTAAAGTTTAAACTTTGCTAAGAAATGGTAAGACATTGCATCCAGCTTTTCTCTCTGTGAGTGCCATTCATCATTTTGCCAGAACACACCTCTATGGCAGTACCCACACTCACAGTTAAAGATTAGCTGGGAACAAGGCTGCTCCGCTCCTTTTTACTGTGCAATAAATATGCATAACTATATGTGCATTTGCAGGAATGACACGGAGTAATATACATATATATATAATTTGTGTGAATATATAAATATATATTTTTCCTGTATTACTGCAAAGGAATGGCCAAACTCTGTTTAGCCCCTCCAGGCTGTCTCAACGGCATGACGACAGGGAGAAGTCCCGTAAATCACTGGCCTCGGCACCCCAGCCCATTATAGCACTCACTTAAACCAATCATTAGAGAAAGAAGACCCATAGCATCCCTGCCCTCCTCTGCCATTACCACTTCAACATTAATCATCCGCTTCTCTGCAGAAAGAGCGAAGACAGAACAAAGGTCCTCATTTACCCCAAAAACAACAGCACAGGGATCTTTTGACTCTTTATCTGCATGAGTAACTTAGTTTGAGCCATATCGTTGGAAAGCACTATTCAGAATGTAAAGTGATATAATATGTTACTGTTAAACCCTAACATAAGTGAACATAGACAACTTTTGGGAATGATGAACACAGGCTCCCACTGGCTCCTTTAATTAAGCGTAATGAGCCTTGTAAATCCAATATTCATCCAATAGGGAATTATTCGCAGAAGGATGGCTTCTGTCATACACAATAGAAAAATAGGTATTTAAGCTAATACAAATGATCTATTATGATAATGTAACTCCCATGCCTCTCAAATTTCCCAAAAGGTTGTAAAAGTGTTTTGAATTTTCAATGGCAATCTGCCCTTATGAGGAGTGAGAAATTACTAGAGTGAACCTCGTCTCTGGCAGTCCATTATCGGACCAACTTCTCTTCAGGTAATTTCACTGGTAAGAGAGTATAGTCCCGATAGACAGAATGGAAAAGAAAAATGTCATATTTCCTCCACCACTCTTTAATTCATGAGTCCGCTGCCTTATCAGACCACTGGTGTCCTGACCTGTTTTACTTTCTGCGGGCATCCATTGTGTGTGGGTGTCCTTTTCCCTGAAGACTTCCATTTTCCCCTTCCCTAACACTGTGCAGGCCAAAGTTCCCCTACTTTCCCCAAGGGACTGATAACACCTCAGACATACTGAGTCGAGAGGATGGGATGGGATAAGGCTTTTGGAAATCAGAATTGGTTTTCACTAAATTTGATTAGGATTTCATGGTGCTCCATTTTCTCACCCTGCGCCAAGGGCAAACAGTGGGATTATGCAGGTCTACTTCATACGTGGCACACGTACGTAAAAATAGTGTTTGCAAAATTACTTTGCATTTATTTTAAACTGCTGGGAGCAGCAGTAGAGAATATACAGGAGTACCAGAGAGTCTGATGTAAAAGAAAAGTCCAGTGAATCACAACTTGGTTTTCATTTTTATTTTGGCCATCATTTTTATTGGTAATAAAAATACACTCACCTTAATTAAGTTCATTTCTGATATCTGAGGATGAGGCAGCATTGCTAAAAAGAAATTAAATGGAACAAGTTATTAGGAAAAAAAATGCAAACGTAAAATCGCTGCTCAAAGATTCATCCATATTTGCAGTTTACAAACTGACTTTCTAACTTTGACCTGTCATAATTGTTACAGTTTGTGCTCAGTTTCAGTTTTACCTCACAATGCAGTGGTAGATAATCGAGTTAAAGCCTAACTGTCTGTGTTGCAATCTCATCAGCCCTCTCATTGTGTTCCCTGACCTCATCAGTGTCTTTGGTAAATACAGTGTTTCCAGAAACATGCAAGAAAAAGTCTTCCCAACTATCAAATGCAAAAAGGGAGAGAATTTAAAGTGCTCAATATGTGCAGAAATATGGGCCCTCAGTGACATGAAGACCACAAATAAGGTTTTTATCAGTAGCTACTCTGAATTGCAGTGTCAAACTCTCGTTCTCAGGCAGTGACAAGATGCAGCTACTTTTTTCAGCAGCTACATCTAGTACAATGTACCCCTATGATCTATAGAAATGACATCAAACACCATAAATAAGGACATATGAATGCATGAAATTTAAATTATCATTGAAATCTTATACATTCATGTTTCATCTATCATTTGTGTCTCATGCTCTCCAATCAGCCCAGTGGCATAAAGCAGGTTTATGTTAATGATTCTGTACATAAAGATAATATCCCAGTCTCTGATTGCATATGAGTAAAATCGAATTGAGTCTAATCAAATAAAAGAGAAGCAGTTAAAACATTGTTAAGAGGAGGATTAGACTGTGGATGGGCTTTTAGTTAAATCCATAAGTCCGGAAATTGATGAGAGATGATAAGTATAGACGCCATCTGCTGAGGAAGGGTGCCAGTGAGTGATAGATCACAGGTCAGACTGATCGCTGTGCATCAGTGTGTAAATGCACTTCTGCAATCAAATGTTGTTGACTGAAAATTCTGTCCTAACTTTTGATCCATCGGGAAATGGATTGTCATGTCAATATAAAGCAGTAGAGGAAAGGGGACTGTTTAATCAGTTTACATATCTTTTGATATTGTAGTTACAATAACATTTACCTTATTCATTAGACAGCAACATGCAGCAGGATTGCATCAAGCAGACAGTCTAGATATCTTACCATTACAAATAGCAGTGAATATGGCATTCCCTGTGAGGTATTCCCTGGACACAACCTTCCATTTGTCATATCATGCAGAATAATGTTTAAAACTAGCTGCACAGCTGACAATACAACACCAATCTGTCTTGGCCTTCATTATGGTCTTTTTCTATTTGCATTGATTGGCTGCAGAAAATAAATGTGGGCATGGTAAAAAAAGAAAGAGAGACTGTGTTAGTGGGGGAGCAAATGAGAGATAAGGAAAGAGACAAGGGCAGGTATGTAAGTAGTAGAAAAAAAGACAAAGTGTTTCAAATTGCAAGAGAATCAAACACATGCATTCAGCCAGATAATGATCCAGGTTAAACACAGATTTGGCCCTCATCCAGCTCCTCCTGGTCACAGGGAGGTCATGCAGCATGCCACATCCAGCAGCAGAAGAGAAATGCAGGATATACTCTTAAATGGCCTGGTTCCCCCCCTTCCAGCCACTACAGAGTGATGACGGCCTTGTCTGAGATAAAGGCTGACCCATTGGTCTGATTTGTGGCTGGTGGGGCAATTTCAATACCCGTCTTTGGCTTGATAGATGAGGCCCCAGTTTGATAAAGGGCCAATTTGCCACGGGGCCAATAGGGATGAAATTGCAGCGGTCGCCTTTATTTTGTCCTCCCCTCAATCCACAGCAAAACAAGGCTGGATGGAAAGAACTGAATGATGCAAAGCAGGCACAGTAAAAACAGAACTGGGTGGAATATTGGTGTTTTTACTTGTGGCAAACACTGAGGCTGTCTTTGATCACTAGTACACATCCTGTTTCTTTAAACAGCAACAGTCAGATGTCAGAAAATAAAAAAAAATGGATGTGGGTAAGGACTAGACTGCTCTACAGTACAGATGGAATATTAACTATGCATACTGATACACTCAATTCAACTGCAGTAAAATAAGACACTAAAGTAATCCACTTCAGCTTACCTGCTGATCCTCCCTCTAGAGTGAAAGTCACACTGGACAGCTGTCAATGACAGGTGAGGAGAAATGTCAAATTCAGGCTAACAATCAGGAATCTACAGATTTTATACCTATCTGTCTATTCTAACAGTGAGCTGTAGAGTGGTGAGTACACCCAAGATTACAGTTGAAGTACCCAGATCAAATGCATGGATTCCAAATTACACTGAAAGCACGAGTGCACTGGCTGAAATCTCTAGAGAAATGCATAGTCTAGAGGCTTCATATGTATTTTTCCAATTTCAAGAAGTCAAGTGTCCAAAATTGCCAAAAGCCTTTGGGAGCACAGTCCACTTCTTTGTTCAGTCCCTAAATGTCTCTGTAGTAATTAGGACTATATGTGCTTTAACTGGCAGAATTGAGGACAACGAACTCTGGTAAGACACCTTAATGTCATGCTTCATGTAAGTGTGATGGGCACTTTACCGTACAAGAAAAAGATAAATATGATTTATATCTGAAGCCACACACATACAAATGCCCTAAAGTTACTTTGTGTCATCTTTTGAGTGTTTCCACCAGGTTACAACACCACTTCTGCTATATCAAAATATGTAAATCATTTCTCGGGGCACATGATCAACAGCTCTTGAGAATACAAAAATGACAGCTGACAAAGCTTTGACATGTGCATTAGAGTTTGCAGTTGATGTCATGTGAAATCTCTGCCTGCACAAAAGAACATAAAAAGTTGTTGATTGCCAGGGATTTACCGCATATGCTAGACTCAAGGAAACTAGAGACTTTCCAGTTTACACATTATGATTCCCAGGCTTTTTGTTTCCCCAACAGCTGTACCAGATAAACTCAAGCGGGACGTAACTTTATTTTTTCCATACAATGAAACTTTGTGTTTGTATTACTCCCGTATTAACATCTGGAGCAGAAGAAATTGAAATTGAAATGAAATTTCAACTATAGCATTTAACCAACATTTTCAATGATTTTCCCATTACTTTAACATTTTCAGTTGTATATGCACTACTTTTACCTTTTTTAGCCATTTAGACCTATCCATATACTGTAGCTTTAGCTATCCATAACTAATATCAACTGTTTATCCCTTATTTTTATATTAACCATTTATCTATTACTGTCTGCTACAGTAACTCTGTTTATCCATTACATTTACCTACCCTTTACTAACTAACAAGTTAATCTCTTTAATCACCTTTTATTAATCATTTATCCATCTATTTTTACCAATTTTACATTTAGCTGATACTGTTTATTCACTCACTGATTAACTATTACTTTTTTTCAACTGTTTATCATATGTTTATATATTTCTTACCATTTGTTAACTACTTTTAGTTGATTGATTGCACTGTTCTGCTGATTTGTTAACTAGTTGTCCATTGTTATAGCAACACGGTATGTGTATATAATTGTCTAATCAAAACATAATTTTGCCAGAGTAGTTTATTTACTCCTCAATCTATCCACATACGTCTTAGCAACTGCAGGAATACCCCTCGTTGTTAATCACTGCTCCACTTGGTTTGGGAGTAATCACGCTAAAAAAGGGGAGCGCACTGATTGGATGAAATGCATTCACAAGGCAAATGCATTGACTGCATGAAAAAACAAACATTTCAGAATAAAATGATGGATAAAAGGCTTCATAGATATACTAAGCATCTGCTAGAAGTGTGAAGTGTTACATAGCAATAAGAATGATGATGTGATATTTCAAGATAAGATATAAAAATGTTATTTTTTTCAGATTTGTACACTCTTTGACAATACATTGAATACTGATGCTTTGATGAAAGAGTCAAAATGCAATCATGCCAACCCTTGTTCTGATTGCACCACCTGTGTTCATCTCACACATGTTGCACAATAATAAATCAAAATTCAGCTTCCCAGACATCAGATTATTGGTAACCTCGTTTCTGCCTCCTGAGTCTCATTGTACTCTCATTGTGCGCTCTAAAACATCTGTGAGCTTTATGGAATTGGTCATTGAGCCTATTTTGGAGCAAATAACTCACGGGACATGCAGAGAATGGTTTTTCACTGAAAATATGTAAATGGAATACCTTGGAACAATCATTACCACTGAAACTATCTATTAAAAACTGCAGCAAATGTAAGAATATCTTCTTCTCATCATCTTCTCCATTAACATGGATTTGATCTAAAACACCAGCAGGAGAAAGAGGAAAACAGAGGCTTTCCATTTAAGATCAATGAAACATGTGCACCCTAGAGCTTTTCTCTCACAAAACTGGTTGGGATAGGACATAATCATACTTTTGCCAAAAGTAGATTAATATATCAAAGTGTAAAGCTCTTTCAGGGGCACATTAAACTAATTTTACACAGCCAGCGTCTCTTTCCACCCATTTGTGTGAATGAATGATCTCTTTTAGATGTTGCATTATCCAGGCCAATCTTGTTTTCATTCTGTAATCTTGTTCTGTTAATCAATTCCGTTTTCCTCTGTGTCATAGCTTGCTGTGTACCCGTATAAGTGAATAAATAGGAACATTGATGAACATTGAACACATGAAGCCTCTCATTTGTGGCCACCAACTGAGATGACAATCAGGACGGCAGCTATTCCTGGTCATAAGCCTGAGGGGGGCCTGTGTCTATCACTTTACCAGACGATGTTCAGCAATAGGGCAGTTGGTTTTTATAAGCACATAGCAAGTATTGTCCTGGTTTTCAACAGTATGTATTTACAGCAGTGGTCCTGCACTGAAATGTCAACAGGCAATAAAAAACACCAGTGGTCTATTTTGCATACAAGTATATTCATTTGTTTTCTACGGGGTATTGCGCATCATATTCTGATTCATCATTTTTCTCAAATTAAAAAGTCAAGCATCAGATACAATCATTGTTTCTTACAAGAACTTGTTTCTAACCCTTTTGTCTTAAAATAAAGTGAAGTCTGCTTGTAACATCTCATCACAGCCTGTGCTGCAGACGAGTTGTGAGCAGTGCAACCTAAGAGTGATTGTTTTACTACTCTGGCTGTTTAAATTAGCTTCAAAGCTGACCACTGGAAGGCAGTTTGAGATGGGGGGAAAAAGCATTGATCTCTGAAAGATGCTTTTCTGTTCTGTTTTCTGTGAATACTGGGGAAACCACTGTACACATCCATTTTGTAATTCTGTTGTAATTTGGAAAGGCAGGGTAAAATTGGAACCCTGACTGTGATGTGTCATCTGAACAGTGACAAAATCTGATTTATTTACCAGCCATTTATTAATCATCTCGACTGGCCCACTAATTTCCGGGCAGACCAGGGGGGTTGAGGGGGTGTTTGTGAGGGATGAGTGCATTTAAATCAAAGCAGGATGTAATCAGCCATGCAGGGTGTTGAGTTGGCCCTGGAGGATTTAATACTCCATTATTTAAAACCGGGTGTATCAATGTGAAAATAAAACACATACTGACAAGAGTTACGCAGACCTGTCAAACACTGACCAAGCAGAAATGACTAAATTTGGGATTTCACAATAATATTTACTTTAATTTATTTATTTATTTTCAATTTGTTTCTCATTATTTTGTCAAGCACTTTGTTCTGTAATTTGTCACTTTTCTCTCTCCAGTGCGGTTCCCCAGATGATCAGGAAGGACACTGAACATGGAAAATGATGTTCTTATCTCATACATTTACTTCATGGGAATCTCTAGTGGTTGCAGTAGACTGCTCTCTGGTGTGTTTGTCTAGAAAGATTGTACAAAATTGCATTTTCATCATCTTTCTCTGGATATAGACACAAGATAAGTAAGTAAACCCAACAATTCAAATCACTGAAATTGCAGGTTGTAATCTTCAATCCATCTGTATTTGAAGACATAGAAACTTTCAATGTAAAATGTGGGTCACACTGCCATCTATTGAAAGGTAACTTCAAACTACACGACATACACTACTCACAAAAAGTTAGGGATATTTGGCTTTTGGGTGAAATTTATGGAAAACATAAAAGGTTCACACTACAGTGATATTATATCATGAAAGTAGGGCATTTAAGTAGAAGCATGCAATGGTGATTTCCTC
>JAUMHL010000015.1:14595872-14614008 GCA_032362345.1 Sandelia bainsii
TCACATTAAGTTCACCTGTAAAGGTTATAGTGCATTTTAGGTTCATCCTGAAATTTCACCCGAAAGCCAAATATCCCAAACTTTTTGCGAGTAGTGTATGATAAACTGGAAACAGGATCCCATCTCAAAGGAAAGTGAATGTTTGTGTTTCACTCCTGACCCTCTTGTTTTTTTTTTGTGTTTCAACATGTATCACTTCCCATACAAAGGAAATTAAATTCTTTAAATAAGTAACTGAGCCATTGTGATGCTGTCGGAGAGATGTAGACCCTATTTTATAGAGATAATGGTTGTTCCTTGAGCTAGTACAATATGGCCTACAATCACAGTCATAGATAAAATAAAATTATTAAAATACATTCAGACATTTCTCTCTTTTGACTACAAACCAAATTGTGGCATTTGGCAACACACAATAACAAGTAACTGTCACTGTAACACCCACAGTGATTAAAACACACACTTTGACAAAGAGCCTGTGATAAAAGCAAAGACAGAATTCAATCAGCACATTTTTTTCTGTGCAGGTAGAAAAAATCCAGAGGGATGCATCAAAAGTTCCCACTTCAAAACCAAACAATCCCCAAAGGGTGGTAACTTGCTTTTATGAGTAATGAATTATTACTTTATATATTCTGTGCTAAACAGTACTGCATGTGAAAGTAATTAATCATTAATCTCGTTAAAGTTAAAACTAAAAGCATTTACGCTCTAAACAGAGGCTGCTGCTATGTTCCCACACACAATTCTTTTGACTGATGCATGTCATAGATTGAAGAGACAAAGATGAGATTATAATCTCTGCATCTCTGAGGCTTTAATTGATTCATTACTTCACTTAGTTTACCACAAAGTTCACAATCTGCATTGGTCCAGAAAAAAACAGCTTCTTCCAGACAATTAATTATTGTGACCTTTTTTTACAACTATCACAACCTCAAGACAGTGAGTAATCCCACTAGCCCTCAGTGTAATAGGAGTAACAACTGTTTTGCTAATAGCTTTAGCACCATGACAGTTTGGCCACAGTGCTATTTTGCAGTTTGCAGTGAGTATTTTTTTTTCTTGTCCTTATCCACCAAAATTAAATATTCTGAAAGCTCAATAACTAATGAACTCTTTTACAGGATCAGCTGTAAAACCATAAAACTACAGCATCTTTCCACACCCATATTTCAAACCAACTATTTTACTTTACTTACCTTTGCTTGGCAGAGGCTTTTATCCAAAAAAAAAAATCCTGCCACCTTCTGCATCCCAGTTTGATGCTTATCCCATTGAGCTACCAGGCCACCTTTAGCAATTTTAGCTACAGAATACATTAAACAAGACATTCAAATAGTCAAAACTGTCACAGACTAGTGGCATTGTCAACACAAAGATTTTTCAAATATCTCATTTGTTTACTGGGGGCATGAACAAATTTATAGAAACAAACCTTTTGGTACATGTGGACATCAACTAAGATTTCTGCAGTTCAGGACTAAACCATTTAAAATCAATAGTACACAGGGGTCACACTGACACTGTGGAGCATGCACACACAATAAATAGAGTACATGACGTTGTTTATGTGAAATGTCTGACAGACTGTGAAATTTAGGTTTTCAGGTTGCATGTCCCTGACCAAAATGTTTGAAAATCTATTGTGTTTCCAAGTCAGTAATAAATGACCATCTGTTAAGTGGTCCCTTGATCTGACAAGATCTATGTTCAATTAGGCTGAAACAAACACAAATAATTTAAGTTATTGCTCAGAGCCACCACTTGATATTTTCCATCAGAACTTTATGACATTTTAGTGGAAACACTGTAATTGTATATCTGATTTCCAGGTTTTAGTCTGCCATGCAGGGTATAATTCACTCACATGTAGTGTACTTCAGGCTAGGTCTAGGTCTAGGATCTTTCATTTCATTGTAAATTCTCAAGTAAAGACGTGTTGGTCAGCTCATTCACATGACTTCACATTCTCAGTTAAAACAATATCAAAAGCATAGTCAAATTTAGTGTAGACCTTGGAATAGCAATGAGACAGCTCTAATCAGTGCAACAAATGTCCTGCTTTTAGCCACTGACCAAGGTTCTGTATCTTTTCCCCCTCTGGTTTCAGCGCCTTTGATAATATGCACAAAAGCAAATGCATGCAGTATATTTTTAACATCAGAATACTTTATCACAGCCTAATGGCACAGCATTTTAATAGTATCATTACCTTATGCAAATATATACAATAAGTGTAGCTTCTGTCTTATGATGGTGGTATTGTTAGCACTCAAAGTTAAGACCACATTTCCCAAAAGCCTCATTACATTGTGTTATAAAATAGATGTTGTTACACTGTCCCCCTCGAGTAATTGTTGAGGTCTTTGTTTTCCTTTATTACTTGCAAAAAATACATTTCTTAGATAGGACTTTTTAATCAGCATTTTACTTACTGTTTAATGTGACCATTTTTAAAAACATTGGTACTGTTTACATGTTGCAGAATGTGGCAAATAAATGGTGGAAGTCCAAACAGACTAAACCATGAAAATACTGTTTTATTCTTATTTAAAAAAAAAAAAAAAGATTATTTAGATCTACATTCCAGACAGTGTCAAAGGCAAAAATATGTATTTTGATAGTGTTGACACTGAACCTTCTAAAATATACTGTATAACAATAAGATTGCATCCGTGCACCAGTTTAAATAAAGGTTGACGGCAAGATCTGTGACTGGGAAGGAAAATGCCACTCTCAAGACCAACCCAAGTAGAATCTCATCCTGATCTAAATTTGATTAAAAAGCTGTCTTTTATGGTGGGTGCCTGTGGGCAATAAACAAACAAATCAGTAAGACCTGAGGGTGAGTGGAGTTCTTCTAGGGGGAGTCAGAGGTTGTTGGAGAGGAGTTGCACAGATATGTGAAGGAACTCTACAGGGCTTTGTCAGGGAAGGCCTTGTAGTGAGAGTGTCAGCCAGGATTCAAATGAGTTCAAGATAATGATATTTAGTGTGGGTATGCTGTACATTTTACTGTTGTCAGGCAGGAAATTAAATAATTATTTGATATTTTTGAGGATGACCTGTGTGTGAGTTGCAGTTGTTGTGGAAGAATGAAAGCGGTAATAACACAGGTGGTGAAGCCTAATATCCACTTGAATAAATAAGAGCAATGCCCTTAAACTATCATTAAATCTGGTAAATTAGAGAATTGGGGCTGTGAAACATTAATGGTGAAAACATGGTTGATCATAAAAGTATATCAGAATGCAAGTGTGAGAAAATAGGAACACTGTTGCCACGTTTAACACAGAGGAACACGTACAGTGTGTAAATACGTTTTCATATAAGTCAGATGAGTAGGACAGGGAATATATTTAAAGGAAACCTAATGTGTAATAAATTAGGAAAACTCATTTATCACACTTACATTTTGTTGGACAAACTGCTTTAGTCAATACAAAGCTGAAAGAAAATCATTCAAGTAATGAATTATGTTAGCAGTGGGGTGTTTGAAAGAGTAGGTGATGTAGTGGTAAATGTCAGGGAAAGAAATATTGCTTTTCCATTTTAAAACCAGAAAAGGATGTCACATAATGTTCATACCGGCTGCAATTTTTAAGATCATAGAGAAGATAGTAAATGTTTACAAGCTGCACAATTGAAGCTGGTTCAGAGCAGTCATATGTGGTTTTATTGAATTTACCGCTATGTGTTCAAGCTGTGAAAGCTGAGAGAAAACAGATACAAGGGTATGAAACGTAAAGTAATATGTGAATTTTACACTGCTATACCTTGACAGTATAAGCACAAACATGTTACATATTAGAAATACTGTTAAGGCATGCATCTACATACTGTACACAAGGCACCAAGATACATTAAGTGTAGAGCTCAACAAGTGAAGAAGTGAAAAAGCTGTAATAAAGTCAGATGGAGAAAGGTCACACAATCTGTTGACCCAGAATAACAACATCATTGTCACCAAAGCATGAAATAGATCCATCAGTAATAGAGAAGGTAAGGAAATATGAAATCAATGCAAACAATAAGGTTGTAGTAAGGCCACAGAAAAATTGTACCAGCAGATGTTTATAAAATGATTTGTAGTACATTTGATTATAAGACTATTTCAGAAAGGCTGCTGAGAGCAGGATGATCCGTTTTTAGTTGTCAGGGTAAGACCTGCCAAAACAAATCTTTATAGATACATAATCATGTATGCATGTATGCATGTAAGCCTTATTAACAGTACCGGGAATATGACAAAAGTTGAATTTTATTAATTTGCTGTAGTTTAAATTTAAATGTACACTATATTGGGGCAAATTCTCAAAGGACATCACACATCACTGAGGGACTTTGATGAACAACAGTAGCCGTGGCCCTGGGCAGGTGAATCAAGATTATCCAAACCAATTATTTCCAAATCTTAGAACAAAGTTACTCAAATTATGTGCACGGGTACAGATGCTTTTGGTATTGTATCGCTGTATTTTTTTAAAAATCTTTAACATAAGGATTCAATGTCTAGATGTAAAAGAGGAGGTGTGTTGTGTCCATTACACACAGCTAGAGGCTCTAATGCGCTAATGGAGATATGGTCTTCTGCAAAAAAAAAAAGACACGAAGAAGAAAATGTATCTATGGGTAATTATATGCCCTGAACAACAACTGATAGGCAGCACTTCCTTAAGTGTGTACTATAAATTTATGTTCTTTTGCAACTAAAATATAGAACAATATCCCCGTCATATCTATAAACTCTGACCTTAGTTTTAATTAAACTGGAGAACCTCACTGGAGAACCGGCACAGTACATCCCACTACAAAGAGAGGTAGCATGCCTGAGATATTAAACTGGGGGCAAATACGAACAAGTAGCTCTTCCACTCTGATTTCAGTCTTTTTTTCTTTTGACTCATGTTGTTGCTGTTGTCAGACGCAGCGACAGAGCAGAAACGTGGACAGGACGCTTTATTGTCTTTGCCTGATGTTTCACGAAACCTTTTTGAGAGTTAGTCGGCGTTAGTTAATTTAAGTAACAGACTTAAAAGGATATATATAAAATGACGGAACAGTCCTCGTTGTTGCTGCGTAAACAGTTAGCAGGTAGGTTAGCTAATTGGTGCTACTAAGTTTGTAACTTATTTTACTGTAACTTTATTTTAATGTAGGTATATTGTCAAAGACACGAAAGCCCTAACTTTGATTAATGTCGCTACCGTGGTGCGAGCTTAACAGTGGCAACAAAGTTGAAATCACGTGTGTAAATGTACAAGACAACTGTTAGCTAATGCGACTTTAATGCTAGCTGTTGCTCAATAACTACTGAAGATATTTCAAAATCGCCACACAGGCCAGTGTATGTGCATTGTTTTCAGCACTTTACATTGACATAAAGGCCACTTATGCTAGTAATATTTGTTGCGAGTTTTCTCCTAATCGAGGGCCCTTGAAGTACCCCTTGTATGTTATATTGATCTAATATATACTGATGAAAATTTCAGTTTGTTAAATAGTTTCATCAGATTAATTCCGTCTTAAATTTCAGAGCTTAACAAGAACCCAGTGGAAGGATTTTCCGCGGGTCTTGTAGATGACGATGACATCTATCAGTGGGAAGTGGTCGTTATCGGACCTCAGGACACGTTATTGTGAGTGAAATTATCATCATTACCAGTTTCATTCAGTTTAACTTTTAACTGAGTTTCATATTCACTCAAATCCCCAGTGTACATATTAATACCATGTTGTTTCCCATTTGCAGTGAAGGAGGTTTTTTCAAAGCCACATTAACTTTTCCTCATGACTATCCTTTGAGGCCTCCAAAGATGAAGTTCATCACTGAAATCTGGCATCCAAATGGTAAGAACCAACTCCCCAGCATCTGCCTTTACATCAAGTGTATTAGGTTTGACTATTCCTATTTTTTAATAACTGCAAAATGTTTATATAATATGTGGTATTGTGCTTATGTGATTTGCTAATACGTCTCTTCTATTAGTGGCAAAAAACGGGGACGTTTGCATCTCCATCCTGCATGAACCTGGTGAGGACAAGTATGGGTATGAGAAGCCTGAGGAGCGCTGGCTGCCAATCCACACAGTGGAGACCATCATGATCAGTGTTATATCCATGTTGGCAGACCCCAATGGAGACTCTCCTGCCAATGTCGATGCAGCTGTAAGTACCATCTGTCACACACAGGGATGCTGCCATGCTGGGCTTTTTAGCAGTGGTACATTCTCACCAACCTGAATATTCGTTTGAGTATTTGACTAAGCATCTAAAGGTGTGAACACATCAAGTGGCTGTTCAGTCACCACAGCTTTGTCTTTGGCTTTTTACTTTTCTAACGAAATTTCACACAATTGGACTGAGTTAAGTGGGTGCCAGGGAAGGAAGTAAAATCACTTCCTGTCAAAGCCAAGCTGAGTCTTGATTGGGTTTAAAAGGCTTATCTCTTTATTAAGAGATGTTTTCTCACAGTGTGAGTTTAACTGTTTGTGTGAAATGTGATTGAGTACAGGGGTGAACATGACAGAGTTGTGGGATTGTTGATAGAGATTTTGCATGTTATTTCCTGCAGAAAGAGTGGAGGGAAGATCCTAAAGGAGTTTTTAAGAAAAAAGTAGCGCGCTGTGTGCGGAGGAGTCAAGAGATGGCTTTTGACTAAGGGCTCACTCCAGTCATCAACACAGTGAGTACAAACTTGTCAGAATTCATCAGGGTACAGTCAACCTTTGAGTATTATGGACCTATGAAGAAAGTATTGAAACATATCAAGTTGCTGTTCAACCATTCAGTTGTGTAATAGTTGTACAGTTTCAAACAACTAAAAACTGAACTGAGTTGTACACTTTGTTTCAGGTTGAAACTGCAGATGGGATTTGACAAGTGGTTACAGTCAGCTCTGAGATCATGGGACAAAGGCTTATCAACATCAAACAGCTGCCCAAAGAAGCAAAAGACTAACAAGAAAAAACTTTTATAAACCCATCAATACGTTTTCAGCAGTCATACATTTCTCTATTAAGTTTTTCTTCTTGCGTTTTGAGATTTTTTGTTGATATACAGATATATATGAATGGATATTTTTGAATGGTAGCAGCTTTGTTGCTGCTGAAACTAATCATTTCATTATTTCAAATTCTCATCACTTTTTCTGGTCAAGCATTTTATTTACAAGGTGAATTACAGGTTATTTCTTTTTTCTGTTATGTACATACTCAGCAGATTTTTGAAGAAAGTATCCTTTCTGATATATGCACCATTTTCTAAATTTCGTTTACCTATATTAACTATTTATTTAGAGAGAGACTGCTTTAAAATGCATAGTCTTTTAAATCCCTTCCTTTTTATTTTGAACCTGCTACACTGAGCCATCCAGTCTATTGTTTAATTAATTATGCAATATACACTTATTAAAGAGATGGAGATCCAGACACCAGCTTTCCTTTCTTGCATGTCCAAATTGTTCTGCAGAGAACTTGAGGGAAAAACTTACCACTCAGCTCACCCTTAACTTCAGCTGCCAAGCAAAGAAACATATTCAGCAAGGACTGCAGTTGAAGGCTCGCTTTTAAAGAAAGAATACAGAGACAAACCAGAGAGAACACACAAAAGTATTTTGTAATGAACACACTATATCTTTAGATACTAAATATAAGCCATATCTGTGTGTCATTGCACATGTACAGAAAAAAATGTCTTTCATATACTACAGCACTTCAGATATATAACAATCTCCTCCTGATCAAGTGACTCAATTTCCATGCCTAGAAAGGACACTGCTGAGGAACAAGTATGTAGTAGTAGTACCCACCTTTGAGGTCAGTGTTAGATTGTAAAAGCTGGTAATAAAGCTCTGACTGGACATTAACTGATTTGGAACGTTTTTACCTCTCTGTAAATTGTATCTATAGCTCGCTGACCTTTTCAGATTTAACATCCTTTAGAGCTGCTGTTAAAAGACTCAATGAATACATGTTGTGTAAATAAGGACAAAACAAGGCACATTACTTTCTGAACTCCATGATTGCTTTATTGAATTAAGCACCAGCTCAATATAGTCAACATCAAGACAATCAAATACATATCCTTTAACTCAGTATAAAATATTTTAGCAACATGAATTCAAACTCCCCCCCAATTCCAACAAAAAACAAAAATCCATCCATCTTGCAGATGTTGAATAGAAACTGTGGATCCTGAGTTGTTCACTGTCCAGGAGCAGACAGACTTTTGTTCATGAACTGCTTCTTGACAAAGCACACCCACCACTGAAAGAAACAAACCTCTGTTAAGAAAAGACTGAATCTGTTGCATTCTAATTATGGCAAGAATAAAAAAGTAACTAAGGGCAGCACAGCTTACAAGACAATAGGATACATGCAATTTTACTGTATTTACAGTTTGGGATGTGGGCAGCAACCTGCGTATAGTTCTTTAAGCAGCTATAGTTAGATTTTCTCTCAGTTTCCTCTTCTCAAGTAAACAAGTTTCATTTCCCATTACTACTTAAACCTCACTGGATGTAGTTAACTCAGATGCTCCTTGCGTGTCATGGTTTAATCAGAATAGGTAGTATATCAGAATATAGCCTGACGCAAATGCTATGCACATGTAAAACTGTAGTGATGTTATTTAGAACACAATAGACTCACTTTGCTGGGTTTGTCTGTCTGGGGGTCAAACACGCGGTCACATAACCTCAAGCCAGTCTCCTGGCGGATCTGCTGGAGATATGCCCTCATAGTCTCTGGAAAAGGTTGCAGAACCAAGATTGTAACACAACCATCAATTTCTGTTTAACAAAATACACTATTACATACATAAAGTGACACCATAGTATAAAATGTCATTAAAATTAAAACTGAACAAGGGGAGCCTTACATTTTTGACCTCTGACCCTTAATATTTTTTTTATTAGGATCCCCATTAGCTTCCACAACAGAGGTAGCTAGGCTTCCTGGGGTACACGCCACTAAAAATGAAATGTGCCGATCAAGCCAATAACTAAAGTAATACAAACATAAATATTATCATCAAAACACAGTAAATCAAGTATCCAAGCAACTTTAAATATATTCAGTTATTTTAAAAACATAAAAGTTTCCATACAAACAATAATCAAGGCAATACTACCATTAATATAATCCGACAAGATGCAATAAATGATCCAACCAGCTTTGAATATGTTCAATCATGAATAGCGTTTTAGCGTGTTTTTATTCTCTCATTACATGAGGCAGTTAAGAATCACAGGAAAAATGAATGTGCTGTACCTGATAATATTGCTTTCTTTATACACAGGCATAAGCCACAGCAAACTTTAACTTCTACCAAAAACCAGGGAGTTTATTTCATCAATATTAATATAATATGGACATCCTAAAACTAATCTTGCAGCCTTATTCTGGGATTGCTGAAGTCTGTTTTCGAGTCTGTTACAGTCTCCCCAATGAGCTAACACTAATACATTAGTGACATTTCATGACTGATGAGGTGACAAAGAAACAGCATTTCCTTTCTACAGCTATACCTTTTCCCATTTTCCTAATGATAGTTTGCAGAAAAAAGAAACGAGCAAGCATGAATCAGCACTTCCACCCTAAGATCCTTGAAGCTGATGGTGCCCTGGTCAGCATTGCTATTTTTGGCTATTCTTACAGGCTGGGAATTGGCTGAAATGTAAGAAGGGTACAAGGGAACTGGCACTAATTCAGTCCAGGGTAACAAAACACCCTTAACGAATCTTGGTAATTCACTGCAACAATCAACAATTTATTTCAGGTCACCTCAACAGACAGCCCACCAGGTATTATATCATGTTTATGGTGCCAGTTCTTACCTTCCTCCTGCTTGTTTGCAGGTTTAGCGTACATAGCGTTTAGAGGGAAGCCGGGTTCTCCAGGAATGGGAAAGTTTGTGATACCCAGAGTATACATCTCTTTCTCTCCCTGGCTTCTGGAGCTGCACTGTAAACATAAACCAATGTTAAGGGTTAGATCATCTGTTTTACAAAACATTCATTTAAACAGGCATTCAAGCTGCTGATTCCTCCTTCTTGTATATGTATATTCTTATTTGATTATTCTCTAAAGCCATCTGGTGGGCAATATGTGGTCTGTCAACATAGTGTAGACCACTGTGAACTCTACACATGAACAAATATAGTATTTACCTTCTGTAGCCTCTTTAGGCATTCTGAAATGTAGAGTGTGACATAGATCAGCGTCCTGTCTGCTTCATTCTGAAAGAAACACACACGCATACATTACTAGCTGAAATGTTTGGAAGTAGACTGAAGAATGTATGCTCGGAGTAAAGCATATATTAGTACAACTCCAACCAGGTCTGAACAGCAAATGTTTGCATAGTTTTAATTCTGAGGAGAACAGGAAGAAGCGAGCTGGGGCATGTGGAAGAATTAAGTGAAAAGCTGCTTTGAGACAGAGAGAGAGACAGATGGGGAAGAGAAAATTCATACAGGAAGTAACATGCTCGTCCCTCACCCACACAGCTTAGCTGTCAAAATAAAGTTCTACAGTTTCAGTCAATCGAAGAAGTCAGCAAAGTTTGAAGATCTTTTTTTTCTGCACTCAAATATTCATTTTCTTTAGACACTTTCATCACCTTAAATGAGGAAGAAATGCAAGCAGCTAATGCAAGTGACAGTAAATATCCTACCTTGATCTCGTAGTTCTTAAAGAAAACGTTGGCCTTGAAGTAGTAGATGGCCTCATCAATGATGTCTGAGTCTATGCCTGAAATTGAAAAAAAAAGGTGTCAGTAAATGCAAATGTAAATTTAGCACATACAGTATAGTGAATTTATTAAGTGTAGTTAAAACGTGTTTAGCAATGCAGAGTCATTTTCTGTTTTTGTTATTTTTGATATTTTTAGGTGGTGAAAGCCTAGTTTTGATTTGTGATGTAAAGGCTGCAGAGAAACTGTCACAAGTGATACTAAATCAAATCTTCAGCTCTGTGGATTATGTTTTGATTGACAATATTACTCCAAAATGTTCTACAATTCTCTGAATTAAACACGAATTTCCAGAATTTGTAGACAATGAAACACAGTTAAATAAATTAATAATGAAAGGTGCATTTCGGGCCATATATGGAAGTGAGGCTGAAACTTGTAACAGGAACTGAACGCGTCATATGGACAAAACCGACATAAGCAAGTAAATACACTGGAAGCTAAACACAACTCATGTGTTAATGTGATTAAGAGTGGTTGGCTCCATTTTGAGGTATATAAAATAATCATACAGCCTTACCATCTCCTCTGGCTGGTCCCTTGAACTGGGTTTTGAGGGGGAGCAAAGCCATATTCCCCACCAGTCTGGTTTCAGGGATCATCAGACTTGAATGATACGCCTGAAAACAATAAAAAAAAAGGGGTTGCCTGTTTCAAGTATATATCACAGATTTTTACCAGGAAACTGAACGTTACATTTCTGTCAGATATGTCGCTCATAGAACTCACATCCCCGCTGCTCTGCACCTCAACTGTAGCTAACACCTAAGCTATTATCATGTCCGATAGTACGTATTTATAGATACCAAACTAAAACACATTTGAATCTAAGCAACAACGGTGAATTTATTATTTCTAACACGTCTACTATCGCTGAATTGTGAAGTAATGCTAACGTAATGCTAATGCTAGCCACTTACGCTAACAACTCTAGTCAGCACAGCTAACGTTAACTTGGAGGCCATTGTTTCCCCCACTAAAGCATCCATGCAGCTCATTGTACTCTAAAACGCACATTAAACACATATGCTTGTCGACAATCGTGTATTATTTACTCACCGGCATGTTAAGTGATAATTATCAGTCCAACTCCTCAGCGAAAGAAAAATACCAGCACCTCAGAGCACTGCTTCCGCCTATCCCACCCTTCAGCTGTACAGGAAGTGGCTACGTGTCGTGCAGTATACCAACCACATGAGGGCGCTAGCACAACTTTGCTTCACACAGGCGAGCAAGTCGTGCATTTTGTGCATGGGTGTATAAAGTACACAAACTCAATACTCAAGTAATAGTGCAAGTAGTTGCTCAGATAAATGCTCCACTACAAATAGAAGTACCTTTTACCTTTTCTACTCAAGTAAAAGTACTAAAGAGCAACTGCTAAGTTACTTCCAAGTATAAAAATAAAAGTACTCCACTAAGAAATTATATGTATTGTAAACAATGTAGAATTTAATGCTGGTGATAACATAAATGTCCAGTCTAGTCCAAATTTGTTTGACAAAATCTCAAAGATGAAAATTATGACTAAAATATGTTATGTATGTGTAAAAGTAGAAGTCAGTAAAGGTAAGCTTTATTTTAACCACCTTATATAGTAGCAGGAAGCTAATACATAAATGGTGCATCAGCATCTTCTTAATATATGATTTTTATCTGAATCATGCATCATCATGCAAAAAGTAACTAGTAACTAATGAAGATAAAATAAATGTGGAGTAAAAGTACAATATTTTCCTCTGATTTGTAGAGGCGTAAATGTAAAGGTAACATAAAATGGATATACTAGTAAAGTACAAGTACCTCACCTCTGATTTTGTGTTATATTTTAATTCAAAAAATATAGTATTCATACATGTATTTTATAACAACTCTGTAAACTTCAACACTGTCTTAAAATTAATAAACATAAAATATGTTGAAATCACAAATTTCTTGAGTCATCAAAACAGCTTACAACAAAACACTTGTAATCATAGATGACACAAGATATTCATGCTCTTCTTGTCTTTTTTTTTTTTTTTTAATGTCACTTTCTCAGTGTCTTTGCAGTCTCATGCCATTCTTCACGTGGACATGTTACGTGTATTTGTTTTTATCAGTATGAAATGTTTTTCATTTTGATAACTCCTCAGCTATCCGTTTTGTCTTGAAAAAACTCATCATAATTCAGGTTAGCAGGCTCTTCGTCAGTCTCCTGTAAAAAAGGATGGGAAAAAGTTAGGTAATAGTTTGAAAATTTAAAATGTATTTGTGTGTGTGTTTTGCTTTCCTTTGTTTCTTTACCTTTGGCTCCTTGAACTCCAGGTCCTCCCCGTATTGTATAGAGAAGTCAATGTGTTGCAGTACTATGTTTATACCTTCCTCATCAGTGCAGTCAAAAGGCAGAAATCTCACCATACTGTAGTCATCGATCTAGACACAGAAACATACAATCTCATTTCAAAATTCTAAATTTTGTTCCTTAACTAAATGTAGTATAAAATCAAGGGATTTACTTACAAGACCACAGATGGCTTTTGTCAGCTTCTTGAACTTTGTGCTACTGATAGAGTTATCTTCCATCATTGAGTACATGTCTGGGTCCAGGTATCTACAGTAGATAAAAGACATACCTAAACATAATATATGCTGCTTCTTTAGGTTTTAGTACCAAAATTAAAGTGAATCATTGCTGGAGGTTCCATGTGAACTGAATATATGCAACATATCTGCACTGCATTCATATAAAACTTACTTTTCAATTTCTTTCTTTGCTTTGGGACTGAGAAGGTCCATTTTTGTCATGATGTTTACTTGAGGAATTTCTAATGATGTCATGGCACTCAGAGCAGCCATGACTCCTGAGATGAACTGCAGTTAAAGGACAGGGAAAATGTGAGGCTTCAGGTTTACTGTCACTACTACCTTATGTGCAGTTTAGTGCAAGTTAATTGAATCAAACAGAATAAGTAACTGTTACCTTAAAAGATTCCACCATGAACTGTGAGTCTACAAGAAAGACCCCGCACACCCGAAACTCCCACTGCTGAAGCTGCTCCACAAGCTGCCTCATCACAGGGAGGTGTGTGTAAAGCTCAATCTGACCTAGAAAAAATGACACTTGTCAAAACTGCAGATGTCATCCCATATCAGCACCAGTTAAATCTCTCAATTTCACCGTCTGATAAACTTCACCACTTCTAACACTAACAAGGCACAATGAGAAATGGCTAAACCCTCAGCCTAATATTGGCTTCAATATGCATCTGCAACAATGTTTACCCGGGCAGTCAAACAATATGTAGTCATCTTCAACATGACCGAGGCTTTCCTCCAACCAGTCAAAGTTGTTGGCAAAGTACTCCATGCAGAACACCAGGCCTCCATTAGGGCCAAATCTGAGCGAATCGTCCTCCATCACATCATCAACCTGGATGAGCTCACGAATGTCTGTGGAGATAGAAACAATGAAGATGTCCTGTGGGTCATGTAGATAACATAGGTCCAGACAACAAAATACAATTAGCAGTTAACAAATATTAGTACGTGATTCACAAACTTTTATTTGATCCCTCACCCATGTAACCATAGAAGCATGCTCATATGCACTTTCTTTAATAATACACTACAATATATAATATTACATAAGCACATCTCACTTTCAATTTAGTTTATTTTTACTGTTTTAGTATAGTTGACATTGTGACCATCTCTGTGATCACACCATCCTTTCCATCAGGACATCAATAATTATGTTATGAGTTATGTTAGACTAAGACCTCCAACCTGCAAACCAAACATTATTTCCTTTCCTTTGTGCCACAAGGAATTAGACAATATATAAAACACAAAGAACTTAATGATGTTGGATTTTTTTTTTTTATGATTGTACATATCTGTTATAGTGTAATTCCAGTATGCTGCATTTTCCATAATGATAATGTAAACTGTGCAAGATAGCAGTATGTGTGAAATAGGTGTTTTTAAGTGATGAGAGCTCATCATGTATATTCAGTATGTATTTTTAAATTGTGTGAGTTTATGATATATGTGAAACACGTAGTTTGAAAAGGTGAAAGCATGTGATGAGAAATGTCATTTTCATTAATTTGGATTAATAAAATTTACCTCTAAATTAGATTACCGTTTAAATTAGATCTAAAAGTGTATCTATGCTAAACATATTGATGTAATACCATATATAAATATATTATTTAAAATAATTGAATATCTTTTTTTTTACCTTAGCCTGTGTATGTATGTTCTTTGTAAAGAAATTAACAGTAAAGTGAAAACATGCTGTATTCACCTGCCATGACAGGATAGTCAAAGTGCTCAGCTGCTGGGTCCAGATTAACGACCTGAACTGAGCGGTTTATGGTCTCTGAATGTTTGATCATGGTGGAGCAGTAGGTACTCTGAAAAGAAAAAAGAAAAGTCGAACAATAAATAAATTACCGGCAGATAAAACATGGTCTGTGTTTATAAGACAGTCTCATGCCTTAGCATAAGTTAGCGCTTTAGCCCAATAGCACAACAAGACGTCTGTAACTGAATAGCTGATAACGTACCTTACCGCTACCCGCAGGACCCATCACTAGTTGCGCATAACGAGGCATTTTCCCTCAGTGAAAAGATGCTGTGGTAAAATTAAATCACTTTATTTGCTAGCTGGAGCTAGCTTATTTTTTTTGTGCTGATCCCCCAGCACCACTTGTTCTTGTATTTGTGGACATTCACATGTGTTGTAAACTCCGCTACTGCCACCTACTGCTCACAGAGTGAAATACAGTGAAAACAGACAGAACCAGTGTTTCAGCTGCTGCTTTGATATGTCTGGCATCCATGAGGGGGAGATCACAAGCCTGTTTTTGTTGAGAACAGAAATCCGAGCTGCAAAGGCAATTTTAAAGAAAAAAAGTTAAACTAAGAAGCAGACACAAGAGGGCATGAGAGAAAGTGGCTGGAGAAATTGGGAAAATAGAAGCAAGGGGAATAGTTGTTGCTGTAAGGGCCATCTGTGGCTCAAGGATGTGTAGGTGTGTAGTTAAAAAGGTAGAATGAGGTCTGGGCACTGTGCTATTGAAAATTCTTGCTGATTATAGTAAAACACCCAACAGATCTCGCTCCCTCTCTTTGTGACTGGATCACAACGTCAGCTCAAGTTGGAGATGATGACGGTGACTTGAACTTTGACGACTGGACTCCAGCTTTTAGTGGAAAGAGACACAGGAAAAACAGTCCGCTTGCTAGTCAGAGAAGAAGAAAAGGAGCTGGGAGGAAAACAGTTCTTTTGGAAAAACTAAAAAAAAAGTTGATTTTGTTTATCAAATCAAATCACATCAACTTTATTTGTATAGCACATTAAAAACAACTAAAATTGACCAAAGTGCTGGATTTTAGTAAAGTTCACGGCTTTATTGCCTGTTGTACATGAGCATTTAAGACAACCCCAGTAGTAGTGTACACAGGGGAAATGCTGGCAATACTCTTTGCACTACAGTGACTAGAGGACACAAGACCACTACGGACAGTTGTTTGTTCAGATTCAAGTTCATTTTAACCAGTTTACATCATTCAGAGAGGAGAATAGACACTTTAATAGAGATACAACAGACATTATATAAGAGTCAAAGGATGGGACTAACTGTAATGTTTTTGTAGATACCAGCACATATTGGGATAAAAGGAAACAGCAGATGAACTTACAAAGGAAACTACAAAAAATAAGTCTAAAGTATTTTTATACCAGTTCATTTTAGTAGGTTCGAAATCAAGAGCAATATAAGCAGAGGCTGAAGGAAAGGTGGCAGAAGCAGTGGGAAGAAGAAAGGAAAGGACGGTGGTTCTACAGGATGCAAAGGAAAGTGGGAGAGATGAGATGTTAAGGTAGAAACAGTAGAGGCAAAGCAATAATATCAAGAAGATTTGGACAAACTGGACTGAATATTACACTATTCAGAATAGGGAAACACAGTAAAGGCAAATGTGACTTTTGTGGACAAGAAGAGAAAGTAGAACACATCATGATACACTACACTGTCAGAATGAAACAGAAAGAATGCTCCTAATTCAAAACCTTGAAAAGATAAACGTAAGATACAAGTTAACAGACGTTTTGGGGAAAATGTTACCAACGTTTCTTTCAGTTCCTTTGGTCAACTGATTTGATTGGGAGGATTTTTTTTATTGTACGTTATTAGTGCCCTGATCCACACTCTTTACCAGTTGGTGGTGGTGATGCATCAATTGGTTGTTTGCCAACCGCCAATAGACGCCAAGAAGCAGCAGACGAAGAAGAAGAAGAAGAAGAAGTAGAAGAAGAAGGAGGAGGAGGAGGAGGTGACGGCGGGGGAAGCAACAACCTGAAACAGAATGCAAAAGTGATGAAATCATAAAACTGATGCAAAAGCAACTATGCTACCACTTGCTGTTGAAGTGGTAATCAGACTGAGTCATACAGTGTCGAGCAGTCTGCTTCGGGCGTAACACGACTACTAAAACCTGTTATAACTGGAAACAAAATGTGTCGGGGAAGTTAATGGACTTGACAAGTGGGACGCCTGGAAAAGGGTGGACTTTCTTTCGATAGGTGAGGTCATTCGTCGTTCCCCGTCTACACTGCAATGGACTGTGGTTCAGGTGGTGTGTTATATTATCACGATTGTGCTCTTGTGTCATACGGTGACTCTTTGGCTGCCAAACGCTTGGCTAAGCAGGCAGAGGGGTAACATTAGCTGACATTATGTTTATGATTTAGGAAAGATAACGTTAATGGTCCGGTTGAGCTCGGATTTAGAAGACCAGTTGTACATCTTTTATTTGCGTTTGATAGCTCTAAGGTTAGCCACTGTCCCGCTGAGGAGCTGTCAACGTATCTTCGCAACGTCAGCAGTGTTAATAAATGAATCGCAGCACATTAACACTAGCAATTTATGGCTACTCTACGCTAACGCTAAGCTTAGCTAGCAATAAGGAGACTAGGAACTTATTTGTAACCTTATAGGGGGCAGTACTAGCTCTTAATGTCAGGAGAGTAACCAACAACCACTCTATATTCTGGGATCTTGGTACCAGACTGACCTGACAAGTATTCTTGGGACTAATTTAAGTTATTATTAGCCAGTGCATCAATGTTAGCTAACGCTAGTTTGGTAGCGCTGCATATGCTGCCAATAAGACTTTTAAGCTCACTAATGTGTTTAACTTCTGCAAGTCTTAAAGCTAAATGATTTTAAATTTGCTAGCTTAATGCTGAAAATGGCACATGTGCCCTTACTTTAAATCTGCTGAAACATTTTATATTTAATTAAATAATAATAATCAGCTTTATTGTCATTGATCACATTTTTACATGTTACAACGAAATTTGACTTCTGCATTTAACCCATCCCCC
>JAUMHL010000015.1:14614108-14674374 GCA_032362345.1 Sandelia bainsii
CAAAAGTTTAGGGAAGGTCACATTAAGTTCACCTGTAAAGGTTATAGTGCATTTTAGGTTCATACTGAAATTTCACCCGAAAGCCGAATATCCCAAACTTTTTGTGAGTAGTGTAATTTATTAAATATACAATTCAATAAATATATAAGTAACCAAATATATTCATTTCATTGAAAAAAGCATTTATAACTATTCCAGTATTTAATTAATTATTTCACTATCTATTTAATTAATTCATGGTCTGTGTCGCTGCACATCATGAATTTATTTTATCTGTCACCTTTGCCCATCAAAGTCAGTCAAAGTCAACCTATTTTCTTTCTGTTTTCTAGTGTTGTAGGCTATGAGTGGGGGTGATGGAGGACAGTCAATGTGGGGAGTTGGACTACCTGATCAAAGATGAGGACACCCTCATTGAAGGTGTCAGCAATCAGGTCTTATTTGTTGTAGTCCTCAGTGTTACCTTCCTTGCAGGCCTGCTCACTCTGCTCTTCAGGTAAGAAGCAGATTTCTGTAAGTGAAATGATGATACTGGCAGCTTAATTTTACATCTCTCTTGCGCATTCTTTTGTTGTTTTTTTGCTAAATGAAATACTGGCATCCCAAAAATTCTAACTAACTAATTGAACTAATAATTTTGTACTGTAACACATTTCACAGTTTCAGCTGAAGAATACTAATGCCATGTGTCTGCTTTTTGACATTTGCAGACAAGAGCAGCAGAACATTCATCCTGAGAATCAGGAGCACGTCCGTGCCGTTCGTCAACAACTCCAAACAGAGCAGGTACTGTGCAGAGGCAAATAGAGCACTGGCTTTTCTAGTCAAATGTAAAATGAAATCTGCTGGAAGATGAATAAAATTACAGTAGTTGAATTGTTGTATTATTTTCATATTTCAAACTATAGAACAATATTGTTATAAGATGCCAGGGAATTTTTCAAAAAGAATAGATTATGTTAAGGATCATCCTTTTCATACACAAGCTGAACTAAAAGTAATTTTTATTTTTGTATCTTGTGTCTTGCAATAAGAAACATAACTGTAAAACTGTTTATGTAATTAATATTTGCTCGGTGTTTATGTTTTAATTGAAATAGAAATAGTCTATTCTGTGATTACTCAGATATTAAACCAAAGAATTTCATATGTGTTTTTAATTTTTTATGTATTGGATTTCTTTTTGTCAGGATGAAAATCCTCAGCCAGAGGCAAGGCAGCAGTATTACAGGGACATGTCTTGTCCTGTGTGTTTACAACAGGCTGTTCTTCCTGTGGAAACCAACTGCGGACACCTTTTCTGTGGTATGATGATTATATAGATCTTAATAATATGCAAGTATATTTTTACATTATGAAATCAAGAGGAAAAAGTGAAAAAGTTTGTCACTGGTGGAGATGGTTTTGCCCTTTGTGCTATTTTGTTGTTAAAAGATGACTGATGTAAAAAGATGTATGAGTGTAGTTAGTTGGTTTTTTTTGTACTTAGTGTTTCCTTTCTCTACACAGGCTCCTGCATTATAGCCTATTGGAGATATGGCACCTGGTTGGGGGCTATTAATTGCCCCATCTGCAGACAAATGGTATGGATGTACACATCCCCAAGGGGATCAATAAAGTATTCATTAATGAACAGACTCACCAGTAGCTCTTATTGTTCTGTAATATCCAAATGTATCCAGTAAATATTATCATTTATTATTTTAAGACTTGTGCGATTGTTTGTCTATAGGTCTGAAGTAACTTTTATTTTGAGTCTAGTAGTTCTACATTAGTTATTGTCAAAATCATATTTTAATCATATTAAATGGCAACACAGGTGATAATTGTGTAACCTGTTCATTCTATGCTGGGTCCACAGTATTACAGTTTCCTCATTTAAATGTTTTTGTTAATGCAGGTTCAATACCTACATTTCCTTTTTAATGTAACAGTCGTCCTGTAATTATTTTTTCCCCTTTCCCAGGTAACATTGCTCTTCCCACTCTTTCATGAGCATGCCACTCCTCAGCAGGTCCAGGATGGTGAGGCAGAACCTCAACTAATTTTAAGAGACCTTAATGATTACAACCGCAGGTTCTCAGGCCAGCCAAGATCTGTGAGTATACTAAAGCCTGATCCATCTTTAGACTGCAATAGTTAAAGGTTGCCTCAGCTTATTTAATGCAGTATTCAGATTCTATATCTTTTCCCTTTGAACTGTGTATATTAATCTCTGGTGGTAAAATATAGAAGTATAAAAGTTAAATACAAGCTTGTGCAGTGCATTATAATTTGGGGGATATACTTAGAACAGAATTTGTCATAACTTTTTCTCTTGTCTATCTCCACAGTATATGGACAGGCTGCGAGATGTGCCCACCCTGCTTCGTCATGCCTTTAGGGAGATGTTTTCTGTGGGTGGACTCTTCTGGATGTTCAGGATTCGAATACTTCTCTGCCTAGTTGGTGCAATCACCTATCTGGCCTCCCCCCTTGATATCCTCCCTGAGGCTCTTTTTGGTCTCCTGGGATTCATGGATGATTTCTTTGTAATCCTACTTCTCTTTGTGTATATATCTATCATGTACAGAGAGGTGGTTACACAGAGACTGAATGGTTAAGAGAACAGTCATAAAAAAAGGCCTTCCCTTTCTCATCGCAGGCTCAGGAAGAGGAATCTCAGCAGCTGAGGTGGACATTGAAGGACTGAATAATTGTTCAAACAACAGTTCTTCAATACCACTGATTTGGGGTGTGACTCCCACACTGAAAAGAGGTTAGATAAAATTTGAGCTCTGAATGTTGACTCTGTACATAGACTTCACCATCAGTGGTTCATAGGTTGAATCAATTCAAGGTCGACAGCAGCACAACATAAGGAGGGCTTCATAGGGATGTCAAAATCTTCTTTAAATCAAACACTGCTAAGACAGGGTCACCCCTGTCTGAAAGAGTAGCATTGCTACCAGCCAATATCAATGACAGTATTGCCAATGTCAGTCAGTTTGGTTAATGTACAAATCATCATAATGGAGACAGTATTGTAATATCATGTGATCTTGAATGTTCTGTCTTAATTATATGCATTTAAAGCTGGCTATCTGTTGTGTCCAAGTTGTCGCTTGTGTTGAGAGAACCATCTTACTGTTTGATCTGTTACACTGATGATGCACTTATTTAAGTAATTGTTGACTATGCATATTCATAATGACTTGAAAAACAAAATATCATACACGTGGGATAATCACACAGTGAAACACATGACAAAGTCATTTTACAAAATCTGAGCCTTACTGCAAGATGTGTTGATGCACAGGCCAACATGTCTAATGCATAATGACCTCTCTGTTACTAGATATTTATTCAAGAAATAGAAATAGTAATCCTTTGATCATAAAAACGCCAAACCAAAGGCATCAAAGAGTAATTATAAACTCACTTTAGTTATGAATGTCCATCATCTCAAAGTTTAACTTGTCACTCTAGAAACTAAGCGGTGCAAAGCTTTTGAGATTCTCCAATTTGTGGATGATCAGTGTCCTATATTTTTAATCGATGAATACATTAAAAAAAGGGAGTCGAGATTAGATTTTTACATTTATTATCCAAAAAATGCAATGAACATGTAGAGCATGTGAGTCAGTTAATGTTTTGTCAGTGTTTTGTAATGGGTATATTTATTTGGCAAAATAACATTTTCTTGAGGACTAGATTGATATAAAATGAGGGAGTGGGATATTGGACTGTTAAAATGATGAATTGAAGACATCTATTATAAAAAACAGTAGATGCATTTCTCAAGATTTTTGACTTGTGATGGCTTAAATCAACCAACCTCCATAGCTTGTACTCACCTGTTGAGCCAAAGGGAGATTCTCTCTTCTCTGGTTTGACTTTTGACTTTGAGGTCAGATATTATTTAGCATGTTTTGAGGGAAGAAAGAGTGAAACGTGCTTCTCTTGATACCGTAAAGTTACTATGAGTAAATAGGTAGGTGTGACCCTCAGGCAGAAAATGTCTGGTTCAAAGTGGGAACTGAAACTACATCCAGGCCATTTGCTTTCTTAGGGCTATATTTGCTGAGCAAGCAATGGCCTTTACATCCATGAATAGTAGAAAGGCGAGAGATGGAGGAGTGTTTGGATCCTCAGTTAACTGTAAAATTCATCAGCTTGACAGTTCAGCGTCGGTCTGTCTTATTTTAAGGTGTGGCACATGCCAAGCTGTCATGCCTTTTTACTCTTCTTGTTGATTAAGCAGCACAACATGTGTTGTAAGAGCTCCTGCTGTTCTACAGCTGAGGACCGGTTAGGTGAGAGCCTCTGGTGGGAAAATACTGCATCGGAATGTGAAGACGTACTCCAAGTACATTTCATAAATGTTTAATATGATATTTAGATTAGATTTCTCTATGCTTATGCAGACAGATGAGTATAGCTGAAGGTAAAATTAATGTTAATGAATTAATTTCTTTACTTTCAACCAGATATTGTGAGCAAGATTATCATATAATCAGAGCACTGCCAGTACTGATCAATATCAGGGTTCATTGTTGGGCTGTAGGTTGAGTGTATGAAATTATTTGTTCCAAACTTTTTGGTTTGTAACTCTCTGAGCATGTCTACCAATTGTGAACAGTACAAGCAATGTGATTTTTTTTCTGTAATTTTAGTTGAGGAGGAAAACGGGATTGAAGGAATGTGTATGTGTGTAGAATAAATATTAAATGTTCATATACTGGTAATCATTTCACTTGGGAACCGCTATCTTAAATTAATAGTTTTTTTCAGACATGTTACAGACGATTTTGAGCATGTTATGTAAAAAAGTACTTTAATTAGTAGTTTCCTCCCTGCCATTGAACGTGGTTTTATGTACCGCTGGAGGAGCAGCTCAGCGTTTGTCATCTAGCTTTTTTTCCGAATGGAGCATTTTCAGTAATCGTCGGAGTTTTCCTTTAGATACGCTGCAGACTCCGCCCACCCAGGCCCAGCCTGGTAGACTCTGGAGAAGCGAAGCAGCGAAGCCGACTATTGGCCGGTGGGTTGTGAGACAGGCACCCACAGAGCGAGAGACCTCGGGAGTGCATGAAGCCGACTGTTAACTTGAGGCTCTGTTTGACACACAGTCTACTTTAGGTAACAATGAGTACATCTGAGTCTTTGGATCGAATGGAGCTCTGTGAAAGCCTCTTGACATGGGTAGGTAATCAAATACGAAGTTTGGCGGTTTCTTTTTACTGACAGACAGCTCTTCGGCGCCGGCGATGCTAGATAGCATACAGTGCTAATGCTAGGTCGGTGAGCTAACGGGATAACGTTAGCAGACTAGAAGGAAACGACTCGAGCTTACGTTGGTTACGTATGCAGGCCAGCTGTTTGCTGCTTTAGCTGCTGATGTGTTGTATGCTAGCTGCCAGCGAGCCACATACCCAGTCGAGACTATGTTTTTGGTTCTAGATATCTCCATGTAACCGACCATTTAGCTAGCGGAACTTTCCCAGTGCTGTGCCCTGTGTTGTAACGTCAACAGTAGACAAACTGACGCTGTTTATGTTAAGTGAATTTTTTTTTGTTTTTTGGCGATGGCTCTTTTTTTCTGGATTGAACATATGACGTTACAGCACGGTGTCTGCTTTGAGTCTGAATTCCTGTCATTGTTGCCCAGTGTATAATTTCGTCAGCTTTCCCTTCCCTATTCCTTCCTGTGATCACACATGTAAAACACACGGTTCGTTATCTTACCGGTGGTAGATTTATAACGTTAGCCTAAATCTGTGTAGTCAAAGCTTGGACAATAAAGATCTTAACTAGCGAGTAGAGAAACGGCATCAGATTAGAGGATCACATGCTACCGTTTGGATCATGTTTACATGGTTGAAATTCAGCTATGGGACTTGAGCTGGGATATTTTTGCTCACATAGTGCTGATGTAGTACCTGGCCTTCGATACTATTATTTTAGATATGACTGTCTGTGATGTGATACATTCAATCTAAAGCAGAGATCCTTCATGTCTGAGAAATAAAACCATTGCTGATGTGAACTGGATAGTCAAGCACATGTAGGTCACACATCTCACATCTCAGAATTATGAATGGGTTAGCTAAGATGAGGTGGTGCAAACTGTTCATATGTGCTTATGTGTTTCACTAAACACTACAGACATAAATATTAGAAGTCATAGTCATGTGTTGCCTTACATGGACTCCTACTTGAAATCAATTTATGGATTCCCTTTTGTGAATTTGAGAAGTAAGCCTTCCAGAGCTTGCATGCTGATGATGAATGTAAAAAAAAGTATTTCGTTTACATGATAAGTTAATAATGCAAACAAATAAATTACGGTTTCAGTGCAGAATTTAATCTACAAATTCATGAATTTAGTTAATGTACAGAGCCAATCTGTGTCCTGTATCTGCCAATACATCACTGTCACCTCCTCCTCTTGTTGTCAGCTTGTTCTGTATATGACAACTCAGAGTAGTCTTCTCTCATGTCCCTAATAATGATGTGGCTGGTAGAAATTCCTCACATACCTGTTAAATGAAGTCACACCAGTCAGAGTGTGACTGACTGATCATTACTAAAACACAGTAGATTGTACCTCTGACATAATATCAGTAGAGATAACCTGTCAACTTTCTGTTTGTGCTCAATACATGTGACCATGTGGTTAATGTAACTGATGTAAAAAAAAAAAAAAAAAGTTTGTTTAATGATTATTCTGTTATCTTTAATGATAAATAATCTAATAACACATTTGAAGAAGCCACATTCCTAACTGAAAATGTTGGATTATTATACTTGTTTGTGGTGCTAGAATCTCAAAGTAATGGCTGCTTATCATAAATATATTGTCAGTGTCAGTGCCACAACCAAAGACATACAGTATAATGTGAGACCCCCTCAAATAATATATCAGTAAGCTATTACTTCCTGTGAATCCAGTATCTTACTGTCAGTGAATATTGACAAGCCATAAAGGTAATTTTGATTTTATACTCCTTTTTAAAGCATACATTTCATGTTGTTGGTGTGAAAGGACAACCAAATGTGAGCCAAATTACCCATAAACTATTAAATCTGGTATGTGACTTTAGAATACACCTTCTCTGTAGTTCTTTCCTGTGCGAACTGTACAAGCCAGTTTGTCTAATAAGGTAATATGATGTAAATGATACAGTTTGATGTCATTAAATTATAGTCACTGGGGAAAATATAAATTATGTTTTTCCCTCTTACCCAAATACACATATTTGTGATTAGAATAGTTTATCTGTTGTACTAGAAAATTCTTCATATCAGTTGAGCTATTGACGAAGCATTAGCTGCACAAGATGTTGTGGAGTTACAGTTATTTACACATGGTGAAATGTTTTGTTGTCACCAAGTGTATTGATGACTGTAATTAAGTATTTCTAACAAATGTGCTGTATACAAAGACTAGTAGTTTCAGCAAGAAAATAACAGGATATATACAGAGCAGCAGCAGCAGCAACACTGCTTTAAAACCTTTCTTTGTCCTTTATGGCTCACTCATGCTTCACAAGGGTTGCACAGGTTGCTAGTTTCTTGGTTATTTTTGTAGCACATCATTTTATAGCTGGGACCACTTCATCAGGCACTAAATGCACATTCACTGTCAAAAAATAGAAACTATATAACTATATACTGACATATTATACATTCCCTATTTGGATATTTGTGGCAAGTGTGATGTTAATTATTTAAACTGACTCTTATCAATTTCATTATGAGTTAATGTGAATCTTTTTCCAGCCCATTTTTTAGTCCTAGTCTTGTGACGTATTCTTTTTCCACAGCTAAACCATCTTCTTTCCCATCTGTTTCCACAAACCCGTAGGTGTGGATTTCCTTTTTTGACCTCTGTCAACCCTGTTTGTTTTAAGTGTGGCTGTGTTGTGTTCAGTGTACAGTGTGTTCACACTTTAGCTCAGGCTTACGTGGTTTATTTAACATGAATATTCTCTAGTGATTGTTTACTGTTTTGTTAATCTTTTTGTGCCGTCCAAGCTAAAGTAGGTATTTGCAATGCACACTGTAAAACTGGTAGTGTCATTTAAGCTTATTTCAGTTAAAATCCACTGAACTTTCTTATCTGTGAAGCAGATTACAGTTGATCCTGTAATCAAAGCTGACTGATTTTATTCTGCCAAGACTGTGGAACAAAAGCAAATCTTGCTAAACTAAAATCTAGAGCTCACATGGTTCTTTGTTTCCAGATTAATTAGTTTTAAGTCATCACTTTCCACATTGGAGCTCACATACACATTGGACACAGAAAAGATCTCTTTACCGAAATAAGCACCTTTGTATAACCATATTTATTTATCTGATTAGCAATGAAGGCGTCAGCTGCAAGTGCAACATAAATAATTTGTCTGCCTTCAGCAATTGAACTAAAGCTGGCAAAGGGGGCTTCACTGATAGCTGGTAGGTACAGTGTCCTACACAGTATAAAGGCACTCACCTGTGAGTGCACAGCTCTGCTTTGTCTTTTCATGAAACATCACTTAGGCATGTGTTCTGTTTGTAACTCAGTGTTCTGTATGGAACAGTTTTGTTGATCCAGCATGCAGTTGAGCATGTGACCCTCACATGACATTGGGAACAAAAGATTAGAATGTAAATGCTTATGTGTTAATAACATGTTTATAATGTTTATGTAGTGAAGTATAGTATAGCTTATACAGTATTTTTGTCATACTGTAGTGTTACTGCAAAATTATTGACACCAATGGTTTCACTATATTTAAATAGTGCAGTGTCATCCTACTTCCCAGTATCGTGTCTTTAGAGTATCTAAACACAGGAACTAAGCATGTAACCCTTTCTACAAGATGGTGTAGCATCACAGGAAAGGGTGTAATCTTGATTGTGATGCAGAATAAATGTGGCTGCACAGATAAACTGAATTATGAGAAACAACCATGCACGCCCACATTCACACCTACGGTTAATTTAGAGTCACCAGTTAACCTAACATGCATGTCTTTGGATGGTGCGAGGAAGCCGGAGTACCCTGAGAAAATCCACGCAGACACGGGGAGAACATGCAAAGTCCGCACAGAAAGACACCCGGTCAACCCGGGGATCAAACCCGGGTCCTTCTAGCTGTGAGGCAACAGTGCCCTGAAAACTAGTTAGTAGAAATAGATAAGATAATGCGTATATTTTGAGGGCGATCAGATGTAGGGATGTGGCAACTGTCAAATCAAATTTCAATGTTTTCATATTGTGCTGACTTACCTTAAAATAACAATATGGGAAGCTTTCAGTGAAAGTTACTGGCAGTAAGTTTGTGTAAGATCTTACTTGAAGTTAGATGTTGATGTAGCTTAACCATAACTGCCCCCCGATGGACATTTCACAGTCACTGCTATATATAAAAAGGCAAGAGTCCAAACAAAGATATTATACTGAATTTCTAACTGAACCTTAAAGTCTACAACCTTTTAGAAACATTCACAGAAACTGTGTCTTATTTAGTCCACTAAGTGTCATGTGTTAGTGTTATGTTGCCCTTGTGCCATGTGAAGTGTGTCCTTTACTGTGGACAGTGTCAAGTGTCTTGTTTACTGTGGTCGGGCTGATTCACAGTGGGTTGGACAGCTTACAGTTTTACTGAATTTTGGCAAGTAGAATCTTTGAGCACATAAATGAACCAGGTAGTAAGATTTTGCCCTTGCCTTTCACATTGTTTAAAGTGCAATTTATTCATACTGAAAACCTGAATAACAAATAGTAATGCAATGGTCTTAGTTTCAGTGACTTGCTGTTTAATGTGTCACAGCAGCGGAACTTGTTGAATAAAGATACTTGCATTAGTGCAGACTATAGGTGAGGACTTCGTAGTTTTTACATAATTTTTTACAAAAAAGAAATGAGTGTAAACATTTATACAGTAGTTTGATAGCATATTAGTCCAGTTTTTGCCCAACTTGAATTTGTGTTACTGTGGTTACTCTGCCTACTCAGGTCAGTTCTTTTGAACCTAGATACCTCATTAAGGATTTAACTTGTGTCCTAGTTGATAGGCAGTCGCGTACACTATTAGGCCAGTGTACTGAATTGCATTTTTGTTGCCTTCAGCTCTTGGTAAATCTGTGACTAAGGGCTTGAGAGCTGCGTGTCATAAATGTAAAGTAAAATGCAAGGGAGGATATGCAGGCAGAATTTCAACCTCATTTTCTTCCTTCCAAAATTTTCAACGTTCCCGCTTTGTTTCCTTTCTGATTTTGGCATGTAGACTGTTGGCATGCAGGATGACGAATATTTACTTCTGTCTGGGCAACAGACTTTCAGCCCAGAGGAATAATATGAAATGTAGAAAAGGTAACAAAGTCATGCCAAGCAAGGCAACTGGAAAGGAAGAAAGCGGATCTGAAAATAGTGAAAGAGGTGATGTAAGAGAAACTGTAATGGTGACTTTTGAAGCTGTGTATCAAAACAATTACATTTAATGCTGCAGTAATGTTGTAATGCAAGCATTGTCAAAATTTTAGTATATTTAGTATATGTAGATCTGAAGTGGATCCTCGACCAGTAGGATAAATTTGAATGGGCATAGTAAACCAGTAGTGCTTGTCCCACCCTTTTAACTGAGATGCTTTTGAGGTACTTTACTCACAACTCCTGCGTCAGATAAAACTGTGGTAGTACTGGGCAGCTTCCAGATGCGAATGTTTTTAACTTCAACGGGTGTAATTAAAAAATAACATTAACTTTTCACATGAAATGGTTGAATGTTTTGAACAAGTATTGTATGTGCACAATAACATTGTTTTATCATTTGCCTATCACTCATTGTGTGCATGTGTGTATCTGTTTGATGTGTAGATCCAGACATTTGGAGTGGAGGCTCCATGCAAAACAGTAGAAGACTTGACAAGTGGTGTTGTCATGGCCCAAGCTTTACAGAAAATGTAAGTTATCATTAATGTAGGTGCATTAGAAAATTGAATATTTGATTTCAGTTGCATTTTTCTAAAAAAAATCTTTGTCTTTCTGTTATATCAGTAGAGGTGTGTTTTGCCTTTCATTTGTAAAGTCAGTTATATAGTCAGCAATATACCAGAATGTGATGTAAACACATTTCTTACTAATATGTATATATTAGTGGTTACTTAAGAAAAACTCCAGGGTTTCAATTCATATTATTTTGTCTATCTGATTTTTCTAGAGATGTAGTGTATTTCAATGACGCTTGGATTAGTAGAATCAAGCCAGAGGTTGGGGACAACTGGAGATTAAAGGTGAGGATCAGCTATTGTTTGTTTTAACAGGACAATCCTATTAGCATCATTTCAGCAGACGTAAATGAACAATATCTTTATTCAGAATGGGCATTTGTATGATGGTATTATGTGTTCTTAGTGATTGGGTAATTACACTAGTTTTTATTGTATTTTAAAATATATATTCATTTGATATTAATTATGCATTGATTTGTAAACAGTGTCTTTTTTCACTCTCTCATTTGGTATTACTATTATTTTTATTTTTAATTCTCTGGGGAAACATTTCCCAATTCTTGTTTCAGGTCAGCAATTTAAAGAAAATTCTGAAAGGCATCCTAGACTATAACCAAGAGGTAAGAATAATCTATTGTAATTACTTTAAAATAAGCCAACATCATTCAGCATTTGTGTTGCTTTCAGGGAGTTGTGACTGCTCTACCCTTAATCCCTTCAGCACAATATAGTCCATGATAAACCATGTTTTCATGTAATGCGATATCCAGACTTTTTTTTTTTTTTTTAAATGCTTTTGCCCTTGTTTAGGTTCTAGGCCAGCATATCAATGACTTCACACTGCCAGATGTTAACCTTATTGGAGAACACTCTGACGCAGCTGAACTTGGGAGGATGCTGCAGCTTATACTGGGCTGTGCTGTCAACTGTGAACAGAAACAAGGTGCATATCGTATACTGTGTGTGATATGGAAATTGATCCAAAAACATGTTTTTTGTATTCTTTTGTGCTTTAAATCATTGCATTAATAACTGAATCCAAAGGTTAGATTAATTATATTGTTTTCTTTGTTCTCTAGAATACATCCAGACCATAATGATGATGGAGGAGTCAGTGCAGCATGTTGTCATGACAGCCATCCAAGAGGTAGACTATCACACTATTTAGACCTGAATCAAATAGTATATGCAGATGAGAGTTGATATTTTTTCTTATTAAGATTTTCAACAGAAATCAGTAATCTTAGGTTAAATGCAAAGAGAAGAAGGAAGGTAAAGCCAACAACAATGTGTGGGATGGAAGACGTGTAGCAACAGGTCCGCTGGACTGATGCGACTTAGAAAAAAATGCTCCAAAAGTTGAGTCACATGATCAGGGCCAAATTATGAAAAACCAAAAGCCTGTATACAAATCTCACAGCTTTTGGAATGAGAAGAGGAAGCACCTCAGACTTAGCTAAACATTTCAAAGACAGACATCCAGATTTGTCATAACTATTATTTGCACTAATGGCATTTTGGTTACTTGAAGGCTCCAACTCACTCTAGTTAATACTGACTGCATGCCAAATTTCTTGCATTAGAACCAAGGTGTAACTGTTTCAGTGAACATTTCTTTTTCTGTGTACACTTAACTTCTTCCCACTATTAATTTATTTTTGTGTTTCCGTAGCTGATGAGTAAAGAGACTCCAGTGGCAGGCGGAAATGACTCATATGTGGATCTAGACAGACAGGTATGGAGACTTTTGTGAACAGTTGTATCAATACGGTTCATAAGTTCAGAATTTCCTGTGTAAATAATCATAAACCTCAACACAAATGTTTTTACACACAAAACGCTGTCAAACAGGACATCTCAAAACAAGTTTTTAGTTAACTGCTATTTCATAGTCCTATGTCCAGCTTTTATATCTGTGAGACATACAAGTGTTTTTCTTTAGTCTCATCCAAGTAACAATAATAAGATTTTTGTATTTATTCATTTTTTGTTTTTGTTGTTGTTATTTAATTTCTGTTTGCAGCTGAAGAAGACAGTTGAGGAGCTGAATGATGCTTTGGCTACAAAGGAAGAGATCGCCCAGAGGTGTCGTGAGCTTGACATGCAGGTTAGTTTTATGCACATCTCCCGTGTTTGAAACTCTTTGAAAGCTGGATTTGTACATCTTTGTACAGTACACAGTAAGGCCAGGGGATATGCTTGCTGTTAACTGTGGAGTCTCTTATATGATATGGCATCTTTGCCTAGCCTGCATTGATTTGGAGCATCAGTTGTGCGCATTGTCACAAATTATCACCACAAGTACACGTAATGCATCCCCGCAAAGATCCAATTAAGCCCTAGTCTGCCCCCTGATTCCTCCTAGGTGACACTGTTGCTTGGTTCTGGTATTTTTCATACGTTCTTTCTTATTTCTCATAGTTTTAAATACTAATAAAATATCAGTATCGTCTGGAATATTGTCCGTCCCTGTAAGCATAAGTAAAATTGTACTTTTTATTTTTTCTGTTGTATTTCATAACTTTTTACTATGCAACTGATTTTGTCATTATTCATACCTTTTGGTTACACTTTAAAGGCAGCTCCCTTTTTGCATAATTACAACATAATTATATGGTATCAACACAGTTAATTCTGTTTCCATAGATGTGCCTTTAATATACTGAAATGCTTAATTACATCCTTGTGAGATTAACCGTAATGTTGATAAACTGATTATGAAAAGACATTTATTTTACATTTTCTGCTAATGAGAAGAAAAGTGGAGCTGTAATTTAAAGGGTTGCTTGCTCTCTCCTGTTGTGTTAACTCAGTTTCCTCTTATTTTCTGACTATTTCAATACTGTGTGCCTTGCTTTGAAGGCCCTCCATGTCCAAGAGGAGCGTGATAGACTGAGGTTAGACTTTAATGAGCTAGAAGAGAGGGTAAATCCAAACTTTGTTTTCTTTCTGTCTCTTTTTCTATAACTGTTGTGTGGTGTGTCTAATACCACTGGATTTTTTTTCAGTCCGCTTGCACCAGCATCCCCTTTGGAATCCCCCTCTCCTACTTATGTGTGCATGCGTGTGTACACGTTTGTGCACAAGTCTTTGTGCACACGTATACACGTGGTCTACTTGGGGCACACCAGCCAAAACTGCAGTTTTGTGTGGTTGTGTCAGATGTCTTCCCCTCTCTAATATCCGCCTGCTGTTTTATTGTGTTGTGTTTCATGCTTCTCACAGAAACAGTAGGCATGAAGGGGAAAAGCTTTGCTTCTGGAATGACTCTAAGAAAGAGTGATTTCTCTGCAGAACTGCTGAATATAATATATACTGTGTATTATTCATTTGTAATTACTGGACATCAGTAACCTTTTTTTATAAAAATATATCACTCTGGTCAGCAGCATGCACCATTGCATGTACTGTAACTCAGTACCTCTAGGAATCAACTATGTTTTCAACAAACCTTTTTCTGTTTTTTGAGAATGAACAATACGATTTTTTATACTGGTGCAATTTGTTCAAAAATGTGTTCTCATATCACTTTTAAATATTTTAGACGTGGAAGTGTTCAAAGAAAAAAAAGCACTTATGTACAGTATATGAACAGTGAACTAAACACAGGTCTATACAATGAACCACACCTGAAGTTAATGCAAAATATGTCCACAATACTGGTCTTATTGGCAGAATTCCTTTCCTGAAATCATGACAGCTCTTTGTCCATGACTCAAAAAATGTAAAAGTTGTTATTTAATGTGTGGAAAGTACCAGTTTGGGCTCATGGAAACTTAATTTCCTGAAAAATCTGAAAAGCTCAGTGGCATTTATCCCTCTCAGTATTCTGAACAGGTTATTGACTAAATTCTGGCACACTCATAAACATTCAAGGGTGAGATGTGGTGGTAATGGTTTTGAATTCCAAGTAATAAAACATTTACTTATTATGATATTATTGTATCAATCATCCAAGAATATTTGTATATTCTCTCTACTCGAACTAAGTTCACAGATTTGTTGCAGTGTTGTTAGTAATCTGTTAGTATTGTGTTAGATTAAAAAACCAACAACCAGCTTCTGCTTTGCTTTTTGTAGAGTTGTTGTAGAGTGATTCCATGTCTACCACAATCAGAAGACAAACCATATAAAGTCCCCCTTGCAACCTTGTTGGTTTACCTTGCTGAAGTGTGTTTGGTGTGTGTTTGCATTGTTACCTAAATAAATGCTGCAGTGATCGTCTATAACATAATGAATTTAATGCCTTTAGAAGGTTTCGGTGCAGTTTTCATTTTACTGTAACTTGTTTCCCTTCTGTCTCTCTCTCCATCTTCCTTATAATTTTTTCCATCTGTCACTTATTTCTATCGTCTAACCTGTGGTGTCATGCCCCCTTTTTAATCTTTCTGTCCTCCATACCATGCCCATTCCTTTTCTTCTATATATATTTCCATTCTGTTCTCTCCTTCTTGCCACCTTTCCTCCCACAGGTGGCAGCCCTCCAAGAAGAGAAGAGTAGTTTACTAGTAGAAAACCAGGTCTTGATGGAGAGACTTAACCAGTCTGACTCCATAGAGGACATAAACAGCCCTGCTGGACGCAGACACCTCCAGCTGCAGACACAGCTGGAGCAACTACAAGAAGAAACTTTCAGGTGTAGAATTGTGCAAATGAGATAATTATTTTTTGTAATATTAAACAAAGGAGTTAAATTAACTGATACTGATGTAAAAAAAAAAAAAAATCTTAGGAGTTGACAATATTTAGATTGTTGCTAATTCTTTGTAGGTTAGAGGCATCAAAAGATGACTACCGGATCCGTTGTGAGGAGCTTGAAAAAGAACTATTGGATGTGAAGTCACAGAATGAAGAGCTCACGTCACTGGCTGATGAAGCCCAGTCTCTCAAAGATGAGATGGATGTCCTCAGGTAAGCTGGGATGCACAATCTTGACTCTAAACATCAGTAAAACAGTAGCTTCTAATAACTGTTGAGAGTTTTAATGTCACTTATTTCTATCGTCTAACAGACAATGTTTATTGCACACTTTATTTACATATTCCTAAAGGTAAAAGGTGATAAGATAGTGTTTGTCTTAATCCAAGAGAGGCTATATGATAAGAAATCTATAATAACAATTCATATTGGTGGTTCTGAAGTGGTGCTAAAAGCATGAACATTGAAAAGTGATATGTCTTACGCCAAAGGCCAAATTATTCAGAACAATGAGCTGACATGACAAATAATGCATTTTCCAACTATTATTCTGTTATTTCAAGTTTGGTTCTCTCCTTCTGTTTAAATGTAACATCACAAAATGAGCCTACCTGTTGCTTCCCTTCCAGACATTCATCAGACAAAGTTTCAAAGCTGGAGGCCACAGTAGAACACTACAAGAAGAAACTAGAGGACATGGGACTTCTCAGGAGACAGGTACACAGTTAACAGAAAGGACATAATATATCTTTTTTTATTGTGATAGATCTACTAAATATTCCTTACCTAACAACATATTACACAGTGTATCCATAGGTTTATGAGAAAAAACAGTTAGCTTCAATAATGCCTTTTATTCACCTGTGGTACACACAAAAGCTTACATTTCTGTTGCTATTTTTCAGAATAAGCTTATGGAGGAGAAGAACACAGTGTTAATGCAGACCAATGTTAGTTTGGAGGAGGATTTACGAAAGGCCAATGCTGCAAAGGCCCAGCTGGAGACGTACAAAAGACAGGTATGCAACCAACTGCAATGCTGAGTTTGCAAACTTCATAATCTTCTTTATCATCATTCAGTTTTTTTAATTTTTATTGATTTATGGGCGAGGTAATGTTTTCTCTCTAAACTGTCCTCTCTGTGCACAGGTGGTTGAACTTCAGAATAGACTGTCAGAAGAGTCTAAAAAAGCTGACAAGATGGAGTTTGAGTACAAACGTGTCAAAGAGAAAGTGGACTCTCTGCAAAAAGAAAAAGACGTATGTAAAGTTCATTTGAATAACATAAGTACTGTTAAACTATAAAGATTTATCAACAGTACATTTTTAAAGAAATGCTGCACCATACCTGTTCTCAGTCCTGTTCTATAGATGGAATCAGATATATGAAAATCAGTGAAGTGAAGTAAGACCACACACTTTTCTGTCTGAATTCCTGTGTAGCGTATGCGGACAGAGAGAGACTCTCTGAAGGAGACTATTGAGGAGCTACATTGTGTTCAAGCTCAAGAGGGACAGCTTACATCAGGTAAAGAAAACTCAGAATTTTGGTATCATTGTGTTCACGAAACTGATGATGGACCAGAGAAAGCAACGGAGATATATAATTATAGACAAACATGTTAAAGGTAAAGGCTATGAGAGCAGGGTCATGGTACATCAGTGCCTGATCCATTGCTCTTTAATCAACAGTGGGCTCATAAACAGTACAGACTGGAATTTGCTAGAATGCATATTAAAAAGCCAGAGTGATTCTGGGAGAATATCCTTTGGACAGATGAGACAAGTTGGAGCTTTCTGTAAAGTGACATTAGCTCTATGTTCATAGATGAACAAATATAACTTTCACAGAAAAGAATATAGCCCTTACTAGTGCCTTAGAAGTGTCTCGGATATGTTTTGGGGCTGCTTTGCTGCTCAAATCTTGGCAGGGACCAATTAAATGTATTCAATTGACGAGGATTGTCGAGGATTCTGAACTAGATTATACAGCCTAGTGTCAGAAAGCTCTGTCACATTTGCAGGTCAGGGGTCCTCCAACAGGATAATGACCACAGCTAAGCTCACCAACAAATGGCTAAGAACTAAACATTAAGTTATCAAGCATCTAGTACGAGCTGGAACATGCAGTCTGGAGAAGGCACTGCACAAACTTGAGACATACCAGCTAGTGTCAACAAATTCATCCATGTCAGTGGTTTGTTCATCAAGTATAAGTATTTTCTCTGTAATAATAGTACTGTCTGTTTGTCCAGGTCTCTTCCCATTGGTCAGCAATGATGGCTCTGACTCACTTGCTGCTGAGATCACCACCCCAGAGATTCGGTATGACAGAAATCTGTGCTGTTTTATTTGCTTATTTTGTTTTTGTTTAGTTTTTTTGTTTGTTGTTTTTAAATGCTACATGTTTTATGTATATTGGCGGGTCGTCTGCTGATGTTTCTGATCCTGTTTGTGTGTGTGTGTGTAGTATGTCTGGTGCTGTTATTCACTTTTGTAGCCTGATGGTTTATAGCCTGTTCCTCCTGCTCTCTCTGCTGTTTTTAAGGTAGACAAGTTTGGTCTCTGAAGAGCTGTCTCTGTTAAGAGTTATGTAACTCTTGTGTGTGACTTACATCAGCCTGACTGCTGCTCTCTAAGAGGGCTGGGTTTTCTGTTGGCAGCATGACGTGCCTGGATTTTCTTAACATTTGTGAACTTAAAAAAATGTGGATTTACATAGAAATCCTAATCTTCCAAAAGCTACTTATATAAAAAAGAGCATTACTTGAGTTAACCCAGTCCGGGTTACTTATTACCCACTAGAGGTAAATAAATGAAAAGCTATTTTGCCCTGGGTGATGTCATATCCTGCAAGTTTTTGAAGCTGGAACTAAGATGTTGCATGCACGGCATCTAAAGAGAAGAAATGTGCGTGAAATACAAAATTGGTAACTGGGTGTTTTGGTGATTCATGCTTGTTTCTGTCTGTTGGTTTTCAGTTCATTGTCCAGCTGTGAGTGTGAAAAGTTGAAATATCTTTTTTACGAGATTCAGACTGTTGCTTTTATAAGCAGCACCTGGGATTGATTTTTGCTTTCTGCAAATAGCCAGACAAATGGCTGGAAATGCTGTTATTTTTTAAATCTTTGCTGCACTGTCAAGTCATACTTTGCCCTAACCTGGTCTAATCTTTACCAGCCAGCAACTATGAGTTTGTCTGGAAACATTTAGGCAGTTTTCTCATTGGAAAGGAGTCAGCAGCCACACCCTAGAAGTACAGGACTCAGGAGACCGACTGTACTGAGTGACAGACTGTACACTGTCTAACCAACAGATTCTGATTTGATCTGTTGAGTAGATACAGTAGATTGAAAGGAAGCATCTTAAATAGTCAAGCAACTTATAAAAATGAGTAAAAATATCTGAAAGACACATATCCCTAAGACAAAGCTCTGATCCAAGATTTACTGATTCACTTCCATCTCCTGCTCTGTCGCATTCTCACAAAGCAACATGTCTTTCCATCTGCTATTTTAGTCTTTACCTAAGTACAAAGATTCTTTCTTATTTACTTGCCTTTGTTCTGCGCACAGTGCTGTTTTTTTTTTTTATTAATATTATTTTATTATACAGAAAATTGAAATAAATACAAAAGTGAAAGTGGGTGCACAGTCCAACAATAATTTAATGAGGGCCATGTTACATTTAACATGCTAGTAGTCATGCTTCTGCAAATGTAGGAACAACTATACTGACGCAGCAAATTTGCTGCATTGTTATGTTTCCATAGCAGGCGTATGTGGAATTTAAGACTGTATAGCTCTGATATAAGTTATTTTCTCACATTACATTAGCATCATATATCACACTAGTATGCAGTTAGTAGAAGATTAAGACTGTAACACATTAACTACAGAAACAACTCTCCATCCATGTAGAAACCATGTAGAGTGGGTGCTCTTCCTGTTGTGGTTGAGGTTTCCTCTATATGTGGTGCATGTCAATTCTGCATAGTGTGCAAAATGGGACAGACAGAGATATTGAGATAAATATTTTATAGAACTGTTGAGTACAGGTGAACAATTACTAGTTTTATTTACATATCATCAATAATTTGAGATTATTTGACACTGACTCTTTTTTTCTGTCCGTGTTTTTCCAGAGAGCATTTGATTCGTCTTCAGCATGAGAACAAGATGTTGAAGCTGGCCCAGGAGGGATCAGACAATGAGAAGATTGCACTGTTGCAGAGTTTACTGGAAGATGCCAACAGAAGAAAAAATGAACTGGAGACAGAGAACAGGTCAGTGAAGATCCAAAAAAAGTGCAGCCCAGCAGCAGCAGTATCATCATCATCAATATTTATGTACATTTGAGAGCCACATTTTCACTGTGGACATGTGTTTTCGTGTGTTGCAATGTTGATTAACCTCCAATTTGATTTCACACAAAGAGTTTCTTTGTGGACAGTAAAACTTCAGTAAGTTACGTCTTAAACAGAAGCCTGCCTCCCTGGTGTTTTATCCCCCCACTGTATAGCTTGGAGTTTGCTCATTGCCATGTTAAAACTGAATTGCCAATGTTTTTTTTTTGTTTTTTTTAATCTAGGTTAATCAATCAGCGCTTGATGGAGGAGCAGAGCCAGGTAGAGGAGCTACAGAAGACTCTTGACGAACAGGGTTCCAAAGCAAATGATGTAAGTAGTGAGATCTTTATTGTGGGAACTTAAGGAAAGCAATCAAAACATGCATGATCACAGTTAGGAAAAGCTTTACTAATAAAAGTTATATTATCAGTAATGTTCAGTCATCAGGAGCTGGTGTGTGAAATATCAGATACAAAGATGGGAAAGACGCATACTGACAAACTGGCACCATTACTTGGATGTAAAATCTGGCAGATCATTCAGTGAAACATTTGGGCACTTTCTTTTCAAATAATGCTCCCACTGTCAGACTATGGTAAGAATATCATTGTGATTCGTAACTAGTGACAGTGGAAGGGTGATGATTTAGTCCTTCCAGACCTCAAGAGAGCTGTACATAAGCGAATGCCTGAAAACCTGAAGCCTGAACTGAAGCAGTGTTGTAAAGAAGAGTGGGCCAGAATTCCTCCACAACGATGTGAGAGGCTGAAAAAGTCATGCAGGAACAAAATAAATGGTGAAAAAACTGTTGTATTTGCCTAATACTAAGTCCTGCTGCAATCAGATAATTTTTATATTTCTGTGTACTAACTTGGGGATACTAACTTTTGTACATGGCTGTATGTTGTGGGAGGTGCTGTACATTCATGACACACAGGCTGCAGGTATTAAGACTATAGATGTGATACAAGTCCTGCATTAATTAATCAGAATGACTGTTTGAATGCTTGCAGTTTTTGGAAGGCATAGGGTAAATTAAATCTTCATTTGTATTTTTCAGTCTTCTATTCTGAAGAAGAAATATGAAGAGCACATGTAAGTAATTTTCTTACAGAATCAGATATATGATTTTTTTTTTGAGTCAGGACCATGCAAAACTTAATTTGAAAAGAATTTCAAGCATCCTTTAGTCCTGTAATGGTTTTGTCCTGTAATGGACAAATCTATACCAAAAACATTTTTTAACATTCTTTTTTGTTTTCTTAATCAGGGAAAAACTACAGGAATTGAACAACGAGTTACTGAAGAAAAACTCCTACATTGATGAAATTGAGCCAAAATACAATGCCAGCTGTGAGTTTGGAGCCATGTTCAATTTTAAAGTACATCTGAAGTTTGTTGCTCTCCCTATGTTACAAGATACATCTTTAGTCATTTAAAATTCGAAATGAATTAATGCCATGCTGCTGCCCGCATATGCAACTGAGACCAATAAGTGTATTATTCAATTAAAAAGAAATAAATAAAAGAGCATAGCAAAGGATGATTAACCTAAAACCAAACTGTTATGTTTTTCCCTCTCAGCCCAACGAGTGGAGGAGCTGGAAGAGGCCTTAAAAAAGAAAGATGATGACATGAAACAGATGGAGGAGCGATATAAGAAATATCTGGAAAAAGCCAAGAGCGTAAGTATAGTGTTTCGATCGACACAATAACTATGTTGTGCAAAGTGTTGTAATTTATGCCTTAAATATTAGTTAACACAAAAAATGTCTGATCGTGATGAATTGATCGTGTCCTCTCCAGGTGATTCGGACCCTGGATCCCAAGCAGAACCAGGGCTCAGGTCCAGAAGTCCAGGCTCTGAAAAACCAGCTGCAGGAGAAGGAGCGGATGTTACACTCATTGGAGGTAATCAGTCTTGCAATCAGTTTAGGGAAAGCAAAATACACATAATGGAAATATGCAGAAAACAGCTGCGTGTAATGTAAGATTTAATGTAAGATTCTCACATTGTTAAATTTTTGTGGCCTTACGTTTCCTCAAAACAGAAAGAAATGGACAAGACAAAGACCCAGCGAGATTACGAGGAGAAACTGATTGTGTCAGCCTGGTACAATATGGTAAGAAGGACACACTGTCTGAGACTGTGACTGACTTTTTTTTTTTTTAATAAGGACACACAGTAACGTGCAGCTGGCATTTGTGGCCAAGAAGAGTAAGGATACATCATTTGCAGTCACCTGCAGTAAAATGATAAATGATAAACTAAATCACTGAAAAACAGACTTGCAAACAGTTGTCCAAAACCAATTGTGATAATTTCTTTCTTTGAAGATGGTACTTTTGTCATTTTACAGTTTGTGATTTTGAGGGTTAACTTTTGTTCACAAGTCATGCCCTAAGGATTGTGACCACAAGAGGGCAGCAGAGACTACTCTATAAGTGTGACAGGCAACACTGGCTCTGTCACATCCTTGATCAATAGTTGGTATTAATGTTCATGAGTTGTTAAATCAGCACTATTATTGTGTTTGACCCAATTTGTTTTCTTATGCATCAAGATTAGTCAACTAATTCTCTATTGGTTCTCTGTGTTAGTACAGTATGTGCTGCATAAGCTTTATCTTACACTGCACTACTCTCTCTCCACTCACTCTCTTCTTATGCTGATAGTCACCATTCCGACTATTAATGAAACCTCCTCTTTATTTCCTCAAAGGGTATGTCTCTGCAGAAGAGGGCGGCTGAAGACAGACTGGCCAACACTGGCTCTGGGCAGTCCTTTCTGGCCCGGCAGAGACAAGCCACCAACACGCGCCGCTCCTATCCAGGCCACGTCCAGCAAGCTACCGCAAGGTAGATGGCAGCAGGGCAGAAAAATGCTGTGACAAAACTACCTTACAAATCCCCTGAACTTCTATACAGTACATGTGCCTTTTTTTTGAGGCACATTATTTCCACTCATTTCTAATGGAAGTTCTTGTTTCCTGCATTCTGCCTATTGATTTATCTTTTTTTTTTTTTCTTCTCGATCAGATCCATGAGGTAGAGATGCCAGGCAAGACTGCCCAAATCTTGCACAACTTTTTTTTTTTCTTTCTTTACTAAGCATATTTTACCCTGACACCTGTGATGACAGGCTTCTCCTTTTTCACACCGCAGCATATTTGATAGGGTCTGACTAATCACTCCAAACACCCTCTCTTCTTCCCTCTCAGCCACTGACCTTTCTAAACCTGTAGTCTGTGGCAAACATTTTCTAGGCAGGTGGTCTGGAACGCGAGGCAGAGAAGAATGGCATCTTCTTGACAAGTTACTGTTATTTTCGATTAGACGAGCTGCTCTACCTGCTCATGCAGTATTCGTGCACATCTCTACCTGTTATAACGTTTGAGGTTCATCTTGTTTTTTTTCCCACTGGAGTTGACAGATTTTCTGTCTTGCGTTATCTGTCTTAACTTTTAATATGTAGCTTTAAGGAGGTTAAAAGCAAGTTTCAGTTACATATGTCAGTGTTTAAATGGTTTTATTCAGATGGAGATATTTTCAGAAGGTTATTCCTCTACTGTGTCATTGTGTTGTAGAGTATCAAATACATTGAGACATAGGAAGATTTATAGTTATTACATATAAGTGTTCATTTTGCTTGCTAAATGAATGAGCTCTAATAGGACTACGTGGTTTGGAAACAAAACAAGTTAGTGTTGGCTGCTAAAATCACAGCAATAAATGTAAATGGTATTTTTCTCCCAAAGAAAAAAGGAAAATGAAAGTTGTTGCAGAAGACATAATTCACAGTTAGATGTAGGGGATCAGAGTACTACGGAATTGAATGAATTGATTTTTGTTATGTTTTTTAAAGAGCCACTGTAAAGTGGGAATTGCACTGGCTCATGTTTTACCAGCATTTAACCAGTTGCCCTAGACAACACCCATGTGCCATGTGTCAAATTTACATGTACTGTATGGACTACTGTAGTTGATCAATCTATCTTTGCAATAGTCCAGGTTTCCCTCACTGAAGCAGACTTACTTACTATATCATTTTTAAATCAATTAGTTGCTATTATAGTGAAAGGTTGTTTCAAAGTGTGTTTAAACATGTTTAAACATGAGCCCTTGTCACCTTAAGTAGGAATCTTGAAAAGGTATGCTTGTTGCAGCTTTTCTTTAACCCATTTTTGTTCCATTCTGTTTATTGTCATTGTTTTTAAGTCAAATCATGAATTATTTCTAATTAACATGATGGACTCTTTTAAGCCTTTCAATTAATCCTGTTAACGTGCAGTTTGTTGTTGATCAGGGTCACAATTTTAGGCTAACAGGTCCCTGTCGTCTCACCGTTATCTCTTTTTCTCCTCCTTCAACAGCAATGTTACTGCATGACTGGCACACCAATGAACTGGCCAAACCTAGGCTGAGGCACTCGATGCATGACCTACCTGCCTGCCTACTATTTGCATGACTTTGTATTGTCTCAAGCCTGCAAATAACCAGCACACCCGGCAGTAGCATGAGCACTAACAACCCTCTGCAATGTCATGCATTGTAATCTCAAGACAAGCCTGAGGAAGGATGAGTTTGGAAAAAGAAAACCCTCACCCTCCTTTCCCTAGTTAAACCTCTTTCCACCCTTCCAACTCCCTAATCCTCCTGTTCTGCTGCTGCTGTTATCCCATCCATCTCCTTTCCTCCATTTCTCCTCCCTTTGTCTTCATGGACATGCCTGCTTGTGCTTCCACACGCATCAAGTGTGTTATTATTCAACCTACAGTGTGTCACAAATAACTAGGACAGAGCAGAACATCACAGTATAGTCAACCATTTGACTTAATAAGCCTTCTCTGTAATCCTTTTGTGTGACTCGATGTTGGCTAGCTGTTTCAGGATACCTCAGTGACATCTTTCCACATACCTGATTTTATTTACATGGTTGGGAAAGAGTTGGTGTCAGCGAAAGAGAAATATGTGAGAGGTGTAGACGGCAAGTCAGTCTGCATAACAAGAACAAAGTCTGCTCCCATTTTGAATTCAAAGTAGGTATCTCCTGCAGTGGTTTTGCCCAGCCTCTCCTCTACATGTTTCTAGATGGCATCTTAGAAGTTTTTATCTCAAGTATTATTGAGTACAGCAAGTTTTGGACTTAGGGAGAGCTTAAGAGGCATTACAGTCTTACCGTGCAGGTTTCTGGACAGTTTGCAGTGGGAGCATAGGATAACAAAATAAGTATTTTAAATGAATACCATTGTTACAAAGATGCGTTAATACAGGACGGAAGCCCTCCTTAAGCCTATTTGTAATTTATTGTCCATGTAGCGTCTATTTCTCAATAGGATTTATATTTCATACACAGTCTATTACACATAGGGTTTTTAATATTGGCTGCATTGTATTTGATTACTGTGTTATGCTAACTAGCAAATACACTCTACCTTAATTTGAAACTATCTTAAACTACTATTTTAAAAATATGCATAGGAAATTGGACAATAGCTCACATTGGCGAATGTATAGCTTATTATTTAGCCAGAGTGAAAGGGCCAATTGGTTAAAGATGAGGAACGAGAAACAATTTCAGATTATACATTTTGGCATTAATTGTTAATTTGGTGTGGTTGTATTTGATACTGTACATTTTATGCTTTTTGTTATACTTGTCTTATCAGCATTTTATTTTCAGAGCGTATTAAAAGTATGGTGACAAAAAAAGGGTGAGAGACACATGAACCCGGGAATGTATGTATGTTATGGGCATAAATACATACATTTATTTAAATGAGAGAGATGAATGAATCCTCCAATTTACTGCCTATTAAAAAAAATAAATTTTAGTTAAAGAAGACATTTTATGGTCTTCTAAAAGCACATTGCCATCAAGCAGTTTAACATGTTATTTAATGTGGGTTTTTTTGTTGACAGGAAACATTTTTGATGTTTTTTAGATTAAGTAGGCTTAATGAGGGCTTTACTTCTGTTTTTAACTTATTTTACTCATAACTTATATTGTGTAACCTTGGTTTAATTCATGTTGTGCATTTTTTATCTTAATGGCTTATTTATTCTTTTGCCACTTGTACAGCAGTGTTGTTACATTTTTTTATATTAGTATTATATCATCACCACTTATACTGTTACAATTGATGTGACTTTTCCATACAACATCAAAATACTATTAAATACTTATGCAACAAAAGGAGGAGAAGACTTGTAATAGTGCAATGTTTGTTTGAATTTAATGAGAATGGCACATGAGTAATTATATTAACAGTGTCAGCTTGGAGCATTGTAAACAGGAAAAAACGGTGCAAGGTTACATTTACCTTCAGGCTTTTCAGGGAGAGGAGTTTTCTAGAAAAAGTACTGTGCTAAAATTAAAATTAATGTTTTCTGATAAACAAAAGAAGCACATTTAACAGTTTTATTTGGACAATTGTTTCCTACTGTGACCCTACAAATAATATTTTCCAGTGTTTAAAATGACAGAAACACTTGCGGCCTTGTTTATGGGAAAATTGATTATTAGCTGTTGTTTTTTTTAACTGCATTAACATGTTGTTAGCACAGATCTAGGTAAAGTATGTTCAGAACAAATTTGGTTTCATTTTTGTGCACCACATAAAGTTCTACAGAAGTGAGTGATAAATTCTGTTGCAAAGTGTCTAGTTCTCTAGTTTCTGTGTTTTGTAAACCATTTGCTATTAACATCTACACTTTGAGCCACAAGTTATATTACCTGAAGCTCTTTTTAACCGTCCATCCCCACAATTCATTGGTATGGTAAAAAATCTGTATATAATGGAACACATCGATTGTATGGTTGATCTGGTGAAAAACATTTTTGTTATGTAATATCTTCCTGAAGAGAAGGTAGATTGTGATATCCCTGTATATCCTCCATCAAGTCAACTAAGTTTTCTTGCTTTTATGTGTTTGTGTATATTTTTACCTTGATGCAAATAATGAGATACTGGGGCAGAATTGTCACAACGGAGTTGTGGGAATATAACCAGAGAAACTAACATAAAATCCAGCTAGTTTGGGCCATTTTCATGTCCTGTTAATACCATTATTGTCTTGAAAGAGAAGGAAAGAATTATACGTTGATGTACTATTCAAGCTAAAAGATCATTCCTTATTCATATTTTAGAACAGTATACGAAATAAGGATTTCCATTTTCAGAACTCATTCATAATGTGGTGTATTAATTACATGCCTCAGCTAAAATGAGTATCCAGTAATCCCTAGTGTTACTTGACTGCTGACTAATTTAGGCAGTCAAAAGTGTATTGAAACAAAACGAACGACACGCGGCTGTTAACAGGTCAGGATCTATCACAACGTGTGCAGTGTTTGCAGTATTTTTTTGGAAATCTTTTCTTTTACATATTGAAGTAGCAAATAACCTCCCATTTGCCAAGTTTTATAATGCCTGTATACAAACACACTATGTACATAGTTTACGTGACAGTGGTAGAGGAAGTGTCTGGTCGTTTAAAAATGAGGAAAATAAAACCTATGATAACGTGCTTCCTACACTGCAAAACTTGGAAATAACATTGTAAATAAAGCTTGTATAAAATAGACTGCTTGTCTGTTTTCTAATTTTCACATAACATGATGACCAATATAAACATTTCTAACTTTCTTATACTATGAGGGACCACAAACATCCTGGTTTATTTCCTGTGTCTGATTTCATAAGTTTATTTGAAGTGAACATACACAAATAAAAACATGACTGTTGGCATAGATGACTTCATGGCCTCAAACATGGCTCCCTGATTGGGTAAATCCATTATTTGCACAAGAAACTAGCTAATGTAATTAGAGTAATATTTTTATGATAGCAGCACCAACTTAAAAAGTTGATGACAGTGTTGTGTCTGCTCAACACATCAGAAAGACACAATTACTCTTGCAGAAAGAGATTTCCAAGCTGACATGTACCCAACTGATACTGTTTAAAGTTAGATCTAAATTTAGGTTTTAAATAAATTATAACAAGAGCAGATAGTCAAAACAACATACATCACACTTGGAAAGGAAAGGACCACCTCGGAACGCACATTTGGTAGCAAACAAACAAAATGTTTGGCTTTTGGTATCTGCTTCTGAATCGATTCACACAGACATCCCAGCCTGGGGGGAAAAAAAGTCTGGATCCCCCTCGAGGCTGTGGACACAGGAACTTTCCTGTATCAGTGTCCCATTCTTCATTCCTGAGAGCTTTTTTTTCTCTCTCTCTAACCTCAGCCTTTGGGTGTCTCCTCGTGACATGTCACAGCAGTGGTCCATATTCTCTGGTTACTCACTCATGTCCATCAAGATAGGCTGAGTGAAGCAGGAGAGATGATGGCGACATTTCCCTGTGTTGATATGACTTTCAAACTCACATACTTTACAAGCTCATGGTTTATTTTACCCTGGTTAGATCCCAAAAAACAAATAAACTGGATATAAATAGAATATTTACTTTAAACAGGGCCTTTCTCAGCATGTAAGATATGTAAATATCTAGTGCATCTTTGTCCTGGAAAAACTAATGCACTTATTTTTATAGTGATTTTTAAAATAATAGATATATGATTGTAAACCCCACCCATGGTATTAACAATGTTAAAGAGCCACTGAATTTGAGTGATTTTTAGCTATTAAGTAGTTTTGCTGTATTGATGACAGTGTTGGTCGCTCCACCATATTGGTCCAGACTGAAATATTGTATTATTTATTAAATGAGTTGGCACAAAATCTTATACAGATATTCATGGTGCCCAGATGATTTATCCTTTGGGGATCTCATGACTTTTTTTCTACCACCACCAGCAGGTTGACATTTGTGATTTTGAGTGAAATGTGTTGACAACTATTGTATAGATGCCATAACATTTACAAAGTTAGGACATGGAAAATGACAAGTAATTGCATGTTTGTAGCAGTTGTGCCATTAAAAAATGTCTTTGTGTCTATATAATAATAATATTATAATTTGAAACACCATCATAAAATATTGTTAATTGTTCATATAACCTTGAAAAAAACCCTCCACCTCACATTATGCTTGGACTTTACTGATTATGTTCCAGCTCTAGTTTGTTCCATTTTGTCATCTATATTTCAACTTCAAAGACTCATAAGAGAAAAAATTAGGTCAGGGAAAGTCAATGAGAAAATAAAATAACACCACAGACAGACTATGAGTCACGAACATTATGAATAGGGTGGATAAACAGCAACGCTGACACAGTTCCACTTCTGTGGTCCAGACAAAAGTCAGATTCCTCTGCTTTTATTTGAAACATGATCACATGGTGTCAAATTCATTATTATTCAATTATAATCAGACATTCCTTCAAATATATCTGACATAATCTTTAAAAAAAAACACTACTGAATAAAGCTTTAGAATAAATCCTGAAGATGCACTGTAAGCATTGTACAGCATTGTACGAGTTTGTGAAAATTTCCCTCACTTTCATTGTTTGGTTTGGATGCAGAGTGAATGGTCTGTCTGTTCTAAAACACACCAGAATCCACCTTTATACAAATAAGAAAAACTGAATGAGGTGTAAAGATTTTCCAGTATATCCGTATTACAGAACATTATTGCTCTTACCGGTAAATTATGTTAGAGTAAGAACATTATATTTAATATCCACAGAAAATGTAATCATTGATCCCAGATGTGTTTCTTTTTTTTAACTCTCTGTTTCTCAATATTGAAGTAATTATGGAAACATTCCAGCAGGAAGAAAATCAGAGCAAACGAGAGCTGTCATTTCCCTAATGAAAGAGCCTGTTATTATTTCTTTATAACTTAGCGTTTGGCTGACAATATGGGCTTTATGACACTTTCAATTTACATTTCAATCACACTGATGGTGCGGGGGTGGTGGAGGCCTGATAACACAAGGCTCTCATTGATGCTCACACTCCAACAGACACACACAGATCAGGTGGTGTTTCAGCACTTTTGGGTTGGAGCCTGGCGGATACCTGACCTGCGATTTTAACACGCACATGCACATGAAAACCCATGGTCACACACATAAAGCACTTTCACCGTCAGCCAACACACAGGCAGCCTCTCCACTTTTGCATTATCATTTTTGGCAAAACTTCAATGAGACACAGGTGAGAAGTGCACCGTGGAAACTGAAACCTCTTGCTTTAGCCTGTTGACAGTCAGAGAGTAAAAAGAAGGCAGGGTCGCTCTTTATATTCTGTTGAGCCCTGTGAGCAATGAGAAATGAACTGAGTCTTAAAGGCGCAGTTCTGACTGACAATCATTGTGTAAAAGACGCTGCAGTTTATTACAGACTATCGAACATGCAGGCCAAGTGGGATATGGGATATTTTTCAGACACAAATTTCTTTCATTTGTGATGATTTTTGCTTGTGTCTTTCCTCTCCTGTGCAATAGGCTGTTAAAGTTTCTCCCTGGCTGTGGAGGTCAGCAGAAGAACAGTTAAATCCCTGCTGATACACAGACATGTTCATTAATCAGTGAGGTATTTTCTTTTTCAACTATTTCAGATTTTGTCTAATTGTTAAACCTCACATTCAACCTTTTCAAATCAGATATTCTTTTCATATTTGACCCTACTGTCCTCTAAACAGTCAAAGACTATACTTCATAATAGTAATTGCCCCCTTTTTTCTTTTTAATTTCTATTTGATGTCACATACAGTACATGTACCTATGTAGTCTGACTTAGGCGTAACCCTAGTCTCATTCTACTAGGAGGATATATTAAAAACATGAATTGTGAATGCATATATAAGTACATTTATTTAAATGTTTGTGAATGTGATGGCTCATTAAAATGCCAACAACGTCCGAACAAGTTCATGAAACACAGTCAAATATTATTTCTGTCAGCAGAAAGAAAAAGACTGAAGCTCTTCCTTATGAATGATTTAAAACAAAGAGGGATTTCAGTTTTTCCATATCTTGAGATTTTAAGATATACACTAGGTGCCTTTCCCTGTTACTTAAGTTTAGTAACTACAGCCTTTGGCAAGGAACAGATATCGTCAGGTGGTATCCAACCTTCATTGAGTGTTTCGGCCCACAACCACTACACTCTCCAGTTGGCCGGATGTGATTGGCCAGATCACTGCCTATCTGCTTCTGGTCTCCAGTTCTCCTCCTCCCTTTTGCTCCACAACCAACAGGAGGCTCGTTCAGCCTCCTCCCCCATTCTACGAGCAGCTTGCTTTGCTGCTCCCGCCGAGGCCAAGTGCTGACAGCATCTGCCACGCTGACTTGGCTGGGAAACCTCTGCAGCCAGTCTCTACTGGGAAGAGCCACACCTGCCAGCCCTTGTCCCTACAGTCCTGGACCAAGGACTGATACTTGAGGGCCTTCCTCTCATGGACCTCTTCGCAGCCTTCCTCCCATGGCACCGTCAGTTCGACCAGGATCATCTTCTGGTCTTTAACTGACCATAGTACAAGGTCTGGTCGAACTTCTGGGAATTTCAGCCGACTTCCCACGTCGACCGCCATCTCCCAGGAACCTGCGGTTTGCAACAGGCTGGTCTTTGTCTTGATGCTTGTGAAGGGCCTAGTACCCTCCTTAATGAAGGGGATTGGCCTCTTCATGGTAGTGCAAGCTGGTCTCTTTTTGCATCTTTCCCGCTCTAATATGTCAGCGAGGGATAGAAGGACCTTATCGTGGCACCACCTATACCGACTCAGCCCCCATGTGTGCAGGTGAGATGGTGAGGGAAGGGTGTCGTAAACAGACTGCAAGAGGAAGGAAATGCGATAGGGCTCCAGTCTCCACAGCTCTGCCCATGAGATCTTGCGCTTCGGCAGATCCCAGACAGTGGTACAAGGGCATCCCAAACATGTGTGTTTCTTTTTTTTGAGGCATAATCATGGAAATGTCTGTTTCCCACATTGTCAGATTTTCTGACACTGGGGTTTGGAATAATGTTTGGTTAAAATTCTACAGGTGTAACTCTATAGCTACAACAAAAACAGCAACAAAGCAATAGTTTTGATAAAATATCAAGTAGAATTGTCAAAACATATGTGCTACTTGATCATGAGCAGACTCAACAATAATATGTCACAATAAGCTTTATGCTCACACAATACTGTGTAACTCTAGTGGATGTGGTCAAGTTCGAAAATGTACTTAAAACCATCAAATCGAACAGTAGAAGTGTACCAAAAATACATCAGACTCTTAAATAAATCAAGCTACCTTTACCTCACAGCACTAGTTTTCTTTTCATTCAAAGAAATGCTGTTCAGTTCATCAACACTACTATTGCTAAGGAGCAGCGTGTTTAGGATCGGGCCCCTGTTTCATTTGTTCTTATGTCTTATGCACACAATACACATTCTGCCAACAGTCTAACACCATTCCACTGATCTACAGGTGGCACTGATGTGTCAAAAAGCACTGCATTATGTTTTTTCAGGCCTCACAAATACATGTTATGAAATATTGCATCTCTGAAGAGGCACTGAAGAGAACAAATCTACACCTACAGAGATGGGAACCAAAGGTACAGAGACTGACAGAGGAGGCAATGTTCACAGCTCCCAAATCTCAAAAACACATGCAACTTTTAATATCATCAAGTTGGGAGATGGTGTAAAATTGGGAAGGAAAAGACAAATAAACAGAAAAGAAGATGGAGCAGCTAGAGGAGTGGGTTTGACCCCTCTAACAGACATTACAAGAACAATGAAGTCAGATTTATTCTACAGCACATCCTTAGTAAAGAGTGGTTTGCTGCAACTGCCCCTAGTGGACATGTATGTCTCTTGTCTAATGGAAAAACAACGGAATGTCTCTTCAAATGTGCACTTACATGCAGCACGTAGAAGCATAATTTCCACCTAAACAACACTAAATATGAACAGAACATTTGGCCACAGGACAAATCTAAAGGGGCTTTTAATTCTCAGTTATCACATGGTCCTTTAGCCCTAGTTTGTGCTCCTTGTATATTGAGGTACATCCACATCATAGAGGTAACCATCGGTTACTCTAAAGTGGAATCAACCGTGGATGTTTAAAAAAAAACAACCAGATAATATTTCAGAATCCATAGAAAGTCTTGTAGATGAAAAAAATAGGACTCTCCCCTGCATGTTAAAAAAAGATTTTTATTCTGTTTCCCAAAAAGTACAGTATTAAATGATTAGGCTGTTTTTCTCATTGTGATTTATTCTAAAGGTATGAGTTGTTTGCAAAACTTTTATAAGTGTCTGGAATAATACTGACTAGTGCTACATGTTTTTTTATTGCCACTGAAGCATTTTGCACATTTAGTGACACATTCCAATGGGTTCAACTTCATGTGTAGCAGATCCTGTGTACACAATTAAACTATCTCTCTTTAAAACATACACACACACGTACACACACAACGGAAAAGCAGGCTACAGGGATGAACGTCTGAGTGATCTCCACGGTGTTGGAGCCAGAGTGAGTCACACTGGGCGCCGTGACCACTAAATCAAAGAGCTGTTTGAAAAGCTGCATTCCTTCACACCGCTTCATCCTCTGTCACTCTCTTGCTGTGCAGTAATCCTAATACTGTTTTTGCCGCTGACCCAAGACTCCACCCCTTCTCAGTCCGTGTTCTGGTGTGATGGAGATCAAACTTAATGGAAAAAGAGTGCATAAGTAAGTTAAGTCATCCTTTGACTGTGGACAGGTGTCTGTTAGAGGTCTGGTGTAAATGTGAGACAAAGAAACACTGTGAGGCTTCACAGAGCAACTGCAGCTGATTTATGAACCTATGACATCCCAAGTGAGTCATTATGTAGCTTCTATTTCTTTTCACACATACAGCTGCTCTCCTCTGGAGTCATTTATTTTCGGGCCATTAGTTTTCACTGACAGGCACAATAATTGGAATTGTATGGAAAAACCCAGCAGTAAAACATTTCTTTTGATTTTACTGGTAATAACTATTCAGAAGATGTCTTGGTTCACTGTCAGCTCATACAGTTTCTACTGTCTGCTCACAGAATTATGATGACTGACTGACAGGGGCAGATCTAGAAATGTTTTAGTAGGGAGGCTTGACTGAGACACACACTCAAAGAAGGGTGGCACATTTGGAATGAAGTAAATAATTTATTAACTAGTGTTTATAGATATTTTCTGTTTAGAGTAAGTAGTTTTTATAGTTTTTGATTTGTGATAAAAATGATCCCTTATAGAGATAAACTGCCTGGTTACAAACAGAAGTTTACAAATGTTTACAGAGGTTGAATGAGAGAATATCAGTCTATGCCTACAGTAGTCTACAGAAATAGCCCATCTTAGCACAAAAAGAGGTAGAAGCAGGATTGAAACGTTATTCTGAAACTTCCTTGGTTCTGTTCCAAAAGCAAGAAACCCTCATTCAAAATCCCATTGACATATGTAATTATGCTAATCATACGTTCTTGCCATGTAAACTGTTATTTCGAGCAGCAGAATGGGAAAAAACATCCACGCCACCAACGCACTTGTAATTATCAGAGATCTTGGGAATTTGGGTGGGATGAATTGTAGAAGTGGCTACAATAATGGGTTCCAAAGGGCTAGAAAACCACCAGCAGTTAAAAATAGATTAATAGAACTGATTACTATACTTAAAAGATAGTTGTCCAATGTCTTTACACCTAGTTTAACTTGTATGTAAAGTGTATTGTGACAACAGGTAGTTATCTAAGCTAGTTAGGTAAGTTATGATAAAAGCATCAACGCAACAATAACGTAGCAGGTAACCACCATCTTGCTGCTGCTGCATGAAAGCTCCAAAGTTATTTCTGTAGGAACTTTTCCTCGCCTCATTATTATTCACTTCAGATGAAAGGGCAGATAAATTTACACTGCATTGTGAGAGTGCAAGATTTACTGAACTGTAGACTGCTCCTTTTGTTTCCATTGTTTTTACATAATTATTATTATTTTTTACATTTTTTACATTGTAAGTTTATTTTTAACTATTTTTGCCTGCCACCAATGTACATACCAGATTTTCAGTGATCTTCCACAGGGGTTTCTTCCATTTTCAACCCAGCTGAAATGTTTTATTTTCACGCTTTAGGTGAATATCTGCATAACCACACCTTAATGTGAATTTACTTTTGTAAAGCATTTATAAACTCAATTTATTTATAAGCACTTAAATTGAGTTTATGAATGACACACCCTAAATGTGTGATGATAATTTGGTGGCCTAAACTGGCAAGACAAAAGGTTTACACAGAGGCGAGAAGTCTCTCTCTTCAGAAGTTATTGATGACAGCATGGCCGAAGCTTATTTTTAAAAGTAGACTTCACATTAAATCAACATATGTTTCCTTTGGCACATTTTTATGGTTAAATGGTTAAATTCTTGAAAGAAGTTAAGCATTAATCATTTAACTCATACTGTATTTTATTGTGACATCAGTGACTCATGTAAGAGCTAAAAAACAGCCAAGAAAACTATTCTGACTGGAGTATCAGTGAATATATGCTTTTATAATCCCAAGAGAAATTTTGGAAAAATTCAAATTTTGCTCTGTATCTGATCATTAAAAAAATCGTCTTTGAACATGAAGAAAAACACTCTTTAATGCAAAACAGATGAGGCCCTCTGATTATCACCCTTACACACCTTCACCTCTGTAGACTAATCTTTGTGTTAGTACAGCAGTCTGTTAAGCTCATCACTGACATTGGTGTTTGGAAATGTTTTTGTTCATAAGAAATTATCAATAAAATAAAACACAAGTTAGAAACACACATGTAACAGTCAAGATCAACATCCTCAGTGGTCAGCGTTTACTTTGAAGGCTTCTGGCACTCACAGATAACAGACACCTACTGAAGCATGTCATCATGAAAACTAATGATCTGAATACACAGGCATGCTGCATGCAAAGAGAGAGAAAGAAAGGCTCATTGGAGCAGGCTGGAAGTTGAGGGTGGAGCTGGAATGATAATAGTAGGGGAAAAAATCTTACTTTTTCTTTACCTAACACTGACTTTGAGCAACTTTTGACCTCAACTGGACAAAGGTCAACAGCTGAATGAATAGAGTTCACAATTTAACTGGATTTTTGAATTTCTGTATTTAGTTGTCAGTAGAACAAAAGAAAAGTACTTGCTTTGAAAAAGATACCTCCCATCTGGAACAAACTGTTAAAGCTGGACAAGTAACTATTCCAAATGATAGTGAGACACTGGTAATGAGACATTCTTCTATCTCTATCTAAAACATAAGACATAAAAAAGGCAAATATGTAATGCCAAATTAAAGGTCCTCATACTAGATCTCAAGGCTTTTGAACACATTTTGCGAAATTCTGTACCTGCATTTCACAATGTCACTATCAATCGTTTAGTAGTAATAGTTTTTGTTCTTCTTAACCGAACAATTGTTTTTTTGCTAATTAAACTTGAAACAGCTGAAAATACAAATGTATCTGGATATTAAATGGTAAATTATCTGCACTTATATAGCGCTTTTCTACCTAGACTGGTACTCAAAGCGCTTTACACTGCTTCTCATTCACCCATTCACACACACAAGCACACTGATGGCAGAGCTGCTATGCAGCTGACCTGACACACCGGGGGCAACTTGGGGTTCAGTATCTTTAAGATTAATTACAGGGGACATAATTACAGATTAATTACAGGGGACATAATGATATAATAACATTTTCCAGAAGTATTACATAGATTTTGATTTAATCAAATGTGTAAAAAGTGATTTATAATATTCCCTAATCGACAGTGGTGGTTCTTAACCCTGACATACAATTGTACTACATAGCCTCAGTCCCTCTTCTCCACAACAACCCAAGCTGTCAGTGGTGGGTCATAAGCTGTAGTAACAGTTTTACACTGGTAAATAGTTTTGATTATATTTATATCATAGACTGACTGTGCTAAATCTGAAATTCTATTCTAATAAATATATCACAACATACTTGTTGACAAATTACAAAAAAGCAAATAAAAAACAAACCCTTGAATAGGCACTATTATCTGAAAGTACTTGGATACAAGTGAATGAAATCTGAATAAAGAGAAGAGTAACAGTATGGTGGTGGGGGAGGGCTCGGTAATTGAGAACATGAGCTGGGATCAGAGCTCTGGATGTAGGATATGTGTTATGTGTGTCTGCCCACAGAGACCCTGGATTCCCGTAAGTACTTTATACCATGAACACCATTTTTGCTTTGATGCTGTGACTAACCGCTCAGTCACACAACCACTTCCATCACAACTAACTGTGCAGTCATGCTTTTTCAGGTCTCAGTGTCATTTGCCATTAATGTCATGTTTGTTTTTGAAACGTGAAACTGTAGATGTTTACAAGAACCAGATAATTGAATGTGTTGTGAATATCAAAAGCAACAATCATGTGGTTTGTATCCCTGCTAAAACTGGAAGGTCAGGGCATAAAACTTACTGAAACTGAGTTTTCCGGACAGTTTGCTTATTGGGAAGTCACAGATTAGAATAGATTGGATTACTGTAAGTGGCACATAAACATATTTTAGACAAATCATCATTTCACGCAGAATTCATGTGGTTTACATAACTTTCTGTAAAAAGACTGAATGAATATAGAAATAAAACCACCACAAACAAAGTTGTTTTTTCTCTGCCTGGCAAATACAGACACACATTTTGGTTAGTAAATGACTAATGAATGTTTTTAATGTCTATAAGCTTGCACAGGTGGACATTTACTGTACAACACATTCCAAACAGGTCAGCTCAGTATTGTTTAAATAAACAATGAAATGTCTGAGTCACTATTTGTGAGACATTATCAAAACCTCCTTTAGCAGGAATTTACCTGATAAAGAAGATTCAATATGAAGCAGACATGTTCATTCAACATTCAAAGTTCAGCAGGTAAACAAATCACTTTAATCTTGAAACAGTCAATAGTTAAACCTAAACTCAGAAACTGTGCAGTCTGGCCAGATTATAGATATCTAAGTCAGCTAATATTCTGTGCAATGTGCAAGGGAAATAGAATTGACCTGGTCCTTGTACATAACCTGTCTAAGAGTCTGATCAGGAACCTGACTTCAGCAGTGTCAACTTTCATGTATCATGTCTTTACAGTTACATATTGTATATTGGCAGATTTTCACCCAAGGCCTTAGCTGGAGTAATCAGTGCACTATATGCATGGAAAGATGTTGAAATACAGCAGTTCCAGGTAGAGTTTCCTTCTGCTTGGACAGGTGATAAAGGTCACCTGTACAAATACACAAATATAGATATCTAATATACAAATATATATAATATAATAAAAAAATAAAATAGTATAATAAAACAAAAATTTTGTGCAACTTTTGATAGTTTCTTAATTTCACCATTGCAGTTTTATGGCTTGACGTCATATAGAGAATATGTCTTACTTCTGACCATAGACGATATCTGACCGAATCTCGACCTGACCTCCACCAACCCACACAGACAGACTATGTAAACATGCAGACACTCATAATGTTGCACACACATACAGTGAAACAGTAGTACACACACACAGACAGATTTATGCAGAGTTTCAGATAATTATGCCAAGTCTTTTTCAATCAGAGTTTAATGTACTGTGAAGAAACTAGACCATGGTCAATATGACTGACCATCTGTAAATGGACTGAATCACTCAAACAATTACTGGAAAGATTACACAATCCGTACCGCATGCCTTCTTTTCTCTTCTCTTCTCTTGTGTGTGGAATGTGTAAATCGGGTGTGCATGCAGACATACAACTATTTTACACTATAAACAATCTGGGAACACTTGCAAGACAACTTAGCATTGTGCTTAATCAATAAATAATTAAGACTATCTGTTAAGACTTCGTTAAAAACTATTAAAAATCATCCAGATGTGCTGGTAAGCCAGTAAATATTTACTATTCCAAAGTGATAGAGACTTTTATGGGTCATCTGACAGGAACAGATACTCCACCTTCCAGTCTTTATAAAATGTTAACATATGTGACGATTTCCATATTGTGAAATCCTTTTGAAGCTTTCTCTAAAGAGGCTGAATCAGTTTGCTGAGGATCTCTTAGAAGATCCTATTTCTGTTTGATCTTCACAAACACAGTCACTTTAAAGTGGAAATGTACAGATGGCGGTATCAGTATTGACAGGGGGTCACTGAAGTCCATTACAAGCTTCAAACAGAACGCCTTTCATGAAATAATAGAGCTGCATTAAAATGTTGGAAGAAAATAGGTTATGAATCTCTTTTATTTTGAAGTTTTCCATTATTATTTCCATTGTTTAACAAGTTTCATGAGTCATTACTCAGCAAATTCAGAGTAACGCAAACACTCAAAAAACATAAGCCGACTACTAAGGAAATTAATAAGAAAAGCATGATGTTTTTACTGTGTATAACAAGTTTGAAAAAGGATAATTTGCACAGTATTGTAAACGGTAGGTTTAACCTAAAAACTAAACTATCAATCAAAATAATATTGAGATTGCTTCTTCTTCTGTCAAGGAAAAGATGTGTTATATGATTTTAAGGTTAAAAAGACATTTTGCTCTGATGTGCAACATGGTGATGTGCTGCTTAGCGGATTCCTGACTATCTGAGGGGTCACGACTCCCAGACTTTATCCTGATCCTTGTCTAGTTGTAGTGACATATATGATATGCGGTTTCAGTTTGCAGCACTGAAGAACAATAAATGATGAATGAGCAGTTAGTAGGTCTTACCCTAAACATATGTGATACAACAGAGCTAGATAGGATGATGTATATGTGAAGGACAGCCTCTGTGGGCTATAATGGAAATAAAAAACAGGTGCGTGTGTGTGTGTGTGTGTGTGTAATAAATAATAACACCTACATTTTTTTTTTTACACACATACACTACCTGGCCATCTTTCGTCCTATTTTTTGCCACTTTCACTGTGACCTGTTGAAAACTGATGAAAATGTAAAAACAATTGACACTTTCTTCATTCCCCAGACAACGACATGATTAGACAAATGCACTGTATGCAGGGCTGTCGCTGAGTTTTGATTTTCACATTAGTTCTGAAACATTTCTCCTAAACCATACATCAAAATCAGCTGAATGTGAATTTTAATACGTTTAAAGTTAAAGAAAGAGCCAGTTATAGTATCATGTTTTTATTTTTCTCACAAACCAACTTTTTGCTGTTTCTAAGATTTGTGCATCTGAATAGGCGGCAAGAAACTCCTTTACTTTCTCTGGGTGGTACAGACTTAAACTTGTAGTGAAATCTATTATGAAGTAGAACCTCATACTATATTTTGCCATATTTCTCCTGCTATTTCACTTTAAGAACAGCATTGTTTTTTTTGTAAATACACAATCATATATTATATTACTATTCGCAGTCTATGTACTTACAGTATATTTGTGGGAACAGAGAGGAGAGTTATAGTGTTGAATCTGAATGACACAAATACTAAGGAAACATTTCTTACGCCAGTGTGGAAGAATCAGCCACTTGTGCAGGCTATAAAAATAGTGAGACAGATCCTGACATCTTTGGATGAGCCCATGTTGGAGAAACATCACTCAATTTCCCCAAAGTCTGTATCATTAAATGTGTACTGTATCTCCTCTCACTGTTTCTTTTCTGTCTTATCTCATTGTTCTGTTGTGTTCCATCCTCATTTTCATCCTTCTGCATCCTCTGTCTCTCTTACAGTTTTAAATAATGCCAAATTGGCTCTGAATGTCCAAAAATTAAGAACTGGGGAAATATTGCCAAGCGGTAAAAATAATTTTCTCCACAAGGAGGAGCTTTAAGAGGCCTTGGACAAGTTGGGTTATCTACAGGCATGGGGGCATACTACACCCAAGTGGACAGAAACACTGTAGGATTTGAAGCATAAATAGCCTACACACGCATTTCAACGCAGTTTTAATGTGCATACATGTATAATTTTCCCTTTTCTATTTTATTTCCTTACAGGTTAAATGATCTATTTCCCTCGACAGCAAAACCATTCACATCCTTGCTGCACTGAGGTAAAACTGTCTATTAATGTCATTTTCACATTAAATGAATCTCATCATGATCTTTGCAGCCTGTTGTGTTTGTCTGCAAACATAAACCAACACGAATGAAGTCCTCCACGGCGGCAACCCGATTTCTGTTTACTCACACATCTGACAAAATGTGCTCGCTGCCTACGTGTGAACCAGGAGACTGGGGACACGGGGCATAGAATCCAGGCGCATAGATCAGCCTCTTGGATGCAGCTATGGGCCTATAGATTAACCAGAGGACCCCGTCTGTATGTTACGTGTAAGGCGCTACACTCCTGAAAACTTCAGTTCTAAATTAACACTAACACATTTTTACCTCTATTTGCAATTCATTTGTTAGGGACAGAACTACAGAGTAGCCCAATTGTACTGTTTTACGAAGAAACCACGATGTGATGAACAGGCTTGTTATTTTATAGCAGCATTATTAGACTACATAATGTTGGGTTGTTGTAAATGTGTGGGCAATGACACCATCAGGCTAAGGTACAGGCTACATGTTTAACATATGGCGACTGCGCTTGTTCTAGTTGCTGCGTGATGTCTGCGGAGCTTCCTTAAAAGGTGGTGTTGTATGATTTCCATGTCTGTGCCGAGCAGTAACGCAGACTAAGCGCTGTTATTGTGGGTTTTCTCATGTTAATGCCTCCAGTTTGTAAGGCATTAACTACCAGGGTATGATAGGCTAATCTATCTACGGGATCTCCCCTGGTACCCTTGATTGCCTGTAGGCGTCCTACAGGGTGACAGCAAGGGACCTCATCAGTCTACTACATACTACATGAAGCCCACAGTATCATTTAAGCGTACTACTACTAACACTCGGGCTATTAGTCAAATTATAGATAACATATTGGCAGTGGTTATTGCGTGGATTAACTAAATCTTTATGGCCTACTGGCTTACACACCTTCAGTTTATTGACATATTATGAATAAAGATTTTACGCGTCGCGCATGGGCTGGAGTTTAATCAGATTACTGCTGTGCATGCGCGTGTAAGTGAGAATGTGTGTGAGTGAGAGACAGAGAGGGGGAAAGCTTCAGGAGGGGAGGGGTATGGAGCCAATCTAGGGGGTAGGTAGAGTGGAGTTGTCTGACAGAGATGCTCACACACACAAACGTTGGAGAGAGAGAGAGCTGCAGAAAAAGTGACTTGGCGGAGATGTTTGGCGACTCTTTTGCAGAAAGTCAAACTCTTATCTTCACCAAGCGAACAACTAACTTAACTCAGTGCTGTCTTTGATTCTTTTTTTGGCTCCAGGTGCCTTGACGAGGCGTGGACCTGTTGATTCATTTTGGCTTCAGAGCCTCAAACTTTTGGATAAACTCGCGCACAGTCTGCAAAACATCGCAAGAGGGCAATGCAAAGGGGGAGGTGTGGGGAAAGCAGTCTGGCCAGCGGTGGGATGATGATGTGACCCTGCATAAACTCCAATGACCGCCTCTCTCTCTCAGACACACGTGAAACAGCAGCGCTGCGTCCATGTCTAGGCTCAAGCCAACATGACTCTGTCCGGCGGTTTGTCGGATACTTGTCAATCCATTTTACGTGACCGCATGGAGCCGGGGCTATGGAAATAGGACTTCATCCATGCCTCTGAGGAGAACAGTTGCTGTAACACGTCGTGAAGCAATCACAGGCTACCGTGCACACTTTGGAGAGAGCTACGATGCGGGGCACTTTGAGCGCATTCATTCAGTCCTGTCTGTTACTGCTGGTCCGAGCAGACCAGTGGAGTTTGAAGGACCCCGCCAACTGCGAATTAAACAAGAAAGTAAGTTATTATAAAACGAAACGCCAGTGGCTTTTTATTTTGCAGGAGTTGATAAAGTTTAGTGAGAGTAAAGTGCCATTTGTTTAGTTATTTGACATACTGCTCACCTTTTCTAAATCAGGGAAATTTTTGGACAAACTTCTCAATGTTGAGATCTCCTCTTATGCCACTTGTCTAAACCTTTAACCTGGTTTACACTGTTACATAGCCTATAACAAGTGGCATATATAGCATATAAAATCAGCCTTATGTTGTTAAGGTCTGTAATTATTTTTAATTATTTTATATAAATTGTCTATAACAGTCATATTACAATGTTACATCATATAATAATAAATTGTGAAATACAGTAGTACTAAGCAATTAATGCAGTTTTTTGCATAAAAATTATTATCAAAACTGGTACTGATGATCCATTTTATGTTCACTGACTAATTAATGAATCAACTAATTGTTCCAACACTAGCTTTGTGTATTGGCATTGTGGAACACGCTTGTCCTTAAATACTGTAACTACAAGTGTGTATTTGAAGAAAAAGCCATCAAGCCAAGTCTTATTCATTATTTTGTATTTTACAACAAATTATCTTTCTTTACTTATTTCAATCTTTATTTGATTAGGTTTTTTTTAAACATAAAAGTCATATTTTTTAAATGGACACAGACCATTTCAGCTCAGATTCAGCATAAACATTCTGGGCAGCAGCTCTCAGTCTGACAATCATTGACATGTGTATTGTTGGTTTGGCACTTGGGTCTTAAGTGGCCTGTTAATAAGTCATTATCAGCCTGTTAACAGTCTGTGTAATAAACAGCCTCTCACAGACAAAGTGATGGTTTTGCTGGTTGGTGTCAGACAGGTCCAGTGTTACTTTACATTAAAAGCAGAAGAAACTAATTGATAAAAGATTTCTCTTCTTTTCTGTAAATTCACCATTCTTCTTTCTGTTTTGTTTATCTTTCTCTTTTCTGTTTTTTAATGTTTCATCTTTGGAAATAAATGTCACTGAGTTTAAAACTTATCAGTGAAACTGTAAATTTATAAAAGTAATTGTTATCTTCTTATCTTGTCTCCCAGCAAACTGACCTAAATTCCTTCCTGTGGACAATCAAACGGGACCCACCCTCATATTTCTATGGTACAATCCATGTTCCCTACACACGTGTTTGGGACTTCATCCCTGAAAACTCCAAGCAGGCCTTCCAGGAGAGCAACATTGTCTACTTTGAGCTGGACCTGACAGACCCTTACACAATTTCAGCGCTGACCAGTTGCCAGCTCCTTCCTCAGGGTGAGAACCTGCAGGACGTCCTACCCAGAGACATCTACCGGAGACTTAAAAGGCACCTTGAGTATGTAAAACTCATGATGCCTTCATGGATGACACCAGATCAGAGAGGGAAAGGACTTTATGCGGATTATCTCTTCAATGCCATTGCTGGGAACTGGGAAAGAAAACGGCCAGTTTGGGTGATGCTGATGGTGAACTCGTTAACTGAGGCAGACATTAAGACGCGAGGGGTGCCAGTTCTGGATTTGTACCTGGCCCAGGAGGCGGAGAGGATGCGGAAGAAGACGGGGGCTGTTGAGAAGGTGGAGGAACAGTGCCATCCACTCAATGGGCTCAACTTCTCCCAGGTGAGTTGTAAAGCTGTACTGATAAGTGCACAGACATCAGATACACAGTGGCGCTTCAAAGCTTGTGAACACTTGAGAATTGTCTCTTTTTTTTGCATAAATGTGAGCTAAAACACGAACAGATTTCAGTCCTGAAACTAGATAACAGTAATCCAGTTAAACAATTCCTTTACTAAGGAGAAAGATCCAATCTTACATATTTGTCTAGAGCAAAAGTATAAGAACCTCTAGAATTATCAACTCATTTGAAAGGGAATGACAGTCAGGTGTTTCAGTAACTGGGAGGCCTTATTTAAAGATGAGAAATCTGGGTCTTCATTTTTATCTTAACAAAGCAGATTTATAGAAGTGTGTCATGGCTCCTCCCCAGGAGTGGTTGACCAAGAAAGTTCGCACCAAGAGCCAGGTGTATAATTGTCCAGGAGGTCACAAGAAACCTCAGGAAACTAAAGGCCTCTCTTGCAGTGGCTAATATCAGCCATCTACCAAAGAATGATTAAAGCAGAAGAAATGTAATGTTTTGGAATGACAGAGTCAAAGTCCTGACCTGTAAGCAGAAGACCTGAAGCAAGCAGTTAATGCAAAGAAGCCAACATCCCTCAGTTGAAGCTGTTCTGTAAAGCTGGGGATGAACTTATTTTTAACTATGTGCTTGCTTATGGCAACATGGCACACTCACATAGCCTACACTGAGTGAAATGTTGGTGGTTAATGTTTTCAGTAATTAATGTGTACTCAAGATGCAATCCCACTTATAACTGATGGGGCAGCATAAAATGATTTCAGTAGTTTTGAGTCCCCACAACAATGGTGTGGAGTGTTGAAGAAAAACATATTGAGCTTTGTTTTACAACTATCTGCCATTATGTCAACATTAACCTCTTCTAGTGTCGCCATAGCTTTTGTTCATGTTGTGAAAAAATGGCAATTCATATGGAAGAAACTATGTTGTTGGTCAGGGATGATTAGGACCTGGTCTGCCCCCCCCCATAGCTAATCTTTTACATCCTCCAGACATACACAAAGTACACGGTTATGCACTGGTAATCAGGAACTTTAACTCTTGCCTAAAAAATCAATCCTGTCTCACAAAATTATGTTCCCGTACAACTATCCTGCAAACACAATTATGTTTTGGTAGAAAACTGACTGACTGACGAACCGCAGACCTGAGTTCAGCTCTAGTTTCTGATGGTTAGGTTTAGCCAAGGAAAGCACTTTGGATCTTTTAGAGAAAGATTGTGGTTTTGCTGTTCAGTAGGTGTAATATGTTCACTTTATGCTCACTTATTTAATTGGGCTCCCCATATCAAATATTAGGAATTTCATGAAAATCCGATCATGTTTTAGCTCATATTTATGCACAATTAGATAAAAAGTGTTTGCAAACTATCAAGCCACACTGTACATACATCTTCATCTTCAATGAACCCCCTGAGCAGCAGAGGTATATAAAGTACACAAACTTAATACCCAAGTAGAAGTGCAAGTACTTGCCCAGAAAAATACTCCACTACAAGTAGAAGTACCCTTTATTTTTTCTACTCAAGTAAAAGTATTAAAGTACATGCTCTAAATTTTAATTAAAGTACACAAGTAAACATATTCCACTAAGACAACAGTGTATTTTAAATAATGTAGAATGTGATTCTGTTGATAACATAAAAGTAGAAATCTAGTCCAGATTTGTTTGACAAATTTTCAAAGGTGAAAATTCTATAAGAAATACTTGTGGAACAAAAACATCACTCGTAAATGTAGGGGTAATTTTAACCACCTAGTGACAGGAGATTAATCCATAAATGATGCATCAGCATTTTATTAATTTATACTGACTACTTTCATAAGAATCTAATCCTGCAAAAAGTAACTAGTAACTAATAACGTTAAAATGAAAGTCCCAACTTTCTTAAATGAGCAAAATCATCAATTTTCTTTATATAACATTTTGATATTGACAGGTATGATGAATATTGCCCTCTATAATCATAGGGGTTTGACTTTTAAGACACCAAATTGGTCCAGATATGAAAGTACTGTAGCATCTGTAAATACCTTATCAGCTTGTCTTCTTTATTGTACCATGCCTATGTCGTCAGTCTGAGTGGTACATGCATTGTGTGCTGCAGGTGTCAAATGTTACATTGCTTAATGTCACACAGCTGGTGGGTGTAGACAACTTTTTACACTTTTTAGGTTTGTTCCAATAAACTCAGTGTCAGATCTGCTCTGTTGAGGCCTCACATCTCCTAATGTGTGTCAGCTCAAGAGGCTAAGATGTGTAATAGAAATGACAAAGACCAGATGTATGAATCAGATTCGTTATTTTTTAACATTTTATTTTTAATTTTTTAACAGAGGGCGGCACGGTGGTGTAGTGGTTAGCACTGTCGCCTCACAGCTAGGTTCGATCCCCGGGTCGGCCGGGTGCCTTTCTGTGTGCTTTGCATGTTCTCCCCGTGTCTGCGTGGGTTCTCTCCAGGTACTCCAGCTTCCTCCCACCATCCAAAGACCTGCATGTTAGGTTAATTGGTGACTCTAAATTGTCCGTAGGTGTGAATGTGAGTGTGCATGATTGTTTGTCTCTATGTGTCAGCCCTGCGATGGATTGGCGACCTGTCCAGGGTGTACCCCACCTCTCACCCGATGACAGCTGGGACAGGCTCCAGCACCCTCCGTGACCCTTATGAGGCCAAGCGGTTAGGAAAATGAATGGATGGATATTTTTTAACAACAGAGGCCTGTAGTTCTCTCTTTTTCCCATAGCTTAGTCGAATTCAGAAAGATGTGGTGTTAGTAATCAGCTGTACAAACATTCAGTTGTGCTCCACCACGTCCTTTGTTATTAAAGAAAAATGGATCCTAATGACTCGAGCCTGAAATCACCAGAAAAAAGGTCTCTTGTTCTTCAAACCAGCACACTTAAGTCTCCTTGTCCGCCTGTCTGTCTGTCTGTGCCCTTCGCTGACCCTTTCAGCTTTACAAACATCTCTTAAAGGCTGCAGTCACTATGAAATCATGTCGTGAATTATTGAGGAATTTTTGCTAATGCCGGTTGGAAGCTAAGGGGATTACGCTTGACCGTTTACCCTAACACCCAGAAGCTTAAAGTGTTGTTATTTTAAAGCCCCCCAGAATGTAAGTCACCACCCAAACCACCCAGCAACACTTTTATTAATGTTCTGTTGAGTCCTAGAGGCAGTGGAGGATGTCAACAATCATAGAGCATAAAATATAATCATTCAAATTTAATGTTACATGATTTTTGTTGTTTATTTGCATAGGCAGTTAAATCAAAACCAGTTTCCCATGGCAGTGTTTATTTCCTAATAAGCACGTAGTATTAATAAGAGTTAACAATTGCTAGCAGTGCAGATTTATTTTCTGTGATTATAAAATAAACACTTAAGTGATTTTTCTCAGATCCTCTTACACTTGTCACATTTTTGGCAGATCAGATGAAACTATTTCTTCTGTTATTTTAAACAAGTTTGCAATTTTGCTGTCATCACCAGACAAACAATGCCATTATTCATTGGTTATTTTTTCACAACCAACAACTTGTGGTAAAATGTACAATGTGTTGGACCTTGAAAATTAGTTTATTAACCTCAAAGAGGTAGCCAGATCATCATAAATCAGTCATATTGGTCTGCTTTTGCCATTTAAACACAGTGGGTGGCTGATATTGGATTTGTCAACGGGGCTATAAAAAAGCAAGCCGGCCTTCATCACAGCTTTCATTGAATTAGACCCACAAAGCCTCTAGAAGGCTCAACAATGAATTCTTATGGCCCAGACGCAACCCCTACTCTGACACAGCACCAACACAGCATACAGCTTGGCACTCCATAATTTCCACACTCAGTTTCAATCTAATCAACAGCAGCTTGAAGGACGCCTTAACCCTGCTGGCTTGGAAGCAGCCCCGCTTGATATTTCAGTAAACATTTTTTTTTTCACTCACAGTTTTGCCGTGTAGTTGAAAAGGGCAATTCCATTTAAAGCCTTTTAGCTCAACTCAACTGTAAGATTTCCAGATGGAGTGTGATGAGTGACATACACTCTCGGTGAAAATATACTGCTGCCTCAGCTGCCATTCTTGACTGAAGGTGCCGTTTAATCAGGCTACAACTAGAGACATGTATTTATGGTCTGTAATTGTCTCTGTAATGTTTTCACTGGTCATTTACATCTGGCATGAACAAGACCTCAGAGGATGGAAATGGAAAATAAAATATTTAACGCATTGAGGTGATGAGGAGTTCTCACCTTTTGTTATTTATTAAAGGGAAACAAACAATGACAATTAAAGCAATAGTATGTGGTAATTGATCTTTAACCACAGTTGATGCTATGTTCTCTTCAATGAAACATCGACACTACCCCTCTGAACAGCTGATGGGATGAACACACCACTCTCCAGTCACTGGTCTTTGTTTCTTATTTCCATACTGGAAAATAGTGGCTGTTCTGTTATTGGATCATTTTATATCTACGGCAAACGGTTTAGATTGAAGCTTTGTTTTGTAAGTGGACTGTAAACAAAGCCGAGATCTCATGCATGTGCAGTTGATTCTTGCTTACTGCTGATGCTGAAAAAAGTCATGGCCATTCTGACCCTTTCATTGTTGGTTTTAGTTTCTTTACGGGGTTTTTTGAAGCCATATCATTTAAAGTTAGGGAAAGATTGTAGTCTTGCTTACTATAGAAAAAAACTAACAGCGTGTTTTTTAATCGTTAAATAAAGCCACTTTGCTTCAAGTTCAAATGCGGCATCTTTTGTCACCTCTACACCTGTGTGTAGTGTTTTAGATTTTGTTGAACACAACTGTGCCCAGGTTTGATGTCAGAAGGTTCAGAAGCTCATCAACAAGCAAGGACTTCTGTCTGTCATAGTGTTGACTGTGACTGTCTCCTGACAAGTCTCTTAATAAAGGCAAAATGCCATAAAATGCAATGCAATTTAAAAATAGGGTGTTTTTTATTGCAAGTGATGTGTCATTTTCAAGTTTGCTTTCCACTATAAACTATGCCCACTGAGCTCATTATTTTCAAACTACAATGAATTATACTTTCTTTACTCAGATCTCTAATCTTGCTAAGCATGACTGCTCTTATTCTTGCATGGTGCCCCTCATCTTTTGAAGAGCGGGCTCAGCCTTGCCCATTACACTAAGTGAGCTTGTTGAGGACAACAATAGCCGCATGAAGGCCGGCTTTCTTTGTCATTGTTGTTGGAAACCCACAGGACATTCCACACCTCAGTGGAGCAGATCTGCTAATGAAAGTGTTGTTTCTTTCCTCCCATCACTGGGAGTAATGGTGCATGGAGGGATGATGAATACAGGTCTCAGTGTACGTGTATGAGAACAGGGCAAGAATGTTTGAAGCTCATTTGGTTCATTCATGACCAATAGAGACTGGAACGAGGAGAGCTGAGATGCAGACTGAGATCAGAAGAAGAGCCATTAGGAAAGGAAGGCGTGACTTGGTCTTCGTTAGGAGTATCATGACATTATGTCTGTTTGACAACCTTGTAACTTCAGTTCTGGTGTTTTTTCATTTTACTTGAATTGATGGATATACTTTTGTGAAGTTGGGTGCACATGTTACACATAGTCAGAGGGCCAAAGCTTGAGGTAAACAGGTGTTTACATGCTTGCTGGTAGTGAAATGACCAGGTTACAGCCTGACCAGTTTGTTGACATTTGACACGAAAATTTGTTCTCTAGAGTTTTTTCAAAATGCTTGTGGGTGACGTCCAGTGTTGTGGAAGTCCATAACTGGCTATCCATGTTGGGCTCCTACACCCATTACACCTTCTCAGGTTAGCTGCAGCAGCTCTGCTAGTGCCAGTTTGAGTGTTGTGCAGAGGTCGATGTGGCTCGCAAAAAGTGTTTTATGGCATGTGAAGGAAGATGAACTTTGTTTACTTTCCCAAAGACAAAACCATAAAACAAGAATGGATACAGTTACAGTTCGGCAACAGACTTCAGCAATGTTTTTATCTGTTCACAGCACGTCATGGACTGCTTTCACAACCTGTCCCTGTATGCAGCAAGATTTGCTAGATTGTTGATGAAGGATGTGCAGTTCCAAGTGGGCATAATAAGCTGACCAATCAGAACAGAGTGGGATGGGGCAAAGCAGGGTCGTAAAGACACAGGAGCTCAAATGAGCTTTTTTAGTCTAAGGCCAAAGGAGCTGGTGCATAAAGAGGCATTATAACATGTATTTGCACTTTTTAAACTTGACAGTCATATAATCTTGTATCAATGGAGCCCTTGAATAAAATATAAACTCTATGTTAAACATAATATGGCCACTTTAAGATTTGACATTAAATAAATCAGTTCAGATCTGTTGCACCAGCCGATTTGTGGGAAAAAGTGTACCTTCTTAATAGAGATCTCATGGGCCACAATTCACTCTGTACCAGTACTCATTGAACAGGATAGATGCTGTCACAATATGTAAGCATCCTGAAACCACCATTCTCTGTGTTATTATGAACCTAATGATAGCTACATGCATTGGTTATGTAAAATCTTAAAAAGTGAACTTGCACTTTGCAGACAGTTCAATAACCATCCTTATTCTCCATCCCACATGGGCTGCACTTTGAGCAAACTGATTTACAGAGGTTGGAAAATCAGTCTCAGTCTCCTCTGTAATGATATTAATGAGAGTGGTGATGATGAGGGTGTGTAAATGCATGCACACACATGCTTACAGAAATAGTACATATATAGTTTAATATATAGTTGGTAAATGTGCAGTTTATGCTAGCAACCACTTAGCTTAGCACAAAAACTGGAAACAGATAGAAGCCTACCAGCACCTTTAAAGACCATTAATTGTCTAATTTGGTGTACAGAAATCATTACAGATTATAAAACCAACTATATGTGGTTATATGGTTGCAGTCAGAATGTTAATACATTTAACCACATGTTACCATTTTTACACTTTCTGTAAGGATTAATAAATCAAATCTGATTAAATCTCATTTGTCCCATTTAAAATTACTGTAACTATCCAGTCCATCGATTCAGTGATCGTCAGAGCACAATGGCCCACAGTAATGGAATGCAAATACACATACCCATGTAGGTAGACACAGCCAAAAAATGTGACAATAAATATCCTTTAGTCTAAACTCATTAAGGTAACTTTAATGTTCTGCCAGATTATTCATCATAACAAAATATTCATCTATTATTTAGTCAATTAATGAATCATGCAGACTTTTTAAAAATTAATGATAAAGTAAACGCCATCATATGAGATATTAACACTAAACATGTGGTGTAATTATATTTAAAGCATAATAAACTAGGTGTTTTGTAGTAACATAGATTAAAGTGTACTATTTTGATAAATGTTTTAACATTCTTTATATGGTTCAACATAGGATAAATACACCTGTTGAGCAGTCCCTTTTTCCTGTACAGCTGCATATTCATTACCACGCTCACTGTAGGTAGTGATTAATAATACAAGTGATACAAGTTATTATTCACAAGTTGTTTATTTTATTTTCATCAAATTGTTTGCAATTCATAATTTCAATAAAATCCACTTTAATTAAAGGGAAAAAAACTTTTCATGCTAGTAGTTTCAGCTGAGGCTTATTTGTTCATCTATTTGTTTGTATCTGTTTCTGTTTGTGTATGGGTACACAAGGTTGTTTGTATTTGTGTATGAATTTATATATACAATTCTAAGGCTGGATTTCCAGCATATCTTTACAGCTTCCTTTGAGTCCTAAGTTCATGTTGCATTGAGGTGCTTGATTTCTTCCCCACTGTTGACCAAACAGTCCCATATTGAATGTCTGGTATTTCCTCAGACATTATCTGTCCATCTGTCTGGTTACGCGACACCGGAGACAATAATGTAGAGCTCCTCTCACTTTCAAAACCCCGTTTTCCAAAGCTTTGTATATAGAAAACGAAGCATGGAGTCTGTCAACAAGTCATTATGAAGGATAGCTACTGAACAAAGATGTTCTTGAAGTCATCAGTCTGATTTGTTTGCTGTATGAACCACTGATAAAGACTGATGACAGTCTGTATTTGCAATATATTCACCAAATTACTCTATTTTAAATCTTTATATTTGTAGTACTTAGCCTTAGTAGGCTATTGTCTTTTATTCAATTCAACAGACAGAAGCAAATCTCACATTCAGAACCATACTCTTCAGAGTTTGAGGTGACACCAATCTCCACATCAGTCACTTTAAACTTATTACTTAATAGCACTTGTATTTTTGTGTTAAACCTTATTTACTACAAACTTTCTGCCTATACAAAATGCTACAAAGTCCTTCAAAATGTTCCCCTTCAAACCTCTAAATACATTTTGACCAACATCCCCCCCCTTGCTGCTGTCATATCATGCTGTCATTCTAGAAATAAAACTTTCCATTCCCGTGTAAGTCCCCTTGTTGCATTGTTTTGTTTTTCAAATATATTTTATTGAAAGCGGATCAGATGCAGCTGGATGGTGCCAACTGTGTGCCAAGAAAAAAGAGCTTAGTTCTTGGAAAGTCTACTCTGTAACGCACTCCAGCAGAGGAGACTCTGACTTCTGGAGACTGCCGCAGGCTTTTCCTGGTTGTGTAATGCAGGCTTCTGCAGCTAAAGTAGGGATTTGAAAGCTTGTCTCTCTGACTTAACACCAGGTCATGAAAACTTGTGCAGGGTGGGGAGACTTACAGCACGGTCCCTGCTCTGCTCCCATGTATATATTTGGTTGGTACTCTGCATTAATGCATATTTATTAAAGAAGCACATGCACACAACTGCTAATGAAAACATACAAAATTCCACAAAATACTTAGTTACCAATAATTTAGCTCCATAAAAATCATAAAATAAAAGTCAGCACATTTATAAAAGGCCTTTAGAATCATCTTGCTGGTTTGGATAATATACCCTAAAGGTATTGCTACAGTTGCATAATCCTATTAAACTCTTTATGCTCTCATTATTGCCATTATGTTATTATTATTGATACATTGTAAAATATATATAAATATATACTATATAGTACTATTACATCCTCTGCAAGTTCTTTGGGTTAAAACTGAATAATTCTGATTAGACAATACAGTCACCGTGATGAAGATTACATTTAAGTTAATCAACTCTACTTCTAAAATGAATGTATAACTCAAACAGAACAAGCAAAAATAATAACAATAATGAAAATTAAGTGTAATTGCCCATAAATTAACATGCATCTTTGTCACTGCTTATTTTAGTTTTAGTTTTCCATCCACTGTTCCAACATCTGATTGTGAAGCTTCACAGAGAAGAAACAGCTCTTAGAAAAATACTGAGAACATGGTTGTGATTGGGCTATCTCAAAGTATGCCTCCGCCTTAATTTAAGTAAGAAAAGCTCAGCATCTAAAAGTGTTCTTAATACTCACTGACAGCAGCTTTCTCACATTTAAAGCTAATGTAGGTTTATACGTAAGAGCTATTAACGTCATTAAGATGCTAATTTCAATTTGTTTTGTGGCCATCATTCTCTCTATTGTTGTGTAAGTTAAGGTTTTTCTAGGCTGAATGTGACTGAAACCCTAGGGTCATTGTTATTACTAAAATACGAGCAGTCTGCATTGAATATGCATGTGACTGATAAAAATGAAGGATTAAGGAATGGCATAATTACATGTATTCCTATGTATTGGAGAATATAGAACTTGAATTTGCAAAAACGATACTATTTTCAAAATAAAATAGTTATTCATTATAACAATAGTTCATTATGAGTTCAGGCAGGCAGATCTCACCTGTTATGTCAAGATTGATGCCGATAAATGCAGAATTCAGTTAAATCTTTGTTAAATAACATTAGCACTGATTTGACTGATAGCATATACTACTTTTGACACCTGCTGATTCCTTTAACCTTTTGACACTGGACTGATAACGCATTAAATTTACCACTAAACATATTGCTTCATCATGTGAGTAATTGGGCTATAACGTTTATCGTGTAGAATTAGATATGCTGCATTAAAACAATGTTAAGGTGTTACCAGTGTGTCATAAGAAGCTCAGCGTCTACATGCTACCAGAAAAAGATGGCTGTCTTCATGATAGCTATCAGAGAAGAAGAGTAATGATCTTTGTTACATGCTGATATGCATCAGTAGTGAAAAGCCTAATGCCTTTGTTGACAGTCTAGTGTTAAATGAATCAGACGACTGTGATCTTATCACAGCTACTTGAGGTAGTGACCTGTTAGCAGGCATCTGATAGAAGGCAAAGCTTTCTAATGTTCTATTACTTTTACATAGCCAACTTTTTTTTCTAAAAATCACCTAAGTAATTACAAGTATCAATCTTAAAGAAAATGTGAAAAAAAAGACAAATTGTTATGTGCACTCTTATGAAGATGTATTTGAGTTTTGAGAATTAGAATCCTACAATTTTAAACAAAGCAGAGAATCACTTAAAACATTAATGAAAAACATGTTTTTGAACATAGGGGTTTAGTTTTCAAATAAGCATTAACCTCTCACAATTTGACATGAGGTCTGATAAATTGCTCCTGTTATGCTTATGGTTTCTATGTACTGGCCAGGTTTGTGTCTGGTCTGGATGAAATCCAGTTTCTCCACCACCTGTAGAAGTGAGCCAAACCTGGCTGGAATTCAGCCGAGCAAATATGAGGCCACAGTTTCCCACAAGTTCCAACACAGAAGATTAATAGGTTCTGCTACCTCACTTGGAACTTGTAGAAAGGTTTTGTGCAGCAGCCTTTTGTAATTTGGGGTTTAATTGTATTCTTATTCATGATTGCAACAATTAGGAAGGGTTAAATGCTATCATATTTCTTTGTGTACACAGAAAGTTTATTTAAAGTGTTTGAGCATGTGCTTCCTTTTCAAAATTTTATGGTTTTAATACATACAGAAATTTAGAAATATATGTTAGAATTTCACCAAGAATGCCATTACCAACTAATCAATTTAAAAGCTAAAACAATATCATATGCAAAATTGTAACAATTGACGAATGTGGTGAAAAAAGTGCAATTTCACATGATGCTGGTAATATGAAATTTATTTGAGAAGACAAGAAAGGGTTGAACTACAGTCCGAATAACCATTTAGTTCACCATGAATCAATTTTCTGGCTCCAGTCCACATGTTAGGTGCCTTTAGTGGAATTTCACAGTTGAGCACCACACAGGAGGGTTTTGTGAGACTTTGCTTTTCTTCACAGATGTGTTGACCTGTACCTAAAATTCGCCTCAAACTGGAATTTTTCCCAGGTGGGTGATGTTTTTCAGTCAATTCAATTCTGTTAAATTATTAATTTATTTACATAGTGTAGTGCATTTAAAAACAACAAGAGTTGACCAATGTGCTTTACGTAGTAAATTCAAATAGAATAAAAATATCTGCAAAAGAAACAAGAAAATGATAAGAATAGAAATACAACAGGAAAAAACAATACAAAGCTGGTGGGATGACAGGCAAATATAAAATACAAATATATTCAGTTTAAATCAGTCCATCACCTATAGCCTAAATCACAAAAATTACATAAAAAACCCAACAAATCAGCAAGCACTAGGCAATAGTGGAGAGAAAAACCTCCCTTTTGAGCTAGAAACCTACCTTCCTACCTACCTACGCTTTGACCCATCAGGCTCAAAGCGGTGGGCATCTGCCTTGACTGGTTGGGGTTGGTGGAAAGTGGAGAGAGGAACAACAACAAACAGTGGACAAAATACTTGAGGTAAAGTAGGGACAGAGAAGTTGACACTAGTACTCAGGTGCCAACTTTATAAACAAATAAAAGAACCTTAATATCAGTTTGGTATTCAGCAGGTAACCAATGCAGGGCTGCTAGTACCAGCAGAATGCTCTCTCTTTTTTGGTACCAGTTAGGAGTCTTGCAGTAGCGATCTGAACCAACCAAAGACAAGACCATAAGGACTAGCCAATTCCCAGGTATAGTGAGTTGCAATAAGCCAGTCTAAGGATAGGAGATTGTTGCAGTGTTGACAGTCTTAAAGTCATTGAGAGAGAGAATGGGCTTCAATTTAGCAATGTTTCTCAAATGAAAATAGCAACCATTTGAAGAACCTACGGAGTTGATATGTTCGTTGAAATTCAATGCTGAATCACAAAATGACATCAAGATTTTTGGCTCAGACATTAAGATTATATGTTAGAGGCCCTAAGTGGCTAGTCATACTCATTGTGGTGTTAGGGGAACCAAGGAGAATCACTTCTGATTTATTTTCATTTAGCTGAAGATAATTTTTTGCCATCCAACATTTCACCTCCTAAGCCGCACTAAGGTCTAACAGAATTAAGTTTGAAAATTTTCCGGAGTTACACAATCTAAGCGGGAGTTTCTGTACTATACACCATGGAATCAACACTGCAAAGTTGCTTGCTGGCATTCCTGTCATTGGCTGGACAGGAACTGGTTGAACCATCAGTAGATGTTTAGGAGACATTTCACCGGATAGAAGCTTCCAAAAAGTTGCTAAAAAGTAACTTGTAATGCAATGAAGGATGCATGGTCATTACTTTGAGGTAGGTCTGGACACATCAGAATACAAAACAATGACATTTTAGAGCAAACTCAATGTATTCTAATTCAATTATCATGATCCTTGGACCTGATGATTGTATGTCACCGGGTAAAGTTCTGGGTTAAGCTCTTTGAAAAGCTATGTCAGAGTAGGTAATCATGATGACTTAAAGTTTGTGGCTTGGGGAGCATAAGAGGTTGACAAAGATGGTTGGAAAAATATGTTTTGGACATGCTAGCCCTTTCTTTTGGGTTTTGTGAGATGACCCTGGTGTATAGTTGTTTTACCTCCGCTATAATGCATTACATATTACTACGCTGTCTGGTTAAGTTCTTAGCATTGTTCTAGTTTGTCAGATCAGGCCATCATGGGGCTGATGCTCTGTATCTCTTCCAGCCAAAAATGAATTTAGTGATAAAATGTTATATCATGAGGGACTTAAGTTACTAATTTCAAATGCACTGACACCGGTAATAGACTAACAAAATAACAATTTAATATAATTTATTTAAAAATTTTTCTAAAAGTTCCCAAATGGGGGGTACAATTGTTTGAGGATTCTTTGAGTGCTTGAATGTGCTGGTATTTGCCACCTAGGAAAACAGCAGTTGATTTTTGTGTTGTGTTGAATCCAACATGTGCAGAACCTTTCATTGTAGCTTATAGATAAGATCTTTTCAGTGGAACACATTTCATTATGATTAACTGTTGTTGCTTCTTGGCTGTCAGACAGATATTGGTCTGAACACAATTGGAAATGTGATGGTCCGCTGCTCTGACTTGTTTTGCATCCGTAAAGGAGAGAGTAGGAGAGATGTTGTATAAACCTGTGGTGTGTGGTCGTGTTTTTGTCTCTGGTGTATTTCTTTCTGCATGTCTGTCCATCTTTCTGGCACTACACGTGTCTGTGTTTTTCATCTATAATAATGTTTCTGACTTGGACACAACTCTGTGTCTATTTAGGAATATAATAATAACTTTCTACATTTTCCTTTTACCACTTTATCTTCTTCTATACATGTCTATGCATATATTTGTGTTGCACTGTGTTGCATACATGAAATTTTACACCATTGTTGGTGTGGTTGATTAGCCTTCTACCATGCTCTTCCTTTCTTGCACTGAAACCAAATCAGGAGACTCACAAAAATGGATGGTACTACTATACTATGAGTTTCATCAATGACAAATAGTTAATTAATTAATGTGTTTATGTCACATTAGTATCATCCACTGGAATGTATGCTGCTTGGATTAATATAAGCAGTGATAAAATGGATGTTGGTGCACAGACACAGATCCAGTGCATGATCAGGAGCATGCAGAGGTGTCTGTTGAATATAATATTCACACATGCTTTTCTCCACACACACACACACACACACACACACACACACACACACATGTCAGCTTAACACAAACATAAACATGCGTATCAGATTGTTACCACCATTCAATGTCAGTTCCATGCAGTGGATGAAGGGTTTCAGGGTTGTTTCTACCCACAGACTGTTTGTATTTTTAGGGGTTTGTCTGCCCTGTAGCTGAAATTATTAAACCTGCGAGGGCCTTACAGCAACACCGCTGTTTGGCCTCTCAGCTCTTTTCACCACCCTGTTTCCCTCTCTCTATGTATGTCTGTCCAACTCTCTGTTGCAGTCTCTTTACAAAAGATTTTAGAACCTTACTGTAACTTTCATGGTTTTGGATACCACTATGGATATAACTTCTTCCCCAGGGTGTCCCCAGGGGATAATCTGCTGACAGCACTTCTCCAATCTAAAATTAGTGAAAGTCTTTTTTTTTTTGGTGTATCTAGTATCATTTGTGCCGCTTTGACAGTTGTCATTTTGGTCATAACCTCCCATGACAGCAGAATGTTTACGAGTGTACCGTCCTCAGTGAATGCAAGAGGACACTTTTCTGAAAACTGAACTCACAACACATTTAGGATGTTTGGATGTTTATCATATTTTGTTGGCTATTTAGAAGTCTGTGGTTGTGAGAATGTGGGTCGTGGCAGATGTCTGCGCAACAACAACCATTTCTCTCTTTCCTCTGTCTTGCTTTCTTCCTGTCTTTTCATCTTTCCACCTTTGTCTTACTTTTTTAATTTCCCTTGTTCTCTCATTCCTCACACTGTCTATCTCTAAATATTGTCTTCTGTTTATCTCGCTCAAGCTTTTTGTCTTTTTTATTGATCAGTCTTTCACCACATAAACAGATACAATTCTCAGATGCTTTGGACATTGTGCCCATTTTCCATGACATAAACACACACAAGAGAATTGATGCAACCTGACAGAAAGTGTTTACATGCATATTAATGTGAACGTGCATGGCTATGTGTTGTTGTGTATGTGTGGCCTGTTCAGTTTTGTTTGCCAGTGGTGCTTTGGATGAGAGTCTGAGCCAGTGGTTTAAGGGAATTGCAGATACTCGTAAATAGCACTGTGTGGGTTTTGATGCCTGCTGTCTCTTTCTATCTAACTTATGCAGAGTCAAAAGTTGGAGATTTATTTCTGGCGCTGCTGTTTTTTTTTGTGTGTCCTATGCTGAGAACATGTTGTCTTGGCAATGTGTGTCTTGAAGGAACTGTATGGATTAAAAACAGATCCTACAACATGTAACACAGACAGAACTACTACTACATGCAGGAAAACACCATGTATGTTTCTATTTTTTTATTTATAAATTGTTGCTCTGGACTGCTGTGGGAAATCATTTTCTCCAGCAAAAGAAAATTAAATCTAAATAAAAGGTGACAATATCTCGGTTGGAAAAATTATGTCAAAATGGTGTGTTCACCAAAATAAGGGTTTGGGCTGCACAATTCTTACTGGTTGGCGCATAAACTCCTGGGGCGCTACAAGAAATGGTGCCAACTTAGCCACAATGCAACTCTTGCTAGCAGTAGAGCGCTATGCTTCAGAAACTAAAGTCATACTATTTGAAAACACGTTTTTCACCGACTGTATCTGCATGCTAATATTGTGACAGTTCAATATGCTGTGTGTCTTTGTAGGGTAACTTGTTATTTTACATCTTAGAATATAAAATTAACACAAGTAGGGCTGGGCGATATGTCGATAGTTTAAAATTATCGATATAATTCTAAATGAGATATAAAATGAGATCCTATCGTAAATCTCGAAAGAGCTCTTTTGCCTCTTTCCTGTTTTGTTGTCCGACAACTCAAAGACAGCCCCGCCCGC
>JAUMHL010000015.1:14677554-14728870 GCA_032362345.1 Sandelia bainsii
TAAAGGACTTAAGCTTCCTCAAGAAGTAGAGTCTGCTCTGTCCCTTCCTGTACACAGCTTCTGTGTTGCATTTCCAGCCCAGTCTGTTGTCAAGATGGACACCCAGGTATTTGTACCCCTCCACCACCTCCACTTCCTCTCCCAAAAAGGAAACGGTTTTAAAGCTGGAGCAGGCACAGAAAGCGTTATAGTGCCGATCAATGAAGAAGCTCAGCTCATTGAGCTATCACGTGACAGTACCCTGTTGATGATTTGACATTTTGTGAAATAACTTACTTTTGTGTCTCTAGTATGGATGCAGCATCATTTTAAGTAAGAAAACTAGCAGCCTAACATTTGCAATTTCAATGTCATTTTGTTACCTTGTAACAGAGATAATTTAAATCATAATGAAGTAAAATATATGAAAATAAACATACTTAAATAAAAGGAAAATTACAAGTTTTAAACATACAAGTGCACAAAAGGTCTGCTTCGTTACGTAATGAAGTTCTGTTCTTTTGTCAAATAAATTAAGTTTCAAGTGAATTAAAGTCATTTTAGTTTTTATTGCATCTTAGAAAAAGTCCTAACTTTACTAGACATGGGATTAGGAGATTATTTGAGCATTTTTGGATAGTTGAAGTGGTAAAACAAGCAGTATATTCTCTATATTGATAGAACTCTTTTCTGACATTTTATAGATTGAAAAAATAATTGTTTTATTAGATTTGAAAATAATTTTCAATTAAGAATGAACCATTCTAAAATATATCCTGTCCTGTGAAAAACCTGCCTTTACAGGCACATTCTGAAGAGAAAGAAACTTTCTCTGTGTACACACAGACCTCAGCTCCCTGGCTATAGAAGAGGGTTGTTCATGTCAACATTCGTTAACTGAGCTGTCAAGATCAAAAGCAGTAGGATGTATCAGTTATATTGCAGGATGGAGGATCAGGATCATTATTTCCAAAGATATAGGCCGGGGATTTTCCCTGTGTGGCTTGGCAAGGATTTTATCCTCCTTCTTTTTCACTTTTCACTTCTCCTCCTCTTTATTTATCTCCTGTATGGGAAATCTTGGCCCCTTCCTTTCTTTTTTTCTCTTATATTGCAATATTAATAAAGCCATCTTCAAAAGTCTGCTTTGAGGTTTTCAGAGGCTGCAGTAATCCACGATGATGAAGTATTTAAACACACACACACATGCACGTATACATGGACAGATACATACATGTACATACAAACACAGAGGGAAAAGACCTAATCTTGTACAGGTGTATACTCACTTACATGCATGAAAACACACACACGCGCGCAGAGGGGAGGTCATTAGTGACCTGAGGAATGCAAGGGTCAAATCTTAAAAGACCTGACTGATAGAGGGGATGTATAGGATCAAAGGAGAGAGGGAAAAAGGGAGGGAGATATGGTTGGAAGGAGGGATAGGAGGAGAGGCTGGGAATGTACAGGATCAAAGGGGAGAAGAAGGGAGGGATGAAATGATGGGAGGAGGAATGAGGGAGTGAGACTGGAGGTGTAAGCAACGGGAGAGGAAAGTAAGAGAAATGTGCTCAGGGGTAGCTGGAAGGAGGGATTTGAGGAAATCAAATGGGGGAGAGGTGAAGAAAAGAGGTAGATGTGGAAGGGAGCAAGGGGGACACATTGTTGAAACAATGCAGATAACTCAACCTGGCAGGTGTGTGTGTGTGTGTGTGTTTCAGTGGTGAGCTTTCAGCCAGAAAGTGAAAGCTCGCTTGAGCAGTGATGAAACATTTATGTACAAGATGTGCAGATGTTTGTGTGTGAATGAGGAGTGTCAGTGAATACCTACTGAATGAAACTTTTTTTTTTTGCTGCTGCAGTATCCATTAGCTACTGTTGACATAGTCAAGTAAAAAAAAACACCTATAGAAACTTCTCAAAGGCACGTGCAGCAAAATCAGCTTCACTGTTTATTTCTGTATGGTTGAGACAATCATAGTTAGTTCATGTTTCCTTCTTTTGCTGTGTACTTTTCAAAGCCTCAGAGGATCACTGGTAATAGTGTATTTAGTGATTTATCGTTGGAGAGACAGTTGTTTTCGAACAGCCTGGGAAGATCATTCTGCAGATGCTTTCTTCATAGATCTGCTATTGAAATTGAAGGGAACTGCTTTCAATCTAAGATGACTAGAGCAGTTCTCTAATTTTCAGAAGAATATTAGTTTAAAGGAAACCTCAGGTACATTTCAAACCATTGTATTTTCCACAAATGTAGCCACTGCATGGAAATCTACATACAAATCAACAACTGCATCTGACAGTGAATCATGATATGACAATTCAGTGACAGTTTAGTGGTAGTTAAGTGACAAAGCTGTGAAGTTGTACTGCAGTTAGCTATAATATCATCTTAATATCACTGTATCACAATATCACTGTATGTCTATAATGTGTCTTGTTCAGAATATAATTACTGAATATTTTCTTCAAGAAGTACTTCAGCAGAAGTTCGAGGGCCTTGGTGTAGCAGAGTATGGATTACCATTAGCTAGCACATTTATGTTTCTCAGTGGAAATATCTTGTGCATTCAGTAAAGTTGAATACCTTACTACCATTTTTCAGATACTTCTACCCATCCCATCACACTACAGACATAGTGGTTTCAGAGCAGACAAAAGTAGACAAAGTGAATAAGTAAAGCAGTGTTTACTGTAGTCTCCAGAGTGATGACAAACTGCATCTGTGTACATTCCTGCACTGATTCAAAACTCAACATTTTGCAAAGTAAAATCAATCATTAACAAAATTATAAAGATGTGTACAGTATCTTCTACATATAAAAACTTAACCCTACCTTATCTAGGAAATAAAATAACATCCAGGTTACTTCCTGCACTGTCTGTCTTCATCCTCTTCTGTCTTCTTCTGAGCTTTCACTCATAAAATCAGCTCAGAATCATTTTCTATTTCTATCTTTCTTTTTCTTTCTTTCCATCCCTATTATTGGTTTACTTTCCTGTTTCTTTCTCTCCTGATTTCTGGTAGAAATGAATTGGCTACAAGTGCTGTGTGTGTGTGTGTGTGTGTGTGGATGTGCATCTATTTGAGCGCAGGGTTTGTCAACAATGTGGACAAGCTACTTTTGAAACACTTGTCCAACCCCAGGGGCATGCCTTTCTACTCACACAAACACACACTATAAATAAATACACACAAGTCGAAAGTTAATTCAAGAACACACAGGCTTCTCTTTAGTATCTTATTAAAACTGAATTGGAAATTAAGTCACTCAAACGCTCTCTAGTGCAGTGCCAGCAGGTAATATCAGAATTACTTCAATTAGCAGGAGGTTTTACCATACAAGGAGTTTATCTTGGTTGCTGTAATCTTCACATTACACCAGATTCATGCTGTGACAGGACCTCACATACAGTTTACATACCCTACACATTTATATACAGAGAAAATGTGCTGCTGCATAAATACCTTAAATCAGCTTATCTTTTCTTGTTATGTTTATGGTGATGATGACAGCAATGTTAAGGTTGAAATAAATGGGAGATTAAGTAGCGCGAAAGGAGACGGATGATGAAGTGCGTTTGAATGCTGCTTGCTGTCGATCTGTCCTTGTCTTTTTACTAGACCTGTCAGTTTTAGACAAATTAGTTCAAATGAACTAGATCTAAAACAAGCAGTTTATAATTCATATTTCATCCGAGTCTATCCTAATGCTAAACTACATTGTGTAAATGATGTTCTCTCGGTCACTTTATTGAGCACAGTTGGACAATAGTATACTTTGAATTATGTCATTTGCTTTCACCAATTTTTTGTGGAGAACAAATTGTCATACTTGAGAAACTATACCTTGTCCTGGACTTTACAAAATTGTTTTTGACAATCTGAACTGGAGAAAAGAATCCGATCTGGTTCAGTGTGACTTGACCACCTTGAAGAGTCTATGTGTTTTTGGAAAGTATGTACCTTGAGAATTTGGGTGAGTGTTGTAAAAATAACCTACAGACTTAGAAATGGTTGTGTTGTAGTGATTCACAGATTATCTCTATCACTTGAATGTATGTAGTACATGAAAGACACAAGCTGAAGCTAGCTTAATTGGTGACTCGTCAGCCCTGAGATGGACTGGAGACCTGGACTCATCCTCTTGCCCAGCATCCCTGCGTAAGGACAAGCAGTTTAGATAATAGATGGATATTTCAAAGGGAAAGTGACAGCTCTATTACTCATTATACTGCATCTCCGCTGTAATGTATAGTGTAGTTTGTGAAGTCTGCTTTATACAACAGGCTGAAATTCTTACTTCTAATCATGCCACTTCTGGCAAGCCCAAATTTTGGCTCTCGAGCACATAGTTTTTCCACTCAATTTAAAACTAAATTGCGGCCATCTTTCTTTGTAATTAAAGTTCTCCCTGATCCACCAGTTTATAAATGCAATTAATGCAACCTCTCTTCAAACATAGTCCACAAAGCTTCCCTGTGACTTGCCTTGTAAGTCTCAAGCAAAGCCAGCACACTCTAGAGTGAGAGCAGTGAGAGTTTATCAGCCGTGCCGCTGAACACTCCAAATCTCCACATGTGGGAATCTGACTATGATGATGTTTGCTCTGGATGCACACACACACCCCACTCCATCTCAACAAGAGGGGACATTTCCATGACAAAGCGCAATTATTGACTTTCATTGGCTCCGCTTGCTTTGATATCAGCAAGGGGTGTGTCTGTGTGTGCGTGCTGGAGGGGGCGGGATAGGGGGTAGCAGTGGAGGGGAAGAAGAAACAGGGGGAACTGATGAAAGGAGCTGAGTGGGAAAATGTACCCACTGACCCACAGTGCATTAAGAGGAGGATCACAGCAGAACGAAAAAAGAATAAGTTGTTAAGGTTTTCTTTCTTTTATTCATCCTCTCTGCTTCTGTTTTCTGTTTCCTTCTTTCTTCCTGTCTTGTTTGTGTTTTCTCCCCATCTCTTTCCTTCCCTAACCTCCCCACTTTCTTATTAACTCTCTCTTTCTTTTTATCTGGCTATGACTGATCCTCCCCCTGTCCCACTCTCTCCTCTCCCTCCTCCTCCCTTCACAGCCATAATTTAAGGGGCTGAAAGCCATGGCAATCTGAGAAAGAGGAGAAGAGAGAGCTGAGAAAAAGGGGAGACCCTGCAGATGAGGGCCTTCCTTCACGGACGTGGCACAGATGTGAGGGTGTTTTTGTGAAATGAGTCGGGGAGGGGCGGCGATAGGCTAATTTGTGTGGCATAAAGACGGGTCCCTTTTCATATGCAGAGCGCCACTTTGATGCGCGGCCGATGAAAGCTGGAAGGAGAGCAGAGAAGAGGAGAAGAGAGGGTGATGGAGGGGTTCTTTGTCCTCTGACAAGAAGGCATCTGCTCCATGCTGCCCTCTTCTCCTCTGTACATCGAGGCTCCCACAATAGGCCAGTTGAAGGGAAAAGTGTCATCAGAGCACCTTAGAAAACAGGACATGGAAAAAAAAACAACAGCCGCTTGGGTATGCATATCAGTACAGAATTCATCTGACACAAGATCTGAGAGAGCGCGCACACACACACATAAAATAAATACACAAATTTGTATGCAAATGCACACTTAATTGTAAAAAATGCAGGGATACTGTAGACACATTTACATACTTATACAGCTGACAAAACACATCTTCACTTTGACGGACTGTTGCCTTTGAGAAACAAATAAACCATACAAACTTTCTTCTTTTATGGGGATCAACATCAGTGGCTCACAGGGTGAAAGGTCCACCTGTGTTTGTGTGTGTGTGTGTGTGTGTGGAGAGATCAGAGGGAGAGCATGTGCTGAGGTGAGTGGCGTTGGTTTAGGTGTTACTGTCTCACTGTGAATAGACCATAGGACTGCCATTGTGTGTGTTGATGTGTGTTTGTGTGTGCATGTATGCATATGTGTGTCCTTGTGGTGCTGATCATAGACGGGGAGCTCACCAGGGCCCTCTTACCAAACACCGGCTGATTTCACGCTCGCACAACAGAGGGTTATAGCTGGAAAGACCCAAAATCCCTTTCTATAATAGTTCAGATCTATTTTAACCTGTAACATGAGGAACTCTAATAAGATTTATCATCTTACCATATACTATACAGTCCATCACACATTTGTTGCCTTAGTACCATCAAGTTAAATTCTTTTAAATTTACTTTGCTCAGTCAGTATGACTGTGATGTTTGGAGGGGGGGCAGAAAGCCTTTCTGTCTTCCAGCAGGCTAACAATAAATGTATTAATGGCTGCTCTCATTCTAGGTGATCTTTGCACTCAACCAGACGTTGTTACAGCAGGAGTCTTTGAGGGCAGGGAGCCTACAGGTTCCTTACACCACCGAAGACCTCATCAGGCACTACAACTGTGGAGATCTCAACTCCATAATTTTTAATCATGACACCTCACAGGTCAGCCCCTAATACTGTTTGGCTGTCTGCCATCATAGCATATTATTGTATTTTATCTTATCTCCTCTAGCAGTGGACTTTCACTCTAGTTAATGGGCTAAGTGTCATTTTGACCCCACTGACATGACCCTTGTCCTTTTACCTTCACCGCTAACCCTCTGACTGACCTTCCATCCCCCAAATTCCCTCCTACACCCCTGCTGCTTCTATGTAATACTGCCACTTTACTTCTTCTTTTGGCTTTTCTTAGTCCCTCCATTGTCCTTGTCATATCTTCATATCTATCACCTGCCATTCTTCCCCTTGCACCTCTGATTTTCTCTTGATCATTATTGTACTTACTAGTGTAATATTGTGTAATATTTCAAGAAGTCAGAACAACTTTGAGTGATTACTTTGAGTGTTTTTTTCTGCTCCTTTTTTTTTTGCAATCTAAATGAAATATAGTTGCAAATGACAACACAAAATAAATCTCATCTCTCTCTTCTTTTTTGTGGCTCGACTCAAAACCACCGCCTCTGCAACTGTAGGTCCCTAACTTCAATAACGTGACACTGCCACCCAGCGAGCAGGTGACGGCCCAGGAGATAGACAGCTACTTCCGACAGGAACTCATCTACAAGAGGAATGAGAGGATGGGCAAGAGGGTCAAGGCCCTGTTAGAGGAACACCCAGACAAGAGTTTCTTTTTTGCCTTCGGAGCAGGTGGGTGTTAAAAATATAAGACAAAATGATAAACTGGGATAAAGAAACAGTGTTATTATAACATGGGAGAATATTTCTGCACAGTATATAGAAAGTGCCTCAGGCCGAGTATCTCAGCAAACTCCTGTAGAGAAAGAGAAAACAAAGGGAACTTAAATCTCTGCTGATTAGAGGATGGAACTTGCTGATTCTTTTTCTGATCTGGAAGGCAGGAAAGCTTCTTTCAGATATAGAAATATAACATAAAAAAGACACTGAGATAGAGATTGGATGTATATTTTACATAATCCTTCCTTAATTTACGAACAAGTGATCCCCATTTTAGGATTTCTTTTTTTCACAGTTTGTGATAGTCACACAAATACAGTAATTAATTTTCTGTCTCACTGAAAAGGTAAAAGCATGTGATCAGTTTTGAATAAAGAATGTCACTATCACTATTTAGAAAGACACCATGTCCTAGTAGTGACTCTGCAGCAACTCTAAACACAAAGCGAACCACACTAAATGGCATTTCTAAGCTGGCCTGCAAATGATCAGTGTCTGAGCAGACTAAACCACTGATCTACAGCTGATGGTCTTTATCAGCTTGGGCCACAAATAAATCGGAGTTGTGTTGAGTCTTTCTCTGAAGCAGACGCTCAATAAAACATTGTTTTATCAGTTCAGGGCTGACCAGAAACAGACATGTGGCCTGTTTGAATCCTTTCACATAGTCTTAAAAATGACACATTAACTCTTTGAATTCCTGTGTAACTATGGAACAACCTCATAAGTAGCCCCTGTCTGATAAGAGACTTGAGTTAAAACAGGGATGATAATGAGCACAGATAACGGTAGAGAAGATTGCACAAAGTTGTCTGTTAAATTGTAGATGACTGTGAATGTGTGTGTGTGTGAGTTCACAGTGTATGTGTATTCATGTTTCTGGGTTGGGGGTTGTATATCTCTAAAGCAGACAGTCTTTGTCCTGTGGGGGTCTTTTTAGTTTGTTTGACCTTTGGTTGTTCAATCGTAGCATTGTTCACACATAGAAAAGACGATGAGGTTACCTTGTAATCATTAGCTCAGTTGGGTTTTCAGTCTAGATAAAGTTAGTTCTTGTAACAATATCAGGCAAAGCAGTTGGGTTATACAATACGCCTATATATCATATACTTAGTATATATTATATAGGGTGTTGTGAATGACTGAATAGGGAGTGATTTCGGACTCATTCATTATTCATTATAAATCTGTCTTCAGATGTAAAACAGTAGTGTTACTGTATCATTTAATGGAAGCGTACAATAACAGCTAAATGACAGCTAAATACAGCTAAATTAAATGTCATAAATTTGTATTTCATATTCATATGTGCGTCAAAATGGATTTAAAAGTTAACTAGTTGAATTATCATTGAAACCCTAAAAGCTTTAACAAAAATTCTGATATATTTTCAGTGAGAGAAGATGACAATTTGGAAAGAATTTGATCCAGCAAAATTTTATTTTGCTCATTATGGGATATGAGAAAGGATCAAATGTTGGTGCACGCAATTTCACAGTCAGATTTTACTTATGATGATGTCGTCAAAAACGTCCTCTTTTTGGTGATTTAGAAGCAGAAAACCAACAAGTTTTGAACAGAGGGAGAGGCCTTCACAGTCTGTTGGTCTCTGAGCTGGCAGGAAACAGCTGAGGAAAAGCAGACACACACACACGCACGCACACACACACATTTACTCTCAAACCCTAACAAGGAGTACATTTCATGGCGTGTCCCTAAGGAGGTGCCTTTACAAGAGCTCGGTCTAAAAGGTGTGCACCTCTGTGTGTATTTATTCATGTGTTCTGTGTGTGTGTGTGAGAGCTGGTGAGTGAAAGTGATACGGCCAATCAGCCCAGAAGCACTAGTCTTAGACATACGGAGGGCAGGTTGGGTCGTCGTGTACAAGGAATGGGATGCAATAGGGTGCATGTATATCACACACACACACATGCATACACACACACAGAAAAATACCCACACTTTTACACGCACATCCCTCGGCCCCCAAGACAGACCTGAGTAAAATGTATCCATAATTATCCCTGGAGGGGTCAAACACACACATAACACCCTACAATGGAACCCATTATGTTGATGTACTCAACTTCCCTGTTACAATCAGCTGTGGGACCAGTCTTATCAGTGCCCATCTCATCAGAATCTGTATAAAAGGACGTCTCAGCAAATTGATGATACAGTTATTTATTGTTCTGTATTTTGTTTGTGTGTTTTCTGGCAAAGAATATACTTAAGTGTCAGTGTGATGTGCTGCGTTCAAGAGAAACTGGGAAAGAAGCAATTGTTTTACCTTTAAATTGTAGTGCTGTAAACATTAAATACATTACGATTAACTATATCGGATTCAGCGGAATTAGCTTGTGTTTTTTTAAAGAGCAACCACATATTTAGCATATTTCTTTTCCAGAGTAATGATCCCATTAGCCTGCAGGGGCTGGTCTGCAGATTCCTGACTGATTCCCGACTGACCATTGTGGAAAATTGTTGAGGCTTTTCATTTTTGCCTTCTATATGCTTTATTGCCACAACAAGTTAACAAAACAGTTTATACATGGTAATTTATTCCTTTTCTTGCCTGGATGCCAGTTGTGCTTTGCCAAAGGAAACCTAAGATATCACAATATTCAAACCTGAAAGTGCCTTGGGTGTCCTGGTGGTTTAGCGTTTATGGATGCCTCAGATATGTTTGTTTGTAAGCTCCAGTGACAGTAAGTCTAAAAAAAAAGCCATTGCAACCATATTTAATCTGATAAGTAATGCTGTAAACATCTTTGCCAACAAGACCAGAATATAAACCTGCATATTTTAATATATTAAAATAATTGTTATTCTGCGGTGCTGCAGTAAAAAAAAAAATGCTCCTAGAAGATCATCAACCTACATAATCACGCTTAATCATAACTGAAAGAAGCTGAATTCCACACTTAGGCTGCAACATTAAGATTATGTAGCATTTCAAGAGACAGTAACTGAATAAATGTTCTGTATTTCATTATTTGTTATTTGTGTTTATGGGAGATAAATATTTTGTGATTTGTTTTTTTGTGGTTTTGGAAATTGTTTATGGAAACAGCATTAATGGTCGACAGTCACACAATGCCAAACCACACCTAACATTTTCTGACCCTAAATGATTTTGCATATGCACACACACACTCTCTCTATCTCTCTCTTTCTCTTTCCATGTACTCTTTCTCCTTCTGTCTTTTCTTGTTTTCTATGAGTGTCTGGACTGGATTGTTTGGATCAAGTCTTGAGCCCTTATTAGATTGAGACATGTTTATGTCTATCTTCTTTTGACATAGTATAAAGTGTGTAAAATGTATAAGAAAAATTAAAAATAACAGTTTCCTTTAGTCCTTCTAGATATTCTGTGACTAGGATGATGGATTTTCACAGGCTTAATTCTAGATCCATAAAGATATGGATTCCAATTCCATATCTTTACTCTCACTGTTTGAGAAAAGTTTGGTCAGGAAGGCAACAGTCAGGCCAACATTAATGTCACTGGTCAGCTTAGAGGAACATGCGTCTCTCTCTCTTTTTCCTTTCCCCTCCTCTTTTGTGCCCCCCCTCCATCATCATGTGTCTGTCTAAGATGTGTCTTCATCCCATGAAGTTGTTTTGTCCAAAGACTGCATTTTTAAAATCTTCATTACACTCAATAGAGATGATCCAGATATGAATAAGACAGAGAGAGGCTGGGAGATGATAAGAGCTGCTTGCAAAAATGTTTATGCATGATGCACTCACGATGACCACCCAGTACAGTTTTTTGAATTTGCGTGTTGTGAGATGATTTATGTAATGCAAAAAAAAACAAAAAACTTGTGCAACACATAGTTCCTTATGACTGCCAAATGCTGAATAGCTTTTAGCATGTCTGTACTAAATTAAACAAAAAAAGGCCCAGTAGGGTAATGGAACAATTGCTTCAACCTTTACTGACATACCAATCCAAAAAGTTGTGAACAAAAAAGCTCCGACAGCAGTTTGGGAATTTGGCAAGCTTTCAGTGATCTGCTTATTCTTGCAAAGCAACATAACTCCAGACTGTCTGGGCTAGCACGTTTGACAGATACAATTTGCAAGTCTTTACACTCTGTCAAGTAGAGTTTGAATTTCAGCAGAACTGCAGTCATTTTAGCATTTTAACTTATATAGCACCTAACATAAAGCACTCCAGTCCTAACATAAGTATAGAAATATGATGGTTCTTCCACTTTTTCGATGCATTACTAAACCCCTGCCCTGTTGTACCCCACTTTGAGTATCAAGGTATCGTCATGCCACACTTTACTTTACTGTACTGTAAGTAAATACCTCCTAGAAATTTGTATTTTCCCCCCCATCTGTTTGTCTGAAATACCACGGCCATCACTCAACATAAATGATGATGTTGAAAAAGTGCCATATGTTCAGACAGGCATATGGAAGCAGTTATTGCTCTCCTCCATAGGTACAGTAACCAAATCCATATATACAGGGAACCCATGTTCCCTTCATAATCTCTGCCATACCCTGATACTCTTGACTTTAATAAAATGATGTGTTTACATACCGTTGCAGGCTAGGAGCTCAGTTTCTGCCGGCTCTTACAAATTCTTGTCTTTTTTTCAGGTTGAACTTGAATGCATCCATGTTTCAGTCTCAGCTCCAAGCTGCTTAGCACATCATGATTCCCCTCAAACTCTGCTCCAAAACCACAAATTTAAATATTTGCGGTGGTGTAATTGCCAGTATGGTTGACAGGCTCTAACGGTTACTGTACTCTTTTCACAGACAATTAAGGTTTGCCTGTGGATCTTTAGCTATTTAGGTTGGTAGGGCCATGCTAAAGTGAATACCCCTGAGTTAGTGAGCTATTTAGTGAGGTGGGTAGGCTGTAGTAAATGGATGGCTTGGCCTTGGGAGCTGTGGCTCATGACAGAGTTTGACATGAACTCATAACTCAAACAGAGCACCTTGACTTGTCAGTGTGTGGGTAACTCTCGCTGCTGGAGCAGGGAAATTGTCATTTAATACACTGTACTTACTGAGCCCACTGTAGTTTAGGTGTCAGCACCCTGACAGAGCCAAAATTACAATTGTAAAGAGGGAATACAGTATATCTAGTATAAGTTTTTTTCTGGATCACCTTTGCCATGTATCCTATATGTTATCTGCAAGTAAGAACACCATATAACAGAGATAACAGACGAAGAAAACACAGATACAAATCCAGCTATATCTGGTGTATAGTTCACTGATCTAAATGAACAGTGCTGTAAACTGCCTAACACAATGTATTACAAAAGGTTATTCTCATAAGATACAGTTTGTCATCTTTACAAACGTATGCTGTGCAGCCAGACATAAACATCATAATGTAAACATCATGTAGCTTAAATAAAGAGTTGGAACAAACTGATGCAGAATATACAGTATATAATACTTTCACAGTGTGAAATAAGATCATTTTAACTTATTTAGTAACTAGTCTTTAGAGAATTCAGTAAAAACATTACATATGTGTCTTTTTCATGCCTTTTTATATACACTGCATCATGACTTCTCCTGTGTGTGTAATATTTTATTTTTTATAGCTGATTCCTGCTTAATTTCTGTTATAAATCCCCAGACCTTACACATACCTGGGCCAAACCGCTCCAGTGTGTTTTCACACTAAACACTACCACATCACTGCCGCTACCCTCTTTCACTCTTTTTTTTCCAAAATGGTGTGAAATTCAAAAAACTGGTGCTTTTTCACAGCACCTCACACTCATAAACAGCCAGTTTACAACTGTTTGGGGCAGTCACTGACATGTACACACATGTCATACAGCACCATTAAAATACAGGCCAGACCTACCACACACTTGGAAGGGAAGCAGCCAGGCAGGGGCACAACGTTTGCCAAACCTGGAATAAGTCCTCGACTTAGGTTTGAATGACATGTTTATGCTACAGCAAGTCTTTTTTAGTTTAAAAAGTTTTTAAGTTACACTGTGCAGGATTCATTTCTATAGAATAAACAATGTTTTAGTGTTTGCCTAATATGTGCTGTTTCTTATTATTGTGACTTGGGGGTAGACACAACTTCGAGATCAAACTGTCATTCAGATGTTTAGCTGTTAAAATAAAACAAAAATTTTATCTTGCTTTTTAATAATGAAGTTAATTAGTATTTTATCAAATATAGACTGCTTCACAAGAAAAGTTCAGTGTTCTGCTAGCAGTAGCAGTGGTAACATGTTTGTTTTGCATTAGCAATAACTTAACTTGATGTCTTAATCAGTGACAGTGATTTCACAGTCAAAGTAGACTACATGCATGCATTATTTCCTGTTAATCTCTTGTGCATGCAGAGCATTTTGATTGTGATAGTGTGGAAATGACTAACAGTTTCAGCTACAGTCTAGAAGGGTAAACACACAATTGCAAGGGAAGCAGCTTGATAGGTTATTGTAGTAGTCAAGTCAGACCATAAATAATATTAAAAAACGGTATGATTTCATGAAGAACTTAAGGTTTATAACTGAAATTGAATCTTGATGATGACGAAAAAAACGTTATCTTGGTTAATTTAGTATTTTCAGGCAAATTGTAAATCTGCATCTATCACAACAGATGGACAATGTTGATTCTACTTACTTTTATGGCATCTGACACACTGACCACCTGTCACTGTTTGTCTGTCATTTTGGCTTCCTCTTGATCTTTTTCCTCTTCAGAAGTGTCTGTAATCTTAGTTACATATTTATGATCCTAAATACAGCCCAGATAAACATGAAAAACATTTAACCAGTAGGATGTTAAGATGTCAGGAGCATCTGTATTGTGTCATCTGTTACATCTCAGACTCTTCTTAAATGGGAGGATAAAACTGTCAGCCATTCTGGATAACAAACTGGCTGTTAAGCTGCTAACTGAAAAGCACCTAAAGATATACATTTTGTTGCATTCATCGGGTCAGAGGCCTCGGTCTCTGTACTTGAAAGACATATTTCATACAGTCCACACCTCTCTCTCAGTCGGATCAGTGAACGCCTGTCACAACAGCTTGTTGTGATTTATTGAAGGAGTTGAACTCCTCACCCGTGACCCCATTCAAACCGAGCAGTATTCCCTAATGCACCTGGATCTTTATGTGCCTGCCCAGGGGCTAACCTTTCATTTGGCCCAGAAATACTTTACTCTTATATGAAAGGGAAAGGAAAATTATATCTTTAGCTAGTGAGTACCAGCAGTGCATCTATTGATGATCCAGAGTGGGAATTGTTATGAAGGACCTGTCCCTTTTCATTTTGGGGCTAAACTATAAAGTAGAGAAATACGCTGCCCAGAGGGGATGAAGATATGAAGACACAGAGGAAAACATTACTTGTGTTTGCGGCTTCCACTTCTCCATCTCGCTCTGTGGATAATACATTTTAGTTAAGCTGAAGCAGAGATTTTTCTGGTTTGCTCTATGAATGATCCCGTTTTGTTGGCTGTACACGGTGTGTGCATACTGTCACAAGCAAAGCACGATTCAGGGATGCCACAGAGCACTAGTTTGACATTTTATACTCGAATTAGCTTTATTATGTGGATCTTGTGATATATGCCAAAACACAAAGAAAATGTTCACATTTTTAAATAACCATTGAAATGTTGTTCTTGTTCATACTTATGAAAGATTTTTCAGAGTGTAAGTGGGTTTCCCCTGTGATGCTGTTCTCTTATTGCTAATGCAGAAACAACAAAACTTCTTCTGGATTTAACAAAAATAGGCACTGCTTTAGTTGACTCATGCTGTAATTACTGTAGTAGGTTTTGTAACTTCTGTTTTGCATCACTAAAGATCTGGAGAAAATAAGAGATTGTAATCAGAAAAACGTGATTTTTGTTTTTGTTGAGTTTGTTTCAGACAGTGCACTTGGTGCAGATGGAAAATTTGGCGATGATTTTTTCGTGATGCTGAACTATTTGCAGGGAAACTTTCTTTTCATGTCAGTAAAAAAAGTATGGAGGAATTAGCATTGAATAGATGGGTAATTGACAAACAGTGTTACAGTAACAAAAATTGGAAGAAGAGATTAAAAAAAGAAGGATTTTGAGCAATAGCATGAGATAAGACAACCAAAACCAGAGCTTGTGAGAATTTACAGGCCTCTATCCTGTGGATCTGCTCTTAGTTATAATCTAAAGCTAAATCACAGATGGTATGCAGGCCTCACTGGACATCAACAAGATTTCGTGCAGATTAATCAAACTAAATAGGCACAAAATTGCACTGTAAGCCACATGTTTTATATGGAAGCTCTGTGAGAAAAGATCTGAGAAAAATAATGTTGAATGTTTTTTTTAATGTGACTGAATCCCCTTGCTATTGCTTGCTTTTTCTGATCTGAGACAGTTGAAAGGCTGAGCGGAGACTCACAGCGGGATGTGAGACTTTCAGGCGTAAGTGTATTTTCAGAGGAAGTGGTTTTGAGTATGCAAACTTTAGGAATATATCTTAGCAGGTATGGTCAGCAAAAACACACTTTGTATAGTAAAAAAAAAATAATAAAAAAGCTAAACTATTTAGCATCAGCCCTCCTGAGCTGAACCTTTAGTGCACAATGGTTTATCTAAAGCAAAAGTGTCTGGTCCTGTTTTTTGGCAGAAATTTCAATTTCCAGATTCACCACCCTTTAGGTGATTTTTTTTAACAACTTTGAGCAACTTTTTGGTGCAGTTCCTTTCAAATAATGATATTAGTGTTGCTAGTTGTTTTGATTTGATCATCCTTCAGCTCGCCAGCATGTGGGCGTGGTCTTACTCATTCAGTGTGCTCTAACACATTGGTTTTGTTTTCAGCCTTTATCTACTTAGCCTTTGGCCATTAGATGCTAATTTATGTAGTAATTCAAGTAAAAAGATTCTCTATTTCTACAGTAGATACATCTTAATTGATCAAGTTGAAAGTACTGTTCATGCTGGTACATTTATGGTTTATATAAGAAAACCTCTTTTAAGCCAACCTAAGTTCAGGTGGGCAGGTATCCCTCCACCTCTCACAACCTGCTTATAAATCTCACTAGCTTTTACATTAAGAATAATACCTGAGACTGAATTTGAAAGTTACAAGACTTTCAGTGGTAGGGACATTAAGAGCTGGCAGTCCTCTGTTTTTACTTTGTCAGAACAGCTCACTTGTACAAAATTTTCAAACTTTGATCACTCTTTCATACGACCACAGCGAATAAGCTGGTGTGTGTTCAAGCGCCATAATTTCTTGGCAGAGGGAGCAAAAGTGAGGTCTGCACTGAGAGAGTGTAGAGGCTATTGCAGCCTGACAGATGTAATCTCTAACACAGCTCTAAAGTGCTGTGTGCTACCACAAATTTTCAGTGAGGGTTTATTTAAAAAACAACCTCACACCACAGGCCTCTTATGTGCTCTGTTTCTCATTTATTCTCAGCATAAATTCAAAGTTGAAGTTGCTCAGCACAAGCTCATGAAACCTCTTGCAGACACTTAAGCAGTTTTCACACTAATGATAAACACTGGCACATAATTAATATTACAAAAACCTCAGAGCAAGACAAAGTAATTAAAATACAGGCATGTTTAACTATCTGTCTTTTTAATTTTCACGCACAGAAAGCTGTAAGCAAATGCATGTGGAAAAATGCATTTTATGTCAATTTTACTCATGAAGCTGACTTTGAAAGTTAAACAAACCACCTCCCTCATCATTCCCTTCAAACACTTTTCATAATAAATTTCAGTTTGGTGCCTTTTAAGAGAACATCAGTCTTAAACATTTGAATGAGGTTGTGACATTGGTCCTAAAAACCTCAGGATAGATAGTAAGGTGTCCTGATATGTGAAAATTATAGATGTGATGGAAGTAGATGTTTTTTTTCTGCATGTATCTCTTCAGAGTTTTGGATTTCCTAGACTCAGTCATCCTGGTTTAGCTTTGAATTAAGACATTTGGAAATAAAATGTGGTTGGAAAACCTGCATGTCAAACTGACATACAACTTCAATTAGCCCTGATTCTTTTTATGTTTTGTACAGCAGACTTTACATGGGCACCATGTCAAGATACAGTCTACGAAGACTCAATACAGAAGTGTTTTAGTCCTAAACTTTAGAAGGCTTTACAGGATGCTCATATCCTCAGTTATCACAGTCTGGCATCTGACAACTTAACATTCCTGTTTCTGTGAAAGCCTTATCCCTTTGTCTCCATTGCTGTTTTTCTTTCCATCTTCAATTCAGCAATTGACTCCAGCACTCGTTCTGCTCTTTGGTCTCCGCTTCTGTCTGTCTTGAATTGACTTGTTTTCTGTCTCTATCTACATCCTTCCTGTCTGTTGTTTCTGCATCTGCTTGTCTCTGCATCTGTTTATAAAATGGTGATTGGTATCAATTTTACAATAAAGGGCCGACCTCTTGAATTCAGCCAATTTTTAAACTTTGTCTCTCACTATGCTTCACTATGAAATAGAAAGAGAAATGTTTGGGTGTCGGTTGGGATGGAAGGGAGGAATTGTAATTAAAAAGTCAGTGTTTTACCTTTAAACTGAACTTTTGTGGTTCTATGTCAGCCATTATTTGTTGTTGTTAAATCATAAGTAGTTTTTATGCGTACCATTTATTTTTAACAAATATAATACATTGTCATCCGAGGCCTCTGACCCGATGAGTGCAACAAAATGTATATCTTTAGGTGCTTTTCAGTTAGCAGCTTAACAGCCAGTTTGTTATCCAGAATGGCATTGTGAAATGCAAAATTATAGTGCAAAAATTTTTTTAGTGCGTGCTGCAGGTTTTGGAATAGTTTGAACCAATGACAGTGAAAGATTTTTAAGCTTACGACCCAAGCTGAATTTGTGGACTTCTTTATGCAGACTAATTTAACCAAACACACTGTGGGTTTGGCTACTGACTTATTCCCCTTCTTCCCTATACTATTATATTTAGAGTTTCCTTTATCCTGCAGAGACTTGGGATCAAAATGACAAAATCTAGTTGCAAGTAACATCATACTAAATTGATTCCAGGCTAAAATCATTTTTTAAATGATTTTTCCATGAGTTATCCAGTGGTAGAGTGGTTGGTGCCTGCAAGGATGAAAGTTGTATTAACATTAAGAGACTCTTATGTCTAAACACTCCAAGTTTATAACATTATGAAAGTGTCACTTAAAAAATACCTTTCTAGCAATTGAACTGTGGTTAAGATCTTTTTTACACTACAGAGCTTCTCTGATGCGTTCCAGTCTTTTCGCCCTCTAATGTCTTTAGCCACACTAGTTATGCAATATTTACTTGTGTACTTCTGATGGATTGCCACAAATATGATACAGCTATTCATTGAGTCTTATTGAGTTTGGTACAACTATATGCTTTGTTTTAACTTGTTAACACTAATTATTAAAGAACAAAGAAGTAAAAACTGATACTAGTATACAGTATTTCATGTAATGTTCTCTGTTTTGAGATTACTGCCAGTAGCAGTAACAGTGTCCTGATGTTTTTGAATTGCAACCAAATGATAATAGATGAAGTTTAAATCTAAGAGAGAGATAAAACAATGTCATTTATTGAGGGATAAGAAGAGGTCCCATGTAAGCAGAACTTGTATTAACAACAGCTGGCATTGTTTGAAAAACACCAGGATGACTGTGTGATCTTTATTATAGTGGATACATAACCAATCATTTTCCTGTTACTTGTCTTTGGCATGACTGTCACTTTGCCTCCTTGACATTTGAAGATACTGAGGTTTTGCCTGACTGCTAGCAGATCAGTGAACTAAAACATCGATTTTCCTGTAATATCTTTGGCTGGTTAGTTCCTCAGATGCCCTAGAAATGTCACATCCTAAAATTCAATCTATTATTTAGTTTTTGACAGTTTTTTGAATAGCTTAACTCTGGCTTCATTGCTCTGTTTCTGTCTGTGTGTACAGTGTGCTGATATTTATCAAATCACTGTAGTGTTAACCTCAGAATTGCCCAGTTTTAGTATTCAAGCCTAATGTTTGCAACGTTATGTCATTGGCAATAAGTGTTACTTCCAGGCAGTAAGGTGTCTACTTCAGACTCAAGAAAGCACTAGACACCTCATTTTCATCTTCTTCAATAAAAGGTTTCATTCAGTGCTCAGTGATGGTGATTATGGGCTGTTGGGGCCAGCTGACTATAGCAAGGAACATGTGTACATAAACAGCAAGAAAAGGCTATATAGGCCAGAATGGCCTCAGTGCTGCCTGTGGCGTTTGTTTATCCAACATGCTGTAATGTTATGAGAACTGCTGCTTGGGCCCTGGTTACAAGTTGTAATGTAAATATTGATGTGGAATGCCATTTAAGGCTTACCATATGTTCTTCTTTAATTTGAGCCACTGATTCTGGAAACCGCTTGTCTTTTTAAGTAATAATAATACCGCAGTGGTTCTCATCTGACATCCCTCTGTCTGAGAACAGGTGTGGTGAGAAAGATTTTGTGTTAAACAAGAAAAATATGTTTTAGGATATATAGATCCATCATTAGTTTCCTTTTTTTTTGTACTTGCCACTCACATTTAGTTTTAGATTGTCAAACAGTGAAGCTGTAATATGAATACTTATATTAAAATACATCTATATGGTAAAAGATGCAAATTGACAAGATATTGTAAAAAGAGTAGCGGGATACGTTAACTTGATTGATGAACAGTGTTACATTAACTACTTCAATGGGAAACTTGATGCAACCACATACAGTATGTTGTACTCAACATAACAAGGAAACATTTTACTTACATTTACAATGTGCAGCTTATCCTAGCGTTACCATGAGACTCGAAATCAATAAATTCCAATCCACCCAGCCCTTCTTCTCTCTGCTCTGCTACTCTCCTGCACTTCAGCATGCTCTGCACAGTACCTCAGACAGTCATTGTTATGGAATTACAATAAATGAGAATGGCCCAAAAGCAGAAATAATTAAAATTCTCTGATTGGTTAGAGAGTGAGCATCTCCCAAAAATCTTTAGAAACAAATATGTCTGCTCTACTTCAATGAGTCTGGATCACAGGAGGATTCAGCAACATCTTCCCACATTATGGAGATATGATTTATCTACATTCCCACTCAAATTATTCAAAAATTTACAATATACTACTATTACAATATATATTTCTGGTACTTAAAACATGAATAATGATTTAATGTTTATGTTATGTAACTTAAAGGACATGGTCTAGGTTAGGGAAATGTTGAAAATACGTTTTTTTTTACCATGGTATGAGCTAATTTTTTACCATCTAACCCAGTGGTCCCATGTACGAATGTTGCTGTAGTTAAGAAGTTAGTTGTGAATGAGAGCTTTCAGGTCTGACCCTGGTCTTTATCTCTGCCATCTCCTCTGTCTCAGTGCTGCTGGAAAGACATACAGTGAACATATTGTACATTGGTGAACATATTTTTGGCCCATTTGATAGATTTAAAATGTATGAAATTGGCTTGAATAAATAATCTGTGGAAATAAATGTCAGATGTCACAGATGTCACTCCAGAAGTGTGCTTCTTAAACTGTGGGCTGGAGGCCATGTGCTTAAATAAATGTGAGGTTTTTTTTTTATGCAGAGAACCTGAAGAAACACTGAAGGGACAAACTTTGGGCCTCAAGATGTAATAACCTTTAAAGCAAAAAAGTACATTTTCTGATGGACGGATGGGTGATATTACAAACTTCAAATAATAAAAAAGACATTGTTTTAGAACAAGAAGACTGTTTAGTGCTAGTACAAAGAAATGCTTTATTTGGACTTGCCGTGAGACAACTAATGACCAGAAAAACTGATTGTGATTGTGTGAGTCAACAAGTTTAACAAAGCTGTGCACTGAAAACATCTGTGAAACCAGTGTGGCAAAACCAAACTTAATACACTGCAGGAGAATGCTATAATGTGCATGTGCTAGCTCCACAACATCAGCATTCTTATCACAATTAGCATGTGTTTTGTTTTGAAGAAAATATGGAAGTACTAAAGTAGAAAAGGAAATATGGAAGTAGTTTGGCTCTTGAGTGAGTCACTGTGTCCCAACGCTCTAAAATGTCCTCTTTGACCCTACACATGATGTTGACACCACAATATGGGATGCACAGTCATTTGAAATGAAAACCCTACTTTCTTTACAATGGTGTAGTGATCAGGACACAAATGCACTTTTTCTTTCTTTGTTGCAATTCTTTCTTTCTTCACCAAGTGTTAGCGTTTGGGGGACAGAAGAGACAATTTTAAGGAGTAATTTCATGACCTTAGTGCACCAGCAGATTGTAGATTTGAAAATTTTTTGTATGATACACTTTTATGTTGGACTGCTGTTCACAGAAAAAAATCAGTTACATAAACACACTCATGAATAATCAAATTTAATGAGAAAAAAAAAAGCATGGAAGTAGTGTTTGCAGTTTGTTTTATATTATTAGACTTTCATCCATAATCTTCTGTTATATTGTCTAGGGGCACTCTAAAATGGAAAACATGTTACAGTCTCATAAATCTTGGAATGAAACTATAAAAGCTATAAAACCAAAAAAAAAGCTTCTGCTCATTTGAATTTTTGGAGCTGTTAAAGTAGGAGCACAGACTGTGACTTGTTAACACATATTTTTCTTTTTTTTGGCAAACTTTTTTTTTCTTTTTAGTCAGGAATAAAACAAAATACTTCCTTTTCTCACATTGAAGCTGACAGAATTGTTGGTTTACCGATTTGCACATATATGTATTTGTGTGCGTATGTGTGTGTATGTTTCCATTTGTGTGTGCATGTCATTGTGAATGGTATAATGTCCCTTTGATGTCCGCCCACCCTTCTGAGGCCCTACATTGTGCTGAACAGCTCCATTTGTCCCACCTTAATCCCCTGACGTAAACTCACATAAATCACACTGAGTTGTTTCTAAACGTGGGCAGGCTGGAAAATTCTGTCACTGTCTCGCTGTCTTGCTTCGCTTTCCAGCTCTCATGTGAAGTTTAAGGGCTGCTGACTACCAATTTAGCTCAGCACCTGTATTGATAATGATTACAGCTTGAAGTAAAAATAAATGCATGTCTGCTTTGGTCATTGGTCATCATGGTTAGGAACATTTAGATTATTTAGAGAGAAACCTAAATTAGGAACATGCACGCTAACTTGAAGAAACTGTGAAACAAGTTAATACTATTCTCTTTCAACACACCAGTAATAAACTAAGTGCAACAGAAAACCACAGACAAAGCTTGTCAGTTTTTCAGTGTTCCATCAAGCTTGGTTCTTGTAGGACACTGTTTTCTCCAAGAAGATCAAATCCATTCACATTTATCAAGAAGGCCAGATTAAATGTTGACATAGCCCTGTTCAATTTTACCTCCCAAATCTTTTCACATACTGGGACATGATTTTAGCCAACACTTATTAGTTCTAGAGATGGAGCAGCATCATGGCACCCATAACACATGCAGGCCAACCTCTCTCTGTCAATGGCTCAGGGCCAGATTAAAGTGCCAGTGCTCATTGTTTACACAGCTCTTTGGTGCCACGGCTGAGGAGACCCAAACAATGGGCCCCTGCTCCCCTTTGTCAGAGTGAGGGGAAGAATGGAGACCTCTTGACATGGCAACCTGAAGCCTCAATGCCCCCACTTCACCTAGCTGAAAGGGTCAGAGTGAGAACGAGAGGAAGTTAGAGTTAAGGAAGAGGGAGAATAGTGAGATGAAAATGGAAGGGGAAGAAAGGAGGTATGATATAACGGAGGAAAAACGATAGTTAGAAGATAGAAAGGTATCATGATGACAATGTAGTTTGCATTTACAGTGACCTGACAATTCGAAGAAATAGTGAAACATTTTTTGGAAATAATCTTATTTACTTTCCTATGAAGTGTTAGATATAGAAGTGTGTGTCTGTAATAAAATTATTCTTAGAGAACTTCCATAAGGAACTCATCACTTCTCTTTTGCTGGTTGCAGGTCATTTTCTTGGCAACAACACCGTCATTGATGTGCTTCGTCGCCAGGGATACGAGGTAGAGCACACCCCTGCCGGGCAGCACATAAACAGGTACATTTACTGTTACAAAGCCATTAAATACACAAACTAACTAATTCAGAGGCATGTGACATTTTATCAGGGGTATACTGGAACAAATTAATTCTTTCCTTGTTTTTCTATTTTCTGGGTTCAGATTTCTACAATGTCTTTCCAGAGCTACATAAATCCACTGTGCCAAAGTTTTTTCTTTGACTGATATAGAATAAGTTAAACTTCCAAAAATACTACAATAAATACTTCTAAATGCATAGTAACTTTTGAAAAACATGTCTCAAAATGGAAAAAGGTGTTGTTGTACTATTGAAAGTAAATGGTAAATTTATGCTGAGACTGGTTTTGGTACAAACCCAGATATGACACCAACTTAAAGTTTTACACACAACCAAAATTTTCAAAATCTGAAAATCAGCCTCAAAATGATTTAGAATGACAAACATATAAGGCAAATCGTGTGCGAGAGATAACGATGGAGTAATTTGGTTAAAAACAAAGGTTTTGAGAACTGAGGTTTTCAGTGTGGGAGGTTGATTTGTGGATGTCAATTTTGGGTAATAATTCTCCTTAAAAAGCAGAAAGAGACCTGAGAAAGCAGAAGATGCAGAGAGAGGAAGAAATAAAGTGACTAAGGATAGAGAACTAGGCAGAAAATATTATTTTTTGCAATAGTTGTTGCAAATTACAATGTCTTCTTTAAGCGTGAGTCTATAAAACCCAGAGGCTCATATTTTATCACTTAAATGGGCGTCAGGTTTCATGTCCTGGCCACATTTTACAGTGCAACCGCTGCCTCGCGGCCCTGACAGGAATATATATTTCTCTCAACTTTTTCACTGACTGGATTTCAAATAGGAAATAATTTTCCAAGTAAGCACAACTCCATAGTTGGTCTGTGTTCATTTGCTGACCCAAAACAGATGGTTAAGTTCTGTTTCAACCCTTGTGAGAAATGTGTTGTCTGCAAATAATCAAAAACTGCACTCAGCAATTATCCACTGAGTGATTCTCTTTTTTTGAGCACTCACTCTCCAAATGAGAGTATTTTTTCCATCGCTTCATTTTGAAGCAGTTTGGCATAGATTTACCTGCACTATTGACACTAGACGGTTCATTTTTTTCTTACAAATTAATGTTAAATTAAATGTGCTTTGTTACATATTGTATTATAATATTTGGCAAAAAGTATTTTTTTTAAGTAACTAACTACATTTACTCAAGTACTGTAATTAAGAAAAAATATGAGGTACTTTTTGTTCCATTTTGGATTAACCTCCTGTCGCTATATAAGGTGGTTAAAATAATCTAATAACAAACTAAACAAATAACAAACAATCTGAACTAGACTACTACATTTATGTTATCACCAGCATCAAATACTATATGGTTTAAAATACATTGTTTTCTTAGTGGAGTAACTTTACTTTTGTACTTTAAGTAACATTTAGAGCATGTAGTTTTGTACTTTTACTTGAGCTGGACAAGTACTTGCACTTTTTAGTTAGTTAGTTTGTGTACTTCATACACCTCTGTCTTTTACATTATGTGACATGTTGGAAAACATTTCCCAACATTTCTTTACCAAAAGTAGTTGAAAAGGAACATCACTAAATTCTGTGAATTTGAATGTATGGACATCCACTGACATACTGTATCTAGCACAGCTCAGTGTGGTTAAAGAATATGTGTACGACTTATTATTTATTATTCATTTATTTATTTTTTGTTGTTTATTGAGAGCCTTATTTTTCTTGTGCACTCTTTCTACATGACCACCATGTCAATAGACACTACAAGACAGTATTTCCGAATAAGGAAATACAGAAAAAAAAAATAAAGCACAATCTCGTACTTTGGGAGTTCTTGCCTGTCTTCTGCTGTTCCCACTAAATAGATGATACCGCAGATAAATCCCCAGTGGCCACCAATGAAGTGCTGTTGAGACGGCCAACTTCTAAGCAGGGTTAATACCTCCTGCTGTGAAGCATGTAGTGCAGTCTACCATGGCACACAGTACGGGTGGCTATCTCAGTGAAGATCTTTGTTCCTGTTTTGCATGCAAGTGAATGAATGAGTGAATCTCCTTTCACACACAAACCCAGTCTTTGATGGAGGATTATGAACCTGAGATGAACTTGCATCTGACTCATTCATACCTGACTTCTGCCATGTGTTAATCCCTAAGTCCTGGGTTGCCAATACTAAACTGTAAATTTATACCAGTCCATGTTTAAATATGTTTGAATACATATATTTTATGAAGGTGAAGAAAATGTGTTGCCTTTGCGATGAGTATAGATTTATTCCAGGTCTTTGTGTTGGTGTGTATGCAAGAGTGTGTGTCGTCATGCATGGTGATCGTTAAGATCGTTACTGAGAGATGGCCAGCAGCTCATCAAAATTGAGTGTTTTTAATCAAAAAGATGAATCTTTGGTTTTGTTCTCATACTTCCCATTCCAAACATTTAACTTGTTTTTCCAGGCAATCTTGGCTATGTTTTCTATTAGACTGCATATTGATTCTTGGAACATGCACAGCATCCTGCCTTTACATACTAGGGATTCCTCCTCTCCTCTCCTCTCCTCTCCTCTCCTCTCCTCTCCTCTCCTCTCCTCTCCTCATTTAAAAAAATTTATTTCAGCTTGGATTCTACCTGTCCTTTTTGTACAACAATACAAATCTTAAATCCACAGTCTGCGCGACCAACAAGTCTGCTGCAGGGCTAAACTAATTATAAGGTATATTTATCTCCAGGGTGTGGGGGGAAAGAGACGTCTTATTACAGTTATGTTGATATTAAGGGTCATGTTAAAGTTTCAAGTTTAAACGCGGTGACAAAACGTTTCTTCTTCTTTTGTTCAAAAGTATCTCATGTTCCTGTGATGTTTTCATTCAGGAGATCAAGACCAGAATTGGAGGACCACCATGATGAATCCCCTCTCCTCGAGCCGTTCCTCCATGAGCTCCCCCACAAAGAGGAGGATCAGGGGCGTCCCCTGGAGGAGGATTTGTTACCCCATATGCTTCTGCCACCGGATAGCCTGGAGCTGCTGGAGAAAGGAGAGAAGAAGGTGTTGAAGAAGAAGAAGAGGAACAAGCAGAAGAAACAGAGGCACCGGCATTTTAACGACCTCTGGGTTCGCATTGAGGAGAGGTAAGAAGAGAGAAATAGATGAGGGTCCATTGAAGGCCCCTTGTTTCTCTGTCATAAATGACTTGTCTGTCTCAATGATGAGGGCAGAGGTTAGGACAAAAGGAAAGAAAAGATTACAATGATAAAAGCTTAGAGAAAGACAGAGAGGATGTGAAGGAAGTGATGGGAAATGCAATCTCTGTAGAATAAACCTGGTGTGATGCTGCAGGCTCAAACAGCCAGCATATCACATCACTGTACTATCGCAGTCTGCACACACCACACTCAGACCCTTTAGTGTGGTATGAGTCCAAACTAGTTCCTAGCTGGTATAAGTGTCTTGGATGTGAAAATAGCAGCCTGGGAATTCCTACCAAGTATCTGGTTTTGGTCTCACAGTAGCTGCAGGCAGGGAGTAACCAGACAACAAAACAAGCTCACCTTTCAGACTTGTACAAGGTGTGGTCTGCCATGTTGAAACTTCTCTCAGTTGTTGTAAGGGTAAACTTTTTCATGGACATGATTGTGCATGTGGGCTGGAAGCAAAAAGGTTAATTTGACCCTTCATCCATACAGTCATTCATTTTCTACACCCACTTATCCTGTTCAGAGTTAGAGGCTATCCCAACAAGAAGCTTAATCTACCACAGGGCCATCAAGTATAAACAGACAAGCATATTTATTCACACCTATGGGCGATTTTGAGTTTCCAGTTTAGCCAGCTCACACGTCTTTGAAAGGACACTGGAGTACCTGAGGGAACAAACATTAGGAGAACTTGTAAATGTCACACAAAAATCCCCCAAAGGTGGGAGATGGAATGGAATGGAACAGCAGATGTATATTTTTTAGCTAAAACTTTTAACAAGTCAATTAAATTCATACCTCATTGTCTCATTGTACCTTGAGGGGAATTGAAATAAGGGCACGATCATCAGCTTGAAAGTAATGCTAACAATCTTGTCTCTGGGCAAAATCACCTTGTATAAATGAGGTAGAAAACTGCATACATTTATCCTGAAATTTAAACATTTTAATATGTTTTCTGTAACTATTTATTCCTGATGAGTTATACTAAAATGAGATTTTAGTCAAGGATAAATCAAATTAAATCACTTCATGCCAAGTCTATGAAACCCCCAAGACTCCCCAGTCTTTGCTTAATTTATATGTAACATAGAGCTTGTTTACGATGACTTGTAAAAGTTAATCACTAATGTGCCCTGTATTAGCAGATGATAAATTGCATTGCAACACTGCAGTGAAATATTTCTGTTCAGTATACAATATAATCTCAACCACCATCAGCATGTTAAGGCTGCTGGCAGAAGATCTTTTCACATTTTTGTGGTCAGTGGTGCTCAGGGATCCAAGAGCAGAGCATGACCATACCAACTGTGCAATAAGCAGGAGAAAGTAGAAATAAAATTTGAAAATAGATAATTATATGTCCATAATAATAACAAAGTCTGTTGTTGCAGTCTTACATTAACAAGTTGGACCCTAAAAATATTGGAAATAACTGTGTCTTACTAGTAGGTACAGGTGCTCTAAATCCATGTATTAGAATAGTGATTTTTGCCTCTGTATGAAAATATATTTTTCTATGTACAGTATACACTTGCCCAAATTAGTGATGGAAAGAAAAATCCAACCATGTAGCGTCTGTTCTTCACAGAAACAGAAGAGGTTTGTGAACACTTGTGTACATTATGTCTGCAGAAATGTTTTCTCTCTCTCTGAGAGACCCCATATTTTCAACAGAAAGGAAACAGACTGTTTGTGTACATGTTACGGAGTGTACACGACGCATGCCTTTGTATATTTTAATGTCTGAAAAGGTGGCTGATTGAGAAGGGGAGAAGGATCCAAAAAGCAGAGGCGGCAACAGGGCCACAGTTCTCTGTTGCGCTTGATGCATGGCCACAGAGCTATGTGTCAACACTGGTTTCCATGCATCTATCCCAGGCCTTTAACCTAAAGAAACAAGCTTCATAACATAAAAAATAACCTAAAGCTTTTTCTGAACATTTAAATACCTGCTTAATTTTTTTAACTTTAGAGATTGTCACTGGTATCACTGTGTTATCTATCACAGACTCTATTTTGGCTGGCATTGACTAGCCAAACGTTTCCAGCTTCTCAGTTTAGGAGATTGCTGTTGACATCTAAACTAATTTCTCCACAGGCATGTCACTAAGCACACACTCATTTGTCTGCAAATAGACAAAGTCAAGATGTAAACTAAATCATTGAATATTAGGGCTGGGATGATTTAGTTCCTGTTTTGAAATGATGAAAGTCTTGTTTTCATTAATCTTAATTTCAATGCCAGTCAAACTATTTCCCCATAAAATATAATCCAATGAAATGGAAATACTCTTGAAATCATTTTGTATATCATAGTAATGTGTCAAACTTCAAGCCCACTTGTATCTGGAGATCCTGCCTTCAAGAACTTGGGTGTTTGTTTTGCTTGGCCTCGTCCCAGTTAAAACCACGCCAGCACAGCAGGTTTGGCATCAGACAGGAGAGCTGAAATTATTTAATTGCCAGACTTGTTAAGAATAAGATAAAGAGAGAAATAGAAGCAGCCTAAAGAATAGCAGAGTAAATGTGTAATATGAAGAGACAGGCAAGTTTAGTATTTTCATATTGTTAAAATTCTCTCCTGATTGGTCAGTGCTATAGCAGAAGATTCTATTCTTTGTAGCTTTTATCATCATTATTAATATTTCCATTTTTTACTTCCTGCACATATTTTCTCTAGGAGTTGCAGACAGTATGTGGATTTTTGAGAGAGAGAGTTATTCTTTTGCAGTCATCTAGATAAGTTAGACCTTTTTCTAAAATGTTATAAAAGCTAAAATGAGTGATTTGCCAATTTGCTATATTTATCTGAACCTATATTTATCTGAAAATATAACAAAGATAAGATTGTGTTTTTACTAACTTTATTGTATTTTCCAAACATAAGCCAATTTAGAATTTGATGCCTGCCTGGTTTTACTGTATTATGGAATAACTATGAGAATATAAACAACAGTCCAATATAAATATAAAAATAAATTTTAAATCAGCTTAATCAGGATTATGTTGGTGTGTTTTAACCACATTTGATTGACAGCATAAACAAACTACCTGTCAACTATCATCATCAAATATTGCTCACTGGTGACTGGTAAACATAAGTATATATTTTCCAACTGAGGCCCCAGACCAGTGAAGGGGACACAGACAAAAACACAAACACAAACCTCAATAGCAATAACCAAAATAGTTCTAACTTTGGCAGAAAATTCTGTCTTTATGTAAGACCCATCATTCTTATATAAAAAGCTGATTAAAAAAGATTTTTCCTTGTAAAGGACAGATGTTAAAAGCGGTTTTTAATGTGATCTGTCTTTTCTTCTCCCCACAGCACTATGGTCCAGTCTCCACCTCCCCCACTGGTTCGCATCATCAATGGTTACATCACAGTGCAGCCACCTGACCGAGTCCACAGCCGCTACAACTACCACCAAATACCTTCGACATCAGCCACATCCTCATCCTCACCTTCCTCACTGTTCCTCCTCTGCACATTGGTTACAGTGATCCCACAGATGTGGACTGTGTTCCTCTAGTAGAGCATTTTTTGGATGCTATAAAAACCATTTTGAGTATAAACTCTTACACATGATTGGTTTCAGGTGTCAACTCTCAAGGTGAGATCTGATCATGCATCATAAGACATAGAGAAGGCTGCAAAGTGTGTAGTCAGTCTAAGAGACCGTCCGCAAAAACATGGAAAACGGATGTGAAATCGACTCTAGCAGACAGGTAACAGTACACCCCATGATCGTTAGGTTAGATAAAGTTTGTGTTGTTGAGACTCAGTGGTAAATCAAGTCAAAGGAATGTGTATCTTACAAATTGAGGCCTTGATAAGAATGGGAATTCAGATAACCTGACCTGAAGTTTTGTAGAAGGTTTCATAAGGTTGTTATTTTACATCCACAGCAGGAGCGAGCACACAAAATGCTGCATGAATGAAAAGTGAAAGCTTACAAACAGGAAGTATTATCAGACATATCATAGACATCACATGGCATGTCTGGTTCCTTATGGATTAGAGTGTTACAGTAGAAACTCATTAAACAGTCAGTGTCTCTGAGAATACAAACTCTCACTAAAGTGTTCAGTGAATGAACTCGCGAACATCGTTAAAACCACTTCTGGATATAAAATACCTTCAGCAAGTACAACTGGAACCATATGTCCTTTGTGTGCGTGAGTGTGTATGTGTGTGTGAGTGTGTGTATGAGACAAACAAAGTCTATCAGCTCTTAAACCCCCTGGCCACGCAAACAGGTGTTCCTCCTGAACTTAATTTATTCTTCCATTTTAGAAGAATGTGGGGAAAATGGGGAAATTGTACATACTGTTTCTAAATATTATAGATGTATTTTAGAATTATAAAAAAAATAAAATATCAAAAGTTTTGTTGTTGTTTATATGAATATATAAATAGATATGCAGTATTTTTTTGAAAAGACATCAGAAACTAACCACCATAGCCGACATCATGTGTCTCACTGAAATGAAAGTTTTGGGAGGGACATTTGATTGTATTGTACTTTATGTATCAGTGTTATCATTTGCTTTGCTGTGTGTGTGTGCTGAAAGGCTTCATGTTATTGTGTGTATGTTAATTGACATAGAGACCATTTGTTTTATTTATTTAACTACTATAGTTTTGCTATAGGCCATATGAAACGTTCTGTTTGTTTTTGAAATATATATTTTTCTCATCATGATGTCCAAATGTCTAACTTCAAAAATGTTCAACTATAATTTTAAATATATACAATGGCAAAAATAAGTCAGTTTTAAATAGGCTACATGAAGCTGTCTAAACAGAAAGACCACATACTGCATAGTGCTTTAGGCCTTTCACATTTCACGTACGGCATGAGGTGATTGTAATAGCATTACCATGACAACAATAAAATATTTATCTAGAGTCAAATCTGATTTCTAATTTCTTGACTGCAAAATAAAATCAAAGAAACTAATAGTTAAAGGTTGAAATGCCCACCAGGCAAATTGGGCAACTGCCCTGGGTCTAACGTCTAAAGGCCCAGATTTGTTATATGTCAATTGATCTGTGGTAGTTTATTGGAAACTTGTCTGTCTTGTCTAGCCACTGAGATCACACAAGCTCACTCTGGGAGATGGCCCCAACCCCGGTCCCAATCGTGGAGGGCTGTGTAAAACCTGTGCCAAATCAATGTGTGGACACGCTCTGTTGTGGTGACCCTGACCACGGGATAAGCTGAAGGAAAAAAAAAAAAAAACGAAATTGAAACTAAAATTGCCATTGGGAGTACTGAAGTACAGGTGATGTGATCCTTCTGTGTCCTTGGACACAGAGACATGTAGTAGTGCAACATGTACTGTCTGGCAGCCAACACCCAGAAGGGGATCAATAAAGTATGTCATTATTATTAAGTGGATCCCTTAATTCTTTTAGTTATGTGCTGACATTTTGCATATTCCCAATGCAATTTGCATGTACAGTACAGTGTAGATATTGTATAATGTGCAAACCACAGAACTGGAACCACTAAACAGGTCAGTCTGGCTATATAGTTTGGCTATATTGTCCGTCAGATATTTTTTACAGTTGATTTGTGTTTGTAATAAGATATACAGCAGTTTAGTTTGCATTGCTGTTTACTTCAGGAGATAGAGCTGTTGTTCACCAATCACATGTCCAGCAGTTTATGCCATGGCTCCTCCAGATCACATGTTAAAGTGGCCTTCCGGCAAAACGCTGAATCCCAATTATGTTCCTTAATTGTAAGTCACTTTTGGCTAAAAGCAGCTGCTCGGTTGGTAGAAATCATCCACAAACCGTACGGTCAGGGGTATGATATCCAGTTTCTCCTGGTCACATGTTGAGGTGTCCTCGGACAAGACACTGGAGTTCAGTGTCCAAGTTGTGCCCAGGTAGTAATGCCTTGAATGTAGCAACTGTCCACAAGAGTTTCACCATGAGATACATAAAGTAAGTACTGTATATAAAAATGAGGCATTCAAATCGTATACAGTAAAAAGGAGCTGTAAGATGTATTTGAGAATAACATGAATGACATGGTCACTATGCTCACAGTTAATTGATCAATTCACACTGTGTCAAGATTTACCGTAGATGATGCTGATGTCATAATGGAATTTCACATGGTAGTAAAATGGCAGGTGATATAAAACATTCAAAGGTACCACATCAGCTGAACATTGTTCTACCGTACCACACCAAGTGTTTGGAAAACCACACTAGTTTATGTGTACTCAGGCATATTTTTCGTTGCTCCAGTATATCTTTTAGATTAACGCACATGTTGATACAACTCAGTGGTCTGGTTTCATAAAGGTATGCTGATCGTTGTCCTGAACAAAACTGTAGATAGGTACAAGCACACAGACACACACACTGCCCTCCTGTCTGAACCCAGGGTTCATGCCATGTTTATGTGAGGATAATGTGCTGTGATAAGGCCGCTATTAGAAACTGTTTGATGTGTGCATGTGGTCTGCCACAAACAAGGCAGCTGCTCTGCCTGTTGTACATGGGTCCTGCAGGAAACAAACAGGAAACCAGAGCTAATGGATTCTTTAGATGTACAGGAAATGAGAGTTGAATGCGAGAATTGATTTGTTATATCAGCAGGAAAAGAAAGCTAATTGACTTGTTAGTTTGTCCTTTGATTTAGGAGTGGCTGTGTGCTAGCAGAGGTAGAAAGAGGTCAGTGTATGACTGATGTTCATGATGTTCAATGTTAAGACAGGAAACACTCAGGATTTATGGGGTGGCAGTGGCTCTGGATCAGTTGCTAGAGCAGTCATCTGGGTCAGTTGTTCAATTCCCACTTCTTGTCGGCCACATGTTGAGGTGACCTTGGACAAGATACTGAAACCCTGTAATAGCACTGTCATCTGTATGTAGCTGTCCAAAATCAATGTCCCCAGTGGGATCTATAAATGATGTCATTACTACTATAGGTATTCTGTTAGTGAGGTATGTGAGTGGTGAGTAAATCTCAAAACTGAGAGATTTCTGAGAATAGACTGCAAGTTTTTTGCGTATGTGGCTTTGAACACTGTCAAACAGTAGAGAAGTAGCTGAAAGTCCTGTACACATTTAGTCATGTTATTTAATTCATTTGTTTTTTCTTTTTTTTACCTTCACAAACAGACGGAACAGTTGCAATACACCAGTGGATGCATGCACTAATTGAATTTGATGGTGAAAGTTGATGTGATGCAAAGGTAAACTACTGCTCTTCATCAACAAATAAACTGCAGGCATACGATGACAGTCACATACATATGATATTTAACACTAACAGCATCTGGACTTTCCCTCTTTGAAGTATTTATACATACTTGTGACACTTTGATTAATCAGGTAGCATTTGTAATCAATCTAACAAATTAGCCCCTGACGCTTTCAGCTGATACCATGTGCACAACTAAACATATGGCACACACAACATTAATTGTGTGATTGAATGCTATAAAGAAAATGTGGAGGGAAAAAGCTAACTCACTTTATAACTAAAGCCATAACTGTAGCCAAACTGCACAAAAAAATTAAACTCACAACCTTTCAAACAGTGTGTGTCTCTAAATTAGTTCCTCTGTTCTGTGAAACACAAAACTTTAAAAACAACAGATCATGTAAGTCACTCAGTCATTCCATAAAAGAATAAACAAACAAAGGTGCAGGTCACTCCCTCTAATTGCCTCCTGTTGAGTGCTTTTGCTGATGGATGTTTCAGCTCATTTACTATCAGAAACGCCGCATGAAAAATTGTGTGAATTCCATAAGTCAAGCTGACTACTATATGAACTAACTGCAGCCAAGACAAAAATTACTTCAAGACATGAATCCAAGGTCAGAAACCAGAATCAGGGCACAAAGTGACTCTGATCAGTAGATAATTACATTCACTCCAACATGAGTGAAAATTTAAACTTCCAACTCACAACTGTGTTCCACATGTAATTTGAGCTTGTAAAGCCTTTATACTTATAAGAGGTGGGTCTAATTTCATGCTCAAACCAAGAAGTTCAAATGGAGGATAGTTTTTCAGCCAGTCACTATAGGCCTGATATTTTGCACATGAAAACACAGATTACAATCTAAAGTGGTATCCATTCAATTAAACACATTTGATATTAGACATTTAACATTCATTCCATCACATATCATTTTGTCACATTTTTAAGCAAAATAACATGATTGTATCCCCTTATTCATCACAATATGAAAAAAAAAATCCTCTGAACAGACATCTATCCCTTAAAACACGATTAAATAAGAAAATGATTCTTATACAAACATGCCACAAAGGACTGGATGTGGGGTTGCCAGATCGAACAAAGTAAAGCTGTAGGAATTGAAAGCAGATGTCCATGCAGACATCTGTTTCCTGTGCAGTGCAAAAAGAAAAAAAAAACAACTAGGTAAATATAAAGGCATGGTACCAAAATTCTTAGGCAGTTTATTATAGAATGTTTTTGCTTAATAATTCTGAAAAATGGGAATATTTCATTCTATTGTTATTTGCCTGTAGAGCTAAAGCTCTAAAAAGCTCAAAACATGAAATCTTCTAAAATGATGCTTTGCAACGCCTGATCACATTTAAATGCAGACAGAATTAGTGGCGGATACACTGTGGAAAGACTTGTTTTATTGGATGTGTGGTGTAACAAGAATAAAAGTACATATTAAAGTATTTATTTAAGTATTTCTAAAATATAATAAATAAATATACGTTCTATTACTCTCTTCACTACTTGACTTTGACTGTTTCTAAGTCAATCAATAATTCCAACCTGTTCATGATGAGGACATTAATGGTCCCTTTCGCTACCATTTACCCATTTACTTTTGCATGCTTTCATTCAGTCATCAGTTAGTCCCTATTTCGAGCCACAAAGTCAAATCACTTTCTCATTGTTAAAATAAGCTTTGCAAGTTATTGTTTATCTGATATAGCTCTGGTCAATCCCTCACAGTCTTGCACAAATAAGCCTACGTTTGTAGAGTAGCTCTCACTGTGGCTATTATCACTGCATCAGTCATAGAAAGAGTCATAGCAGTGTGCTAACTGAACCCTATGGTAATAAGTGCTGTGTTGACTGAGTCCTCAGTATATTTACATAATAAATCTGCTTGGGGTTATATATAATAAGTTATGAGTACAGGTTAGAGCTTTGACCTAATGGGAACTCACAGCATAAACAACAGGGTTTGTCTAAATTAGACAAATCTTAATACGCTTTTATTGGATTGTCCATCAACAATTTAACAAAGGCAAGTGAGAGCAAAATGAGAAATTATGTCTTGACACTGTGTTTTTGTTTTTGTCTGACCAACCCGAAAATCAACAACCAACACTGTATTATTATTATATATTAATACTTTTTTTTTTTTTTTTTCAACATGGATGCTGATTATGGTAGTTAATTGTGTGTAAAGTATGTATTTCTATATGGTTTCTTTAGCCTCAGCTACAAATCATTAGCTTTGTGTGTCACAGTTTCACATTAAGTGTTGAAATACTCTCACAGGAATAAAACCTGGAGGAGAATTCCTTTTGCGGACTGACATTTCACCATCTATTAGCTTTGAATATGAAATCTACCTTGCATCTTATGTGGTTGTAAAGCCCAGGTGCCAAGAAGCCTCCGTTTCTCCATTTCTGCTGGGTTACCCGAATGCTTGGCAGGTTGCAAAGTTTTTGTAATCCCTGCCTCCTCTGTGTGAAATTGACTACAGAAAGCCTCAAAACTTAAGGAACCTATTAGTCTCAGTGAATTCAAAGAATTTGTACAATGGACGATGCATATATTGGAAATACTCAAGGCTTTGATTGTGCTGATTGCAGGGGTCAGTGCAAATGTTTCTTTTCCTTTGTCTTCCTTGGTCCTCTACCCTTCCACCAAATCTTTTCTTCTCTATGACAATGAGTTATTACTACTTAAAATCTACTTTCAACTACCTATTTTAAAGATAGAAACCAGGATTATAAACTACTACAGGGTTAATATAGAGAGTATAATTCTAATTTGACATTGGTTTATAAAAATCAGATTTTTTACTGATATGACCAAGAATACACAGGTCTAGAAAGGGAAACTCACTGACAATAAATTAACTCCTGCATGGACAATTTGGTACAAATTTCACATCAGTGACAATAATTTTTCACTGCAAAGAACAGAACTAACAAACAGAAAGTTAGGACATAGTCACAGACATAGTAACTTTTTTACACTTTATATCCTGATAGTTGATCTTTTTTACAGCAGATATCTTGACTATTCAAGCCCATGCAAAAGTCACATATGCTAATAGAAATTAATCTAAAATATCTATCTAATAATACATTTAAATTTTAACTCAGAAAACACATTATAACACATTATAATAATGACTAATGTAAATATTTTATTGTGTATATTTTAGTTAAACAAAAAATATTTAAGCTGTTGATTTTGAAAAAAATCTAAATTCTTTTCTTAAATCTAAAAGAAAATAATTGAAGCAGCTGCACAACCCTTGAAATCAATATTTCGGTTCAGTAGGAGTTTTAGCACAAAAACACTGTTTATGTTTCTTAGTGCCTCTCAGGGTTGGTCTGCCTCTGATTGTCAGCTTGTAAACAAATGAACCATTTTTTGTGCTGGCTCTACACCACAGGGTGTCACTCAGGCACAGCCTGGGTCAATGGATCCCATTCACAGGAATTATTTTTTGGGAGTGGTATTGACAGAAGGAAGCCCACACTGGGAGCTCACACTTGCAGTCATGACACATACACTACTACTGACAGCACACAAGTATACACACACATCATACCTCTATCACACACATGGAATAGAATTGCCCACGCACACACAGGCACACTTAAAAGTTGACACAGTCCAACCGAAATACAGTTTGGCTGATAAATATTCTCAATATGCCCTAAAAATGACCCCCTCAGAAGTTCTCAGCTTCAGGAATGTGAGCACAGGGTCAATGCAGTCACTAGAAAGGAGAAAGCCAAAGCTAAAATGTCATGATGACAAAAAGGTGTGGAGTTTGTCTCACCAGAGGCCTGACCTGTGCTCAGTTGCTCATATTTTTGGATGTTGTTATTAGAGAAAAATCACAGTTCCTGTCTTCATAATATCACACATGGTATGCAAAACTGGAAACATGGATCCATTTTTTGCTGGATACAGGCCCAGCATGTCTTTATTTTTGAAGTGTGTTTTAGGTCCTGAAGCTGCAAAGCAGTCCCATACATCACACTACCACCACCATGTTTGACTGTTGGTATGATGTTCTTTTTATTAAATACTCTGATACTTTTAAGCCAGATGTAACAAAACACCTTCCACAAAACTTGACTTGTGTCTCATTAATCCAGAATATTTGGCCAAAAGATGTTTTTTGGAAAATGTGAGACTGGCCTTTGTGTTCTTTTTGGTCAGCAGTGGCTTTGACCTTGGAACTCTCCCATGGATGCCATTTTTGCACAGCGCCTATTGCTGAATCATGAACACTGACCATAACTGAGGAAAGTAAGGCCTGAGGTTATTGTGGGTTCTTTTATGACCTTCTAGATGAGTCATTGTTGTGCTCTTGGAAAAAGCACAAATGTGATTAATCACATTTCTTTTATTTAGCAAGGGGGTTAACTACTTTTTCACATAGGGCCAGGCAGGTTTGGACAGCTAATAAATGAAATCACCGATTAAAAACTGCATTTTGTATTTACTCGGGTTATCTTTGTGTAATATGATAATTAGTTTGATGATCTGAATGTGAATGTATGGCAAATATGCAAAAAAAAAAAAAAAATAACAGGAAGAGGGCACAGCACTGTAAATAGCCCCAGTACTGAAGAAAAAGTGAAAAATACCATAATAGCAGAAAGTGGTGTTGCATGTAAACTTTTAGTTTGAATAAAACATTTAAGGTCAGCTTATTGTTCTGCTGTTTTTGTAAGAAAACACATTTTTCAATTTGAAATATTCAAATTATTGCCTACAGATCACAGTAATATGCCAAATACAAAAACAAATGGACTGAGTATGGTCATGTGCTATAGTGTTAATCACGCTGCAATAGAAATGTGTGTAATGCTGCCCTCTGCCTGTGAGCTGAGGTACAGTTTTTCAGATGATGGACACTTAAAAACATTTTGCTGCACCCACACTCTCAACTACGTAACAGATGATATCGTCATTATTCGGCCCATAAGGCAGGCGTCAATTCTGAACTTGTTTAGTATTATCTAGATTTTGTCAGCTGCTGAGCTGCTTCTGTGCAACTAATTTCGCTGGTCCTGGACCATTCATCTTTTTTTAATCACATCAGAATTAAAACTAAGGCAATATATATAGCTACAGTCCTCTTTTTTTTTTTTTTTAAGAGTTTTAGAGTTTTCTTGCATTACTGCATTTCACAGCCCAAATTGTTAGTTTTGTGGACTATTTTCATCTTTATTGTTTCCTTGAATGGAAATTAATTTTACAGCATATGTTACATCAAAGAAATTAAAAGGAAGTAAAGATGGATGATGACATAATGGCAAAAATACATGGCACAAATAGACAAAAAATACATGCTGTATTTGTGTAACTTTATATACAATGCATAAAAATACCAACATTAAATTATAACCTAAACTGGATAAATGCAATTCTATCAGTATAATCAAATAAAGGTTATGATCAAACCAAAACAGTTACATGATACAATACATACACTAACTTGGAAAAAAAGGTGAGGAACTTGAGGTCAGCAGAGTTATTCTGCAGCACAAAGAGAAAAAGAGAGATGGTTGTTTTTCACAGTTTGGAAAAACAACCAGGGGGTAAAATCTAAAACTGTGGGGAAAACAGACAGTCAGTGTCAGCAAGACTACAGCTGGCTTTCTTCCAAACATGCCTGCTGTTCAGACAGACTGCTCTGCTGAACTCCATTAAAAATGTCAGTTTTCAACATCAGCTGTATAAATGTATCCATTTTTTTTTTTATTACAGCAGAGACATTGCTGACCCTTTGTTGCCAAGATGATTAATGCTAAATCTCAATAGATGCTGAAACTAACATGCTTACTTATACATTTTTCCTGCTACCTTCCAGTTGCTTCACTTGAACTTCTAATGTATCAACTATTAAGGGTGGTATCAGTGAACATTTGTGATTGTGTATTTATGATTGTTTTGAAAATTAAATTTAAAGTGCTGCATTTCATAAAATCTTAACTTATTTCATGCTCCATATTCATGCTGCAGATTTTCTTCTTTTCACAAATGAAGTAGAAAGCATGACAACATATAGAGATAATTACATCTGTAAACATAGAGATGATTAACAACATTTGGCAGCTATCTTAGATATCGAATTATTGAATATATGTAATTAGTTTATGTAGCATAATGTATATCATGTAACAAAAAATAATTATTCTTCCTGTTTAAACTCACATATTTAGAAAATCAATTTCAGGCTGAAAACACACCTTACTAGGGTTACTTCTACATAAGGGCAAGTCACTCAGACAGTTGGGTTTTTATTCCTGCTTATAAAGGGGCAATTTGAACTTGTTACAAATATGGATGCACTGGATGCACCACTGTGACATTTGACATGATGTGGTCAATAAAACTAGAAAATAGTTTTAAATGAAAATGAGTGATTCACATAATTTGAAAATATGTACACTAGAAACAAATTTATGAACTCAGTGTGCCTGTGGATGAATGTGGTAACATGCATTATATATTTTTTATACATTATGCATAATTGTCTGTGGACCCACAGTATGCTGAGTATTTCTGCATAATTTAGCTGCAAAGTATAAATGCAGCTTGATGGTGTCCAAAGCTAACTACACATTTGAATCTGAGAGAATTATCAATTTTCTGCACTATAAAAATAACGACTCTATGCTACACGTGGAACCACAATGACAGATTATATTGTAACAGGTAATTACATGTACTTCACATGTCATCATGCACAATACCAGGGCCCCAACTGGAGTAGCTAAATGGAGCCTCAGTTATGTTGACGCACCTGTGCTGTTCATGCTCTGACAAATCCTAATGTGTAGTGTGTATTTGAAAGTGGTCTATCATGCCTTGGGATAATGACAACAAATACTATAAAGAGACCTTTGGATGGCTTTATTCATTTACTCATTTGAGTTTAGGACACACAGGACAAGATACAATAACACCAGTTAATACGTAGGCCTACAGAATATTAGATTTATAACTTTAGATTTACTATAATGTTTGAGGGTAACAATAAAAAATATGTGTGAAAAGGAGTGACAGCATTGTATCATGTTAGTCCCATGTGAAACACGTGCTGCTGTATTTTCACTAACCTTTGTCAGAAAAAAAACAACATCAATACAACTTTCAGTGGCACAGAACAAGTACAGAGCTGTTTGGACTCATTTGGCTCATTGTATTTGTCTTACTTATCTGTTTTCATTTGTAGAGTTTACATCATTTTTATAATAATCTTTTGCTGCTGCAGCAGTAGATTTCTCCATGAGAATCATTAAATTTTTATCTTTTCTATAAAGAGGGCACTGAAGACTTTTTATATTAGGTAATATAAATTCTAGTATTCAGTGTAGTTCCCAGTATAGTCCTTTACAGGGTGAAAAGTATGTACACATTTTAAGGAAGTGAGTAAAATTATTTTAACAAATAGCTTTCACCAGAGAGGCCATTTCTTTTGTTTAATTAGCACTAAAAGAGATACTGTGCTCATCAAACCAGAGTGTATACAATGGTATAAATTAGGTATATATTCTCCATCTTTGTAGGCTGTACTGTGCCTTTTGTGGTATCCTGAGTGGAATTGATAAGAAAATGTTAACACAGCTGCAATTCAAGTGGTGGATGATTTAGAACTCCAGCTTTCTGATGTTTTCCATACTGTAATTTGTAATTTGTATTCATCTGCCTAACATTCATTTAGTCAAATGCATGACTGGAGAAAAACACATCAACATTTCAATCACTTACAGCCTAATGAATTTTTGTGTTTTTTTATGTTTTGAAACCTGCAAAACGGTTGTTAGCCTCGACTTAGCATCAGGAGTGTGGAGGAGGATTGGACACATAAGAAAAATCGGAGAACTTATCAGTATGTTATTTTTCAGATTTAAAAATGCCAGTATATTTCTCATCTACATCCTCTCTTCTTCTGTTATTTTCCCTTTTTGTACCTCCTGATATTAGCAACAGTCACCTTGGCTGTCCCACCAATAAACACAGCAACACCCATGTGAACATACACTGCGTTTGCTCTCCCCCACACCTGCCACCATTGGTGTTTTCTAAATCTATTATCTATTAAAATGCCATTATAAGAAATAGGGAGTGATGTTGTCCCTCGCAGGAGTTTATTGGAAAGTAAATGTAAGCTCCCACACATGGAACACCTCATTAACCCAGTGAATATTTATGGCGCTGCACCACAGGGGCACAAGCAGGGGATGGGGTGTTTGCTCATCTTAATAGTGTCTCAGCTTATAAGAATAACTCTGTTCCTAGTCATACCTGCGCTTTTAATGAAGCTTACTCTACCTAATGACCGTCACTGAGCCCTGCAGGGCAGATGTCTTTTGCTTGAAACCTCACAAAGTTCACAACCATAAAATATCAAATTCTTCATTGTGATTGTTTGAAATGTGTACATTCAATTTTAAATGAACACTTAAATGGACAAATGAATTGTTTATTGTTCTAAATGAATTTGCCAGTAATCATCTTGCATTATCATTTGGATGAGGTGCATTAATAGAAATTCTAGTCACATTTTTGACACATTGGACAAATAATCTATAACGCCGGTATATTTCACAAAGTATGCATTATGATTTGATTGTACACATTACACAAAGCACTTTGGCTGACATCTAATCTTTGTAGTCCTTCAGCTGAGCACAACACTGTTCATTAAATTGTCTGTCACTCCAGTTAACTGCATGTTTTGTGACTTAGACTGTGAAGTAGGAGGCACAACAAGGCAGAGAATACCGCCTGTCACATGAGGATCAAGTATTAAACTCTCTGCCTTATAGCCTTTTTCGAGACATTTCAGCTTTTACCTTTAGGCTGAACCCATCACCTTTTTTGAAAGACGAATGGCAGACCTACCAGCCTCTCTGAAATTCCCCACCCCATTCTTTCCACCTTTCAAATGTTAGTGTGAAGTCTCTCCAAGTTCCCTGTCTCCTCACCTCAGGTTCTTTTCCAAGCAACTGTAGATAACATTATTGAATATAAAGCACCTGGGACTGGCTCCTCACCCTGCCAAGATCAATTTCAAGTCAGAGGCTGTGAAAAAGTAGTGGAAAACTCTCTGAAAGGAAACTTTGAAATATCACCTGGTCCTGAAAATATCTACAAATAGAGGGGTTCATCCTGAAAAGTCTTATAGAATATGGTTATTTTAAGAAGCTATTGTGACTGAACAGAAATGATTTTGCTATGTTGTTGTTTTGTTAAGAATATCACCTACCCTCTGCGAGATAAGTTAACAAAATACAATGATCTCTAAATTCCCAATTTTCCAATGCTAAAATAAGCTAAGATATGACGTGGTCAACTATACCCCACAATACTGTGTAAACAACACACTTCAGTAAAATGTTATGTTGACCTTCAAAACAGTGCTACAGGGCAAATTAATAGTCTGGATGTTTACCTGTCTGTCAGGCAGTGGCTCGTTGAGACAGCAATTAAAATGATTTATAAATGCTATTGACTCTGGCCATGTCGTCTAATTTTAGTCTCCCTCTCTCATTGGCCTTTCAGCAGAACATTATTGGGAGAGATAGACATGCTCCACAAAACGAGAAATTACCATTTTCTTTTTTTTCATGTTGTTGTGAATGAGGCGAGTGCATTCAGCTTTTTGTTATTGTGAAGAGTGCTTCTCGTCCCAACAGACGATTGAAGAGTGCTATAGTTTCCTGTAGGCTTTTGTGATTTAAAAATGCATGTTTTTGCAATGATACTCCTCTCTGCTCAACCTCCTTTCCAATCGCAGTTTTTCCACACAACTTTCAATTACAGTAAAACCTCTCATTCAAAGTGTCCAAGCTTTCATCTGCACTGCCAACATCGCTCTATGTATGTAACTCGTGATTGCATCTCGTGCCGTTGTGTTGACCATTCATCAGGCACAAAAGAACATTGTCTTTCTGTACTTTCAACTTGGTTTCAGAGGGACAGGAAAGAGAGACACTCCAAGTACAATTCTCTTGTCTGTCCAGGCTCACGGTGACCAGATCCAAATATCATGTTGAGTCATATTTTCATCTGAATGTGGTGTGGCAATTTAAAAGTCCCAACTGATAGATAGCTGCCAAAACAAACTAAGGGAGGCTCACAAATAGAGAATTGGAGAGATGTGACGTATCCCGTACTGGGCTGCATAAAACTTTAAAACTTAAACTATTGTTTACTCTGAGGAATAAGTGAAAAAGTATAGCCAGAATGAAAATACAGTCTATGTATATAAAAAAATGTATATGTTCTGGGCAGCTACAGGGCTAATGTTAAATATATGACATTCATTTCATTAGCAGGTTACCATTAAGGTCATCAAAACATTGTGACAAAATTAGCAACTCATAAAATGGACTTCTTATGTACTAAGCCCAATTTCTTGTCACTTGATAATGGATGAGTGAGTTTTACCCTCAGCATGACAGACTAACTCTGGAGGATCAAATACAATATTGTTCTGACCTAAAAAATCTGATTTAAAAAGTATTCCTGTGGTAACTTTGAACTATTCAGCTCATGTTGGGCAGCTTATAACCAAAAAAGCTAATGATAATCCAGTCAATCAAAAGGAATAATTTTAAATAGCTTAATCATTTTGCTGCATATCCATGTAGGCTTAACCACACGGCAGGATTGATCTTTTATTAGAGCTGATCTCGCTCCCACGGTGAAGCAAATTATTGAGCCTTGTGCTGCAGCTCAAGGCTCCTCTGGTATTCAGGAGTGAGGCTCAGATAACTGACACTGGCAAGGCAAAGCTGGAGCACATGAACCTCATCGACTCTTGGAGGCATCACTGATCACAGCTGTGACAGCGCTGGAGAGGGAGGAAGAAGACTGACACCAGAACAGAAGATATGAAGGTCATATGTGTCAGAGCTCATATGTAGAGGGCCTCTGCAACAGGTATGGCCACTTCTGTGTCAATGATTACTTAGAAGACTACACATGAGACTAGAGTGATCCATGACGTAAAAGAGAAAACTGTGGGCTCATTGGTCAAAAATATGGTGAGATCGAGACTGAGGGCAACCTTGGAGACTGTCTACCACCTGAAATATCTGAACACTAGATGGCAGTTTGACACAGAGAAGTATTTTTTTTTCTGCATGCCCCTGTAAAAACTTTATTTATTTAGCAACTAACACTGTAAATGTGATTGGGTGACGGTGATTGAAGCCCTGTTTACCTCCCTATAGATTCTTATCCAGTTTCAATTGTCCTATGCCTCATCTGATTTCCAGATCTTTGTCTGGAATAATAATCTTATCGTTGTGTTTGTGTGCATGTTTGTGTATGTGTAGGTAGGAATGTGGGCAACAAAGCAGTTGTGTGTGTTAATTAAACTTTTTGATAAGATTTTCGGTTTCATATCAAAAGAAATCATCTTGAAAGGCAGAACTTTTCGATTCCTTCACTAGTTTTCTAGTTGTGACTGTATATCTGCTGCAAGTGCAATTAAGTTGACCTAAGTGCATTTCTTGTACAGTAAGCATGTGAGAAAGTGTATAAACATGTTTACAGCACCACATACAGGAATAGAGGCTATTTACAATTATATATTGCACTAATATTTAAAATAAATAATATTAATGCAATTGATGGAGGCATCGTTGCAGTTTCCTGCTTCTGAAGCAGATAGATGTGCATCGGCTGATAGCTCAGTTGTACCATTTAGTATTATGAAATCATCCTGCGTCATCATCTGAGAAGTAACTCATAGCTGTAGCATGTAGCAAGTGCAGTCAGACAACATGTCTACCCAGATCGTGACTGTGAATGTGATCTGTTTATTGTCTATATCAAGGCCAATCAAAAGTCTGAATATTTCCAAGACGTTTAGAAATATTCCGATTTTGTGGTCAAATAAAAAATGTGGCAGCTACAAAGTTATGTCCATAACAATCCATAACAATATTTGGAGAAACTACATTTGGAGGAGGAAGAAGTGCATACACAAATGAGGGATAGCTGAAAAGAATCTAAAACAGCAGGGGATTGTTTTCTAAAATAAACAGGATATAAACTCACCTCCAGTTTTCCCAGTGTGAGTGGCAGATTTGTGGATTATACTGAAATCATCTCCATGTTCAACTTGAAGCCAGCAGCGCCTTGAGATGTAAACTAGCCGTGTCTCTCCCAGAAACCACGGTAAGATGAAATGCTGCTTTGTGTCCACTGTGGCCTCTGATTGACAGTAAATACTGTGGTCATTATGAATGTGAAGCGACCACTGAAGGTTCACTGGAGCCTTATGAGCGTTGTATTGTTTGTCTCTAATGAAAATCCTTTGTTTACGTGCATTATTTGTATTTAGAGCTGTTGAGTTAATCATTTTCTGCTTGGATGAGGATGTGAGGTTGTGAATTGCTTTATGTTTTTTTAGTGTGTTTAGGTGTGGTTGGTTTGCCTTTGTTGTTTGTGTCTGTACATCTCAGCTGTTGTTTTTTTTTACTCTGAGGGTTTATTTCAGTTATACCTGCCAAGTACATGTCAGAGCATATTATGTGAAATTAAGTTTTATTTATGTAGCCCATCACAAATCACAAATTTACCTCTTGAATCTGTACAATCTGTACAACATATGAAATCTTATGTCATTAGCCTTTTTTTATGGGAAAGCCTCTTCAAGCGTAGGTACTGTAATTAAAAGGGAACTGCTAGATCTTTATAGAACCTTCCACCTCCTGCTCCTCTGTGCTTTGCATTGGCTCTAAGTTTTCATTATATAGTGTGGCACAAAGTCCTTAATAAAATAGACGCAAACTTCAACATTTAGTGACCCTTGGGTGTCTACAGTGCCCACCTGGTTGTCTGTTTTGACCAGATGGTAACTCAGCCTTAAAAAAGATTTCTTTAAGAATGCCTTTACAGTGCTGTTATTGAACTGTTCTTGTTCTACTTGTAGTACCAAGCAGAACAAACCTGTGATTTGTTTTGAACTTGTAGACATAATGAGAATCTGTCACAGTAATCACACATGTTTTAGGCTGAAGCGAGAGCTGAATGCAATACATATTCAGCAGTCCCTGGTCTACTCTGAACCAGTGGTACAATTATCCAACAGACCCATCAGAATAATGGTAACAAGCTACAGTGCAAGGTCTTTGCGCTGAGCTGAAACCTGAAAATTAAAATACTTTGAGAACAGCATAACTTTTAATATACCCTCATTGTAAACTCTGAGAGGTCTGATAATGGAAACTGTAATGGCACATCAGGATAGAAACCCTGGAGGGACAGTGGTGCCTGAAGAACATAACAAAGAATTGATTTGCCTTTTTCTATCAGCACTCATGTGAATATATTTCATTAGAAGGCAAATTGCTTACAATTCAATATATTATGAGTTTTAGGCCTCCACAGAAATGACTGCGTTCACAGAGAATTTGCCCTTTCAGTCAACAGGTCCAGATATGAGTTTTCATTTGGGTCTTTTCACAATAAGCACTGAGAGTAAATACAAAATAAATGTTTTCCAGTTTGCAAAAACAAATTATTTGTGATGACATGCCATTATTATACAGATCATGATGTAGTAGATAATGTAGACTTCAACCTTTCAACACAGAATATTACAGAATCTTATTGTTTGAACTTCTTATTGTCATCTTTGAAAAGAGCCTTATAGAGAAAAAACAATTTCTGAGACAGAGTGTTTTTACTTTCCTGTCAGGTCCCTCCTTTTCTTTTGGTTCCCCATCTTGTGCATATTTTTGTCCATTGCTTTTGTTCAAATTTTATTAACTGATTCTTCTCTGTCCTCGTCTTGTCCTTGGCAGTTCTTCTCATTCTTGCAGGTATTTAGATGTAATTTCATGAAAATGGTTGCTGTGTAGGTGCTGTTGTCTGGTTCGTGCCATCAATTCTCAACTTTACTCCTACGTTATCTGAAGCCCTTAAAAGACTTTCAATAATATTTTAAGGCTGAGACGTACACTTCTACCTTATGCCTCTATCTGCCACACAGTCTTCTTACCCTCAGGTCTTTGAGTGGTCATTGCCTACAGACAATGTTCATTTTATGCTGTTATATCTAGTTTCTGCAACTATCATATATCATTTTTCTCTGATTATTTCTTTTTTCATCTCTGGCTTTTCATCTTGCCCTCATCTTGCTCTCAGCTGTTTCCTGCTGCCATGTTCAGTGTACACATCAAGACAATCAGATTCTCATTTCCTCTTCATATTGCATTTGTTTCCATTATATATATAAGTTGCCAGCAGAGAGAGATAAGAGAAAATAAATGTACAGAGATGAGAAAAAACACATTATATTTGAGCCTCAAACAATATTAGTAAGTATGAAGGATAAGGATAAGTAGTGAATAAAGAGAAATGCTTCTATAGTACATGTATATCAAGACCTGCTGGTGGCAGTATTGAGGCTTATACATTTGCGTGGAGCTGCACTTTGGTGAACCCTTACCACACATGTCCCTTCTGATAAATATTAAGGACAACAGTGCAGCCCAGGGCTGAGTAAGGGCTTTAAGCAGAATTTGATTTTGCGTTTGGAAACCTTTTTATTTCATGGTGGTGACTTCACAAAATCAATTTGTCATTGCAATACACAATAAAAAATACAGTAATAATGTTATGTTCTGTTTCATGAGCATACAAAATCTAATGTAAGTAAACTATTGTAGTGCTGATAAAATTGGAATTCAGAGACTTAATCTACAGTGTATTTCACCTGCTGTAGGCATCGCTATATTATGTCATAAAATATTCAAAATGGTGTCAAAATATTCCCATGACATTTGCTGGTACCTTTCAGTCACACCTCCTGGACACACATTACACAATCCTACAATATCTACTCTTCCATTTTTCTCACTGTGAGGTGGACTGACCATCTGGACTGATTTGAGTTTTCCCAGTGTGCCAGTCACCTCAGGGGTCTGCAGCTAGTCTCACAATGCTGATAAGAACAGATTCAATTTCAGTACTGTTCAGTTGTGCTGTAGACTGCCCGGTGAGCTCCATCCAGGTGTGTGTGCAGAAGAATTATAAACACATCGCATCTCATGAGTCTATCTTTCTCTCTCAGCTTCACTTTCAGCTTTCACAACAGGATTATGATCAACTGAATGTGTTGTATATTACATGTGTCAGTTGACTTTACAAATTAGCACTGTGCTGTGTTTGTGCAACCATTAGAAATAAAGGACTTCCAAGCCAAGGAAGTCAATTGCATAGGATAGGTATCTAGGTAGGATTTGTATCCTACATTCAGTAATGATGTTTTTCCCCCTTTAATCTATTATCTCAACCCTCTCATTTCCAATTGTCTATCTCATGTTTCAAAACTGTCTCTTACTTCAAACTGATCATTTAAGGACAACCCATAACTTACAGAAATTGGTTAAGGCATGTACCGCAACCCTGAATTGTCAGCGATCCAGCATTATCCAGCTAGCATGACAATGGTCCTCACACCTTTGTAGTTGGTCTTTTTATGTAGTTTAACTTGTCACCTGTCAGGTTTTTATTGTGTGTACGACTCATAAGGGCCATAAGCCAACACCTAAACATAATGCCAAAGCAGATGCAGTATAAGCAATAAAATTAGTTATACACCCAGGGGTCAGTTTAAAATTTACTCAGAATTTGTTGTGCTTCATTTAATATATTTTAAACTCTTGGTTATACCTTAAATATCAAGCGTTTCATTTTAATTCAAAATTTGTAAGATTGATTGTAAGATGATTTCCAAAATAATAGCCTATGAAAGAAGCTAATCTTTGGAAAACACAGAGGACATCTCAGGGTTTTTCCTATCATTAAAGACAGAACTTATATTAAAAATTATTAAAAGGACCAACAGTTGAGGGCAACTTTAAACAAACTGCCATTACTGTCTTGCTTAATGGCCTAAAGTTGTTTACTGACCAAAGAGCAAAATAGAATTAATAAAACATCTTGTACTTAACCAATGAGTAAACACAATTTGAATGCAAATTCTTTGGATGGTGACCACCTACTAATAATTGTATTCCTACCTATCCTAATTTGGTCTGCATATGAACCAAACCTTTACTTTGCAGTTAACAGTGCTCAAATGTTTTGATGTTTTATTTCCTTTTTGCACGTTTTTGTGTCTTACGTATTGAAGAGGTGCCTGAGGGCGACGGTTAAACATCAGTACAGCAGGAAATCAAACTTCAAAGCAGGCTGGCACTGGCTTTCAATAACATGTCTGGATTCAAGTATTCAACTCAGACATTTAAATGAGCTGGCAGGAAAGCAAGTACCCATACACACACACGCTATTGTGCCTACTGTATTTCTGGGATCAGTACACAGACACACACGTACACTACAGCAAATAGTCACACATATCTTATTTATTGTACTTTCTGTGGTGAATGCTATTATTGACCAAAGCCAGAGCTGATTCACAGTAGAAAACTGATGCTGATGCAGTTGTCAAGCCAGTTAGCTGACTGTTTTGATTATATCCTTCTAATGAACATTCAAAATTATGTTGTCAAACTCTGTCTGGTCGAGTTGTTTATGTGACTTTTACAGTATATTAGTTTTAATGAGCTATGAATAGACACTGTGTTTTAGTATTTATTTCAGTGGAGAGCCTCTCCGGCTGAATGCCTTGAAATAAATTTATTATGAAACCAAAGTCTGCAGAGGATTATTTGGAAGAGAGACTCAAAACAATGCAGTACAAACCGTAACCACATACACAAAGCATTTAACAAGGGAAGGAAATGACAAAATAAGCATGCTGCAGAGTCAACTAGGGGTTTCTTTTTCAACTAGTGAAAATGTTACCAATCCAATGTTTTGCACTTGTTCTGATTAAACAAATTTAATGAATCTGCGTATAGACACTGTTCCACCTGTTGCACACAGGGAGTTTTGCAGAGTTAATGATTTGAAACTAAACTATTACAGAAATAATTTGTGTGGACAAATGCAGCAGAGTTAACAAAGAAATCACCCAACTCAGGCTAGACGTTCACTTTATTATTATAATTAATACAATTTTAACTGTAATCTTAAAACAGAACCATTAAGCAGAGATGTTTTAAGACGTAGATATGTACAGTATGTGTTCATATTTGCAGTGGCGGCTGGTGAAATTATTTTTTGGGGGGGTGCACTTTTGCAAGTCAATTTTCAGATGCGCTCTAACCACATATCACCACTAGTAAAAGCCAAAGCACCATTCTCATGCATCACACTACTTTAAATGATTAAATTAACGTAAAAATAGTCTGCAGTCTGTGTTTTCAGTCATTTACTATTTATAAGTAAATTTCGCCCATCACTCCTTCAACTGACACATACAATCAAGGAGCTCATTCTGCGCTGTCTCAGATGCCGCCTTAAACACAGAAACAGTCTGCAGGTACTGCTGCATCCACAGATCCAACAAAGTCCACCAGAAAATGCCAGGATTGCTAACTCAAACACACCACAGAATTTAATGCAGTCTATGATCTTAGACAAAATGTGTTGGTTTTTGACCCCCTCCTCATTATGTCATCTTATTGTGTCCTATCCTGTAACTTTCATTAAGCTGCGTAGCGATACAGTTTTCACATTGCCAAACATAACATGACACATAGCATTTT
>JAUMHL010000015.1:14728970-14749653 GCA_032362345.1 Sandelia bainsii
ACTGAAGACATGTATCTTTTCATGAAAAACATGGTAATTCCTATGTGTGTCCAAACTTTTGACTGGTAGTGTATTTCTTACAATACATACACAATATTCTGCCTCAATGTTTAGGCAGGACCTTGCCACATCCTTGTGTTCAACCTGTCATTCTTCCAGGTGTCATACACTGAATTTTTCACACTGTCTATGGATAAACAGCTGGCCTGCTCTGCTTTTACTGTTTTAACTCTGTTTCCAAAGACAAAGGGACCATAGGCAAAATGTAACACAAAATTAATTTGTCCCTTAGGTGAGTGGACTGGCTCTGAAGTGAGTTTGAGTTTGTAGAGTTAGCTTCTTGTATTCTGCTTCTGCTTGTACCCTAAAAATCTCAGATTTGATGTGAAGGATTTATATAAAAATTGTACTTTTGAACTCAAGATGTTTGCTTGCATATGGTCCCATATGCATGAAAAGTAGGAACAAAGTTACATTTGCATGAATGCACCAGACTGAACCTAAAACTCATTTTCATTTCATTTTCTTTCTTTGTGCCTAAAATATGACTCAAATTTTGCCCACTGTGGGTATTACTGTGGGTTAGTTAAGAGACCATTATGCTATGTATTGGTCAATAAATAAACACAGAGAAAGGAGTTTAGAGAGAAAGAGAGGCATAGAAAAAAACACAGACAGACAGAAACACACAGGGGAAGAGTGTGAAAGTGATACAGAGGGGAGAGTCCAGAGAGAATGGGAGACAGTTTGAAGAGGAAAATAGCCACAGTTGGTAGCAGGAGGTGGGGGGATAAACAACAAAGTGAATGTTTTCCTGGCAGCTACTGTATGGGAAAGAGCAAAAGTTAAAAAAGAGAAAAAAAGAGAAATGGAGGCTAGGATCCAGCTGAGTGTTTAAGCAGGGAAGAGAGAGAGGAAGCAGAGTGAGAATAAATATGTTATTCCCTGTATCACTCTGTCTTTTCTACAATGTGTGGGTGTGAGAAGGCAGAGGGAGAGAGAGAGTGGTTGCCTGTGGTGTGCACCTGGGGGTGGTCAGGGGAAATTTGTGTCAGTGTGTGATGAGCCCATGTGCCTACTGACAAATAACAGCATTGATGTCATGGCTAATCTTGAATCTAAATCTGGATGTTCATACAGTATGTGCATGCTCAGCAAAGTGTACGTTTTTCTGGTTGGATGTACGTCCTTCTGAGATTTCCAACAAACCATTATTGGGCTTCTTATGAAACACAGTTTCACACTGCAATTTCTTTATGTGATGTGATACACTTTGTTAGAAAAATTTGTAGTAAAAATCAGTTTTCTGTTTTCAGTCATGTAATGTGATTTTTCATTTTGAAATTAAACTTCTGATAAAATATTAATACACCTTAAATTTATAATATAACAATATAATACTTAATTTTAATTTTAATTATTTATACAGATAGTTATTTATTTCAGCCTATATTAATTAGTTCTTCTTGTGCTAAAGGTTCTACATTTATTTATACTCATAAGCAAAATACCTACTGCCTTCTGGCTCTGGCAGGTGTGGGACCAGTGGTGGCCAATCAGATTTTAGGGGTGTTCTGTGACAAAGCATTGGAAAAGCAATTGAGATTAAGCTTTTTTCGCTAACTAGTTACCTACTGCACAAAATTGAATGGTTTGGGATTAAAACTGTATGCGTGTTTTTAAGGGGAAACTGTTTATTTTGATGCAAATTCCAACATACAAACAGATTTTCTTGCACAGTATTTTCTTCTTATCAAAAGCACACACATGCATAAAATTATTCATATATTCAGGCTTTCATATCTTTCACCCACATGCAAAGTCAGCTGCACACACATAATCACCCTTGCAATTATATGTTCTAACCTGAAGAATCAACTTAAATTGAGGCTAAGAAACTTTGTTGCTGCATCATTGCACATCACCATTACTCGCAGGTTTGAGGATGCAGAGGTGAGACTGACATTCATAATGAAATGTCACAGTCTTTTAAATTTACATTGTTCTTCTGTCTAAAGTGATTTATGACACAAAGCTAGTTTGTGAAATTGGGATTCTGAACACCTCAGAGAAGATGTCTCTTTTCTGTCAGAAATGTAACAGAAATGTGAAGATGTGATTTTGAGAATCAGCAACAACCGTTTGTAAAAAGATGTTGAAAATGCTAGAAAATTTGTAGATTTCATGGCTTAAGAAGCAAAATACAAATTTGAAACACCTAATTACTTTGCAACACAAAGCGATGCATCAGCACAGTCTTAAAAAAAACAACAACAACAAAGAGATCCATTGCTAACAGGAAGGTCGGCATACTAAAAGCAGGAAAACAAATGTCTCGGAGCAAAAAAATCAAAGTTGATTTTTCAAAAATGGAAACTACTGAGAAGGATCTGGGGGCAAGCATGTAAATGTGGTTCTTTTTTTTCTTTCAGACTCAAAGCTCTCATTACCGCTTATTAGCCCCAGTCTACATTAAACAACCTCCCTCATTATTTTGGGCCACTGACTTAATTGAGTTGTAGCTTGTGAGATCTATTGCTGAATGGTGCTTAAACATAGGGCTTGAACTAACTTTACTGTAAACATCCTCTGTTTGAAGATATATCATTATTATGAGTATTAAAGCAGCTCTACCACAGTGAATGGGCTCTTTGTTGTGAAAGTGAACACTGTATCATGTCTGTGACTCTTACTCTGTGATGGAGATGCTGTGCTGTCTTACAAATCACCAGACATATGGGGGGAAACTGTCAGTAACAGCAGGTCATGTTTTCTTTTAAGTGGGTTTTTATGCTAATTTTTATTGGGTGAGTGGGTGGATTTCTCACCTACAACACAAAGTCAGTGTGAACTGTTGTCTTACTGTCTTACTAGCAGGATTTAATAGCCAATCTCAGAATCATATTCTTTCATTCTACCTGTGTATGTGGGTGGGTGTAATTATTATATATCTGTATTAAAATGACAGAAAATCCATTATTGCAAAGCAGAGCATATAGCCCTGTGTGTGTGTGTATGTGTGTGTGTGTTTATGGATGCATATCTATTTGTGTGGACATTGCTTCTCACCATCAGCCCACTGTGAATCTAAAGATTAATGAGGTGTGTTTATCTGTCTGCATGCTACCACCTCAGATTTCCCTAACCAGGTTGCAGGTGTATTTTCTCTGCAGTCCAGCTGTGGAACACTGAGGAGGTCTGGTCACAGTGTATCTATAAATACACACAGTTTCCTATTTTCACAGTGATCTACTTTTTGAAGGTAGTGCTAAATGTTATCGGCAGGTACAAATGGTCGGAGCAACCTTATCTAAAACAAACTTAAACAGACTAAGAAGGTGGATCTAATTAAAAAATAATAGGCTATGCAGCTGTCCATTTCCCAGCCACATGAGCTACTGATGTTATGAATCTACATTACAACTTATACAGATTGAGAACACTAAAGTTTTACATTTTCGTGAACATGCTAGACAACAATCTGTGGGCAAAAACAGGATCCAGCAGGCATTTTTGATTTGGTGCAGGAGGACAGCATAACGCAGGTTTTATATAAGTGCTCAGTAAGGTGTGCTAATGAGCCGGCATGCAAATGAACAAGGATCTGGCGCATCTGAATGTAGCAGAGCAATCATTCATATTATTTGCTTTTCATGTTATGACATGTCAAAATTTTTTTGCAGTGAAAAAGGCCTAGTGACACTACTCAGCAGATAAATAAAATAAATTGTGGTGATACTATTTGAACACTCACAGCTAGCTGTTCATAACACACATTCAAGGCAACAGTAATTTATGTCATGAATGTGTAATTTTTTATTAATGTGTATATAAATATGTTTGGTATTATTCACCATAAGCCGAAGGCAAAGCTATAGCAGTCAAAGTGGCTGTCACTAAAATATTAACATTGGCTCGTAAGACAATATGCTTAATACTATTTTACACCTCTGACAATGTCTGGAGAATCAGGTCGGGACATTGTCCGTAGTTGCACTTTCACACACACAGCACACAACAGGACAAGGACAAGTATGAGATGTGTTTTCACTTGTGGAAATAGTCCCCAAGTTAGAACTTCCCTGGGTTGAGCGTGGGTAGAGTTTGCAGGAGGCACAATGTGATAGACAGGTATGAGATGCATTTTCTCTTGGGGAAATAGTCCCCAAGTTAGAACTTCCCTGGGTTGAGCGTGGGTAGAGTATGCAGGAGGCACAATGTGATACAAAAACTACACCGCGGAAATCACAGTGTTTTGTTTACAGCACATAAATGCAGAACCAGTTGCATGAATATAAAGAATTCATTATGTATATAACCAACCCTGTATCGTAAAAATTTAAGTCCTATATAACTAAACTGCGATTACATTTTTGTGGCAAACTTAATTATCATATTGTGTGGAAATGTATTTTTTGAATGAATAAAACACTACATTTATTAACGCAAAGAGAGTCACAATGGAGGTAGTTGGGGTGGACGGTGGGCTTATACTGTGCAGGGCTGACAAGCCGCAGGGCCAACTTCGAGACCAAAGGCCCGCATGAGGTTGGGTTTAGGCAAGAAAAGTACTGAGGTTAGGGTATTTCCTATACATATTTATATTTTGTGCTGAGTAGATTGAATGTCAGTTCTCCAGACAATTACCTGCTGTATTCGCACACAGGCTCAGTTGCTCAGTCGGACATTACCCACATTTTAGCATGGTAGGGTACTATCTGTTTACTGTCTGGGCCAACTGCCTCGGACATTGGTGTTCTCACGTACAACTCGTCTGGGTAATGTCTGAAGAAGTTCAGGGTTCCAGTGCATGTCTAAAAAACTGCGTTAGAGTACATTAGAGAGTATTACTGAAATTTATAACTGAAGACAACTGCTTTGAACAAGAGAAAGAATAATGGTGGAGAAACATCTGGAGAAGCACTAAGAGGAAAGAACACACAGAAATTAGTATAATGACAAGTTGTTATGTACTACTAATAAAGAATGATTTAGTGGTTGTTAAATATAAATATCAGCAGAGATGCTATTTGACATGACCCAGCAAAGTGTGTGGTATTCATTTTGATGGCTTGGGATGATCACAAAAAAGCACTTGACAACAATTAACCTGAATGACCCAGAGCAAAGACCTGTTACAATTTATGACTCTTTAATAGGACTCTTATCTTCGTGTCTGACTATATCTTCTACCTTTTCCTTCAGTGAACTCTATGTAAAGGGAAGATCTAATTGACCAATGTCAGTGTCTTCATAAAATTAAAGATGAAGAGGAGGTCATTTAAAATTAATTACTTCACTATGAGACCCTCCAGGATTTTGAGACTTTTTTGGGGCAAGTTTAATTCAACTTCACAGCAGCTTTCAAAACAATTACAAAGTGTGTTGCTGTATTTTTCCATTTTTTATTTATTTATTTATTTTTTGTGTTTTGCAATGAAATCACAGGAGCAAGTGAAAATTACACATATAGTTGTGATTTTTTTTGTATCATTCATCAAAGAGACAAGCACATGAGGATTGTGCTGTAATGTTACCACTAACCATGATTATTTAATTTAATTCACTATGATTCTTTCAGCACTTGCAATAGATCTGGATACAACAGCCTCTGTAATGGTGATTTGTCTCGTCTGTTGTCAGCTATGTTTTGTAGTAAGAAAGTATTTGTCAACCTAACACATTGTTACCCATGGTGCAAAACAGTTTACCCTTGTGTGCAGAACATCATGGAATTGCCTTGCATGGTCTTTATGTTTGCAGTTTTCCCACCTCCCAAAAGTTCTGGGAGGCTCCTGCACCGCTCTTCTTGATGTCATTTGCTTTAGTATGCAGGTTTTACTTTAAGAAAGTAGTACCATGTAGCATTAGCATGTACTCATCAGTGCTGTACATATGAGGCATTCATGGACAGTACAGATTATAGGTCAATTTTGCGGAATTGTTTGGGTGATTGGACACAACTGCAAGGTTGCACAGAATTTTTGTAAAGTTACCCCATTCATCCTTTATAGTTTCCAAATGTATAAAAAATTCAAATATAACTGACTCACTTAATGAAAAATGAAAGAAAAAGGACATTGTTATTTCAAATCATGTGCTCCTGCTTTGTCATGTTTTCTCATACAATTTGTAGTATAATTCAATCAGTTATTATGTTATTAGTCCTGTTGAGTAATTAAAGTAATTAAACCATTACTCGTATTGAAATTAAAATGTACAGTGAACTAACATCATTAAAAAGTGATTTACTCTAAGTAAACTTTGATTATCATCTCTTGGGATGCTATCTTAAAACAAAGCTGCAAGCTAAATACATCTTTGTACATAAAAGTCTTGACTGTTATCACCAGAAAAAAGAAATTAGTCATGGTTGTCTTGTGAATGTGAAAAATAAAGGCGTGCTGAGAGCAGCACAGAGCAGTTTACTGATTATTAATTATCTACCCTATGGAGTTTAGTACCACATTGGAGAGAACTGTACTACATGTACTGGACTTCCCACCTTTGTTGTGTCAGACTTTGTTGGCACTGTCAGGCAAATGAGCTGTAACCAGCAAGGTTGAAACATGGTAAATAGGACAGTGTCAATAATGCAATAGGCAGAACCATCACTAATGGATTACATCTTATCAAGATTGGACAAAATGTCTTTTTTGTCTTTTAAGAGCCACTACATGAAACACATACGTTGAAATGTCATTAATTTAATGTCAATAATCTACTCTATCCAGATTTTATTGATTTGAAACAGAAAGATTCTGACAGTGAACTCCTCTCCCAAGTAGTGTTGCAAGAAGGATAGTGAATCACTGTTAATCTAGCACAGGATGGAATAATACAAATGAAAAATATACATGTCCTAAAGGCTTACTGAAAGATAAAATTATCAGAAAAGAGTTGCTAAATTAGTAATTTATTATGTAACTAAAAGATCATGCAGAGGTTTAGAATGACTGCAGAGTTTGTTTGGAGGTATTTTTGCCTAATAAAATGTTCTCTTCTTATTCTGTTCTACCTGAAATTTCTGTATAAGTCATATGAAACTAAATAAGAGAAGAAGTGCAGCAGTCTCTGGGTGTGGTTGAAAAACGCAGATGAAGCCAGCGTGGAGGTGGATTACCACCACCACACATAAATTAACTCTCATTGGCTAATTACTGAGCTGAATTATGGTGGTATTACAGCTATGACTGGATTAAGACCTGTGGGCTCCTGAGTATTTATAGTCAAAAGAACCCAGTTGAAGGACATTTTTGAGACAAAATGAGCCTAATGCAGCAGTTGTAAAGAATTATTCTTACTTAGACTTAATTGGCATATATGAATCAATTAAAAGAATTAGTGGCATTCACTAATTTTCACATTTGTACAGGCTTTACCAATTTTAAAGTCGCTGAATATACTAAAATACTAAACATTCCTCATGATCATGTCATATTTATCAATTTGAAAAGAACAATTCAGAACATATAGTTTGTGTGGTTAAGAGTTTTGTGAATGTGTCTTGGAAGAAGACTCACAGAGAAAAGTAAGGACTTTAACTTTAATACATGACTAAGGAAATGTTCTGGCATGATGCTCAGTGTGTGTTTTGCCACTTTTTAAAGTGGTGGTTGTACTGTATTGCTGTTTTCCACACCAGACCACACAAGTGGTCAGTTTCACCATATCTTGAGCAAGAGAAAAGGCATAGGCAGGGCTGAAGAGTTTGGTTAGAAGCAAGAGTTTAAGTCTCTACAACTATATTTGTATTACTGAGAACAAAGGCTCAAGGGGATACAAATATTAGGAGCCCCAGGAGGAAATGAGAAGTGGTGGATATGCAATAAAAAGCTCACAGGGGAAAACATTAAATGTGGTATTACACAACAACGCTGCTCTGTACTATCTCACTTCATGTACTGGTAGAGTAATCCAAATCTCTTGTGCCAAACCTAATGATATGCAGTAGAAATGATTGGGCTCCATGTAAAAACATTTTTTGACTCTTGTCCTTCAACTGTTAATTTGTCTGTGAGGCTTGCTTATCTGAGTGCATCAAGTTGGATTCAGCAGGCTGTCTTCAAATGTTATAACTCACTTGTTTCTGCCTGATGAATGCCTTGTGTACACGAGGAGGTGCGTGTTTGTGAAATTTGATCATTCGAATAATTAACACCTCAAAACATTCCACAAAAGGAGGAAAGTTTAAATAAAAAAATATGTAAAAAGAATGAAAAAAATTTCCCTGCAAATGTCAGTCCTGCTTTCACAAATGAACTGACACAAAGATAACTTTAGCAGTGTCAGTATTCATGTTAGAATAATAATAATAAGAAAACAACGATTTTACGCTGGATGCCCTTCCCGATGCAACCTTCCCCACTGGACCACAAAGCAAAGTGGCCTATGGTTAATAACAGAAGCTGCTGATGTGACATATACTGAGATATGTCAGCTGTATTTCTGATATTCTCATATTAAATGTCTGTCACACAACTGATACTATTCTACTTTAATAAATCTAGATGTCTATATTGCCTGTCAGGTTGCAAGTAATGCATGCGTAAATATAACCCAAAGCTTACTGTTTCAAGTCAATTTTTTCAGGTACGCCCGTGTAAAACGCCACACAGAAAGCATCAAGACAAAGTATTTCTACAGAAAACAGGGAAATACTGCTCTGGAAAAAAATAAGAGACCACTGCATGAAAGCTGTGATTGCAAATCAGGGTTATTCCACCAAATATTGATTTCTGAACATTTCCTAAGTTAAAACATTAGTAATGTGTTGTGTAAAAATGAATATGAACTTGTTTTGGGTTTTTTTGCATTATTTCAGGTCTGAAAACACTTTTTCATTTTCTGCAAATAAATGCTCTAAATGACAATATTTGTATTTGGAATTTGGGAGTTATGTTGTCAGTATTTTATGGAATAAAACAAAAATGTTAATTTTACTCAAACATATACCTTTAAATAGCAAAATCAGAGAAACTCATCATTTTGCAGTGGTCTCTTTTTTTTTCCAGAGCTGTATATCAAGTAAACACAGGTCAAATAAATAATCTAGCTTCCAGTGCTGCTGGTAACACTGTTGTTGTTTTGTCTAAATTTTGAACAGTATTTTTTTTATATACCCAGCACGTTTCCTGTATGATCCTCTCTGTATTCTGTAAATAAAGTGCTTGCATTGTGTGAATGAACACATGCAATAATATGAGCCTGATATAGACACAAACCTGAGTCTCGCAAGTTTGTTATGTATTTGCTGCTTATGCTATATGCTTCAGATATAGACATGGAATTGGACCACAGAAAAGTTTAGTACACTGTCTGGTGTTATAATACAAAATGATACTAGAAAACAATATGAACAGAGATCCCAGAATAGCTTTACTAACAGCCAATAAACAATACTGAGTGTAATGAAATATGCCAATAAAACCATAACGTGTAACACAAAAGGTGCTAAGAACAAATCTGTTTGTACGAGTGGTTCTTACCATAAGTGGCTTTTGAACCTCATCATGTCTTATTCTCATACACATACAAATGACAGAGTATAGCATTTCAAGTCAGAAAATGTGTACAACACAACAGGACTCCACATAAAAAACTACTATTCGAAGACATAGTGGATATTAGTCTGCACACTGTAGGGGACCATTTTAAAATAATTTTTTTGCACCTGCACACATTTTGTATGTTAAAGGTAAAAATGTATTTGAAATGACAGAAAGTAGTTAATGTCACAAATAAAACAGCATAACATCACAAAATGTGTAATTTCTAAGCTTTAATGAAACTTTCAAATAATCCCCAAAGATCTCAAGCCTTAGAAAATTGCAACCAGACCACTTAAATGCAGTTTTAGGCCATTTCAATGGCAGTTGGGCAATTAAGATGAAAATCTTAAGAAAAGTCAACTCACTTTAAAACAGATTCTTTCAATATTATACTGACACTACAAAATGGTGCATTGTTAAACATATTCAAATGATCTTCCTTGAAGCAAATGGCACAGCACAAACTGTTTAGGTTAGAGAATGAGATAAGATGCTTCCTGAACTCCTGGTGCTGTGTTCTGAGCTGACTACCCGTTCCACAGGGAGAGCCATGTAGAAAAGGGGGGCTTGTTTTGTTGTCCCACATCAACTGGCCTACTTGATAGGAATACAAAGGAGGAGAAAAAGATGGACGAGGAAGGATAAAAATCACATTGGGATTCAAAATGAATAAATGGAGGATTCTTGCTAACCCCTGAGAAATCTCTCCTGCGTGTTGTCTCATGTTGAATTGAGTGATTTATACAAATCAAATCACAAGTGCAAAAATAAAACTGTAACAAAACTACTATTTACTTTTTACCTAAAGTCCATTCTGCATTTTTCCTGGGACCAAGTTGAGCAAGTCTATTTAACCTCCATGACCACACATACCTAAAGAACATGTGTACAGATTGAGATGGAACACTGAGTGCTCTCAAATTTAACAAGCTTATAGCTATAAATGAACAATTACTCTGTTTAGTGATAATTTTTATATTAACATTTATTCTTTCTTATTAACATAAGTAAGTCTGGTTCAGACTAGTTAGAACTATTTCATATCCTCTTTCGTATCTCTTCCCAAATCTCTGTCTTGTGTGTCTCTGAGCTCAAAGGCTGTTCAATAGAGAAACACATGAAAAAATAAAACCTAATTAGAAAGTGAAAGAGCCAGTATAGGCTTTCTTTTTGAAGAAAAGTAAAAATAAAACGTAATCCACTGGCAATGGATCACAGCACACAAAGTGTGCGTGACTGTGTGAGTGGTAAAAATATGAAAAAGCAGTACAGAACATAATCAGAACTTTTTCTTCACACAATCATATCCAAACTTTGTGAGCTGCATAAAGCCGACACTACACATCCAAGGTACGATGCTTGAGGTTCATTAAAACAATTTGTTGACTGACCAGAAAAATAGAGACACCTGTATGATGTAATGCAATGCAATAACCGGTAATATACTAAACTACTAGCTTTTGTTCAGACTACAAGTTTGACTTGATTCACTGCTTTGTCATATTTTGAGACTGTCCTTTGTAATTAGTTGTATTAGAGTATACAGACAGGTGACAAATTAAAGGAAAAACCTGAAAAAAATGAGTGGAGAAACATAACAACTGAAGAGGCTCCACCATTTGAGCAATTAACATCCAGTTATGTTCTGTGGCATGTGTAAAAACACTGAGCATGTCAAGTTGATTTTGATTTTGGATCAAGATGACAAGAGGAAAAGATCTAAGTGACTTTGAAACAGGGTTCATTGTTGGGGCAGGGAACTTCTGTCACAAAGACTGCTCGACTGGCTGGTGTTTCAGTAGGAACAGTGACATCTACATTTAGATCTATGGGAAAGACATCAGTAATGGGGTGAAGTGTAGTTGACAGCCCATATTTGATGATGATGATGGTGCCCGTGCATTAGTGTGATATGAAAGGAAAAAGAGAAGAGCAATAAAATGCAGGAAAGGAACAGAGTAAGTCAGCAAGAAAAGCCCCTCAACTAAAAGATATTTTAGTAGGATTGCAGCATACACCCCTCATTAGATATATGAATCCACATTTGACAGTTCAGTGGTGCAAAGAAATCATAGACGCTGGTCTCTAGCTTTATGCATTTAATTTCAAGAGGCAACTGACAGCCAATTATCTGATCTGTTGTGCAGACAATATATTGGACTTCAGCCTACGAGTGGTAAAAAAGAGAAACCAGCAACCTTCCAGACACAAGTCCACTTCTCTGTAATCTCACAGTACGGATGTTCCCACCAAAAAATCAGTTTTCATAGCCAGTTCTGCTTTCCAGTGCTATTCGCTTGAGTTAAATGTCCTGCTAAACTAGCACCTTGTGCTGTTGTGTAAAGAGCGTGCATTGTTTGGTGTTTGTGTTTAAACAGATTGCCTCATTTGAAGTTGATGGAAATTACAAGCTCCACAGGAGTCCTAAAGGCATCTCTGGAAGTCAGCGCCTCAGCTTTTTGCATGGTCAGCTCCAAGCTGTTGGCAGCACAACATGAGTTTAGATGGTCCTCCTCTCTCCTGGGCACAAAGAGTTTGTTATTGGAGGCCAACCACAGTGATATCCTGTGGTAGAAAGTTTGACAATTATTGGCCCACAGTGTGGAGCAGACAAGAACACATCAGTGTTTATAGTATAGTGGCAAACCAGGGAGAGTCCAGGCACTAAGAAACAGCTTTCAATCTGTCATGGCATCAGCTACCCCCCACAGACTGAAGGACGATATTCAGCTGGGACAGCATTTTTGTGGAGCACTTCTTGTGTCCACTGAGCCAGAGGCTTGTCAGACAAAAATGTTTGCCAGCACACAGGGCAAGCTAAAACATTTTAAGCAACTAGAATCCGTCCATTCTGAGCACTGCTTGTTTGCTCTCTTATTTCTTTCTCTGCCCTGTGGAGGGACATGACGAGAACAATCAGGCAGCAAGTGCTTAAGCAACAAAAAGGGATAATGTGTGTTTTTGTTGAGCTGAGCACAGCAGTCGAGCAGGCAAGACGGAAAGCAATAGAGCAAAATGTTTTCTGTGACACCAAAATGTTCCTTCATTTTCTCTTCAAATTCACAGTCTTAACTGACGTGGTGCAAGTAAAATATGGCATTATGTATTAGGCCAAAGTAATTTTCAAGGGGTTCACTTGTATTTACACAAGATATGTACTAACCAGGTAGCCAATGTATATGAGGTATTCATTAAAATTAGCATTTACAGGATACACAAATCAAATCATCATGTACTGCAGGCAAAAGTGCTCGGTTTCAGATCTGGGTACCATACATATTTGGCACACGACATTATCTATCTGGCAGACAATATTGCCAGTGTCTAGACTCTGATTATAAATTAATGCCAAACTCCAAAAATAACTTCTCCCCATATTTTCCCCTCAGGTGAAAGGTTGTTTCTAGTCTGACTCCGTTGTCTCTAGTCTGATGCATCTTGACACATTTCTTCAGCTGGGTTTCAGTTGACGCATGCTACCCGCCTCAGTTTGTAAACTCGAGCGTTTATCCATGGCAATTCCACAGGCCAGGTTATGAATTAGTCAGGGAATTCAGAAGGAAAACAACAACATAATTAGGGAACTCCATCACCACATTGTGCATACTCTAATAAGGAATTTGTTTCTATCTGTATCCCTCTGAGACACACATAATCTGTATGCACATTTTGACAGAGGGAGAGTGCACTGTGTCAGCAAGTGACTATTTAAAACATGTATATTCAGCTACATTTCTTTGCTGTTTTCCAATTGTAATTTGATGCTTTATATGAACACTTTACCAAAAAAGATCAACAACACTAGTTAAAGAACTCCACAAATTATAAGGAGATTGTGTAAAATAAATATGTAATTAAAAGAAAGGAAAGAAAAAGGAAGGCAATCATAAATACACTACTCACAAAAAGTTTCAGGATGAACCTAAAATGCACTATAACCTTTACAGGTGAACTTAATGTGACCTTCCCTAAACTTTTGAATGCACACGTCCAACTGTTCAATGTTTCAGTACTTCTAACTTTTTGTGAGTAGTGTATATAAACAAATAAAACTGTGGCCTGAACCGTGCTGTTTTGAGCCATCTAGGATCCGCACTCATGCCTTTTTGCCCATAGAGTCCAAACAGAAATGCCACAGAGAAGAAGTTTTGATGATTTGTGGTGTTTTTTCTTCTATGTGCATGCTTCTACTTCCCTCTCTCCTCCATATGCTGTATTTTCTACACAACACACAATTACATATTTTATTCTCTTTAAAATTTTTATTTATTTATTCTTTTTTTTCTTTTTCTCACGGTTGTTATTGTTGCTTCCTGTCGTTATTTGGTGTCACACAGTATGTGTTAGCTGCATATTCCCAACAAACTGAACAAACTGATCAGGAAGGCTGGCTCTGTGCTGGGGACTTCTCTGGAGCCCTTACAACTGGCTGTGGAAGGAGAATGCTACACCAACTGCGGCACATCATTATGGAGAACAGCTCACATCCTCTGCACAACCTGCTGGCCAAACAGCGGAGCAGTTTTATTCATAGACTTCACCAGCTCCGCTGTGATAAGTAAAGGTACAGGAGGTCATTCCTGCCAACAGCCATCATCGTGTTCAATGACTCTGTTCTGACAGTAGAAAGCTTTGCTCTGAGAGTGTACCTATCTGTATAAGGACAGACTTTATTTACTGTTATTGCATATTTATCCACAATATGTACAATTACACTTTATGTATAATAGTTTTTTTATCTATGTAGACAGACAGACAGATCGATTTCCCCCTGTCTCCTTTATAAGCGGTACCTCAGACACCTGTTCCCTATCAGATTGTTGGACCTCATTGTCTACTCTCCAGCCTGCCTTGACTTTGTGCCTTTTTGATCATCAGATTTTGACACTGTTTACGACTCCGGACCTTGATTGTGCTTAACTCTTGGAAAGACTGTGAGTTGCTTTCTGATTATCTGGTTCTCTGATCTCTGGATTCCTTCTCTGTTTTCTCCCTGTCAGCTCTGTTGAAGATTTCTCTGTGAATTTTGACCCTGTATTATCTGTCTCTGACCTCTTGTTTCTGGATTTTCGGACGTTGTGAACTCTGACCTTGTATTACTTCTAGATTTTTTAACTTTCTTTTCTTTGCATGGCCCCTGACTCTGTTTGTTGTGTTTTCCTGGAAACTTTGACTCTTACTCTGGACTATTGTTGGAATACAATTAAGGATATTGGATATAGGATGCTTGTGACTACTGGATTCAACGTTCATCAGTGTGCACACGAAGAGAATCTGCCACCTACAGACCTCTATTGCATTACCACATTGTCACTAAACCAGCTCTGAAACTCTGCCATCTGGCATTTTTATCAGGTCCCTAACCGAGTGAAATCGTCACTCTTGTCATAACAGGTCTTGGTGAGTAGTCCTGTATGGTTCCAAGCAGAGCTGCACAAAATGTGGCAAATTCAGTTGGGTCTGAAACTTGCAAGTTTGAACTGATGAACAAAATCTGGGCAAGTTAGAAAGAAATTGGTTTACTAGAGCCCTGTGGCCTGCTCCTTATCTGTGCTCGAAGTCTGCAGCTGTCTGTGGTCGAGTTGAATTGTGGGCAATGCAGACTTGAGGGTTTTGACAAAGAAGAATGTGTGGAAAAGCAAGAATATGATTGGTTTTGTTCCCCCTTTTTTATTATCAATTATCAAGTAGTTTAGGAGTGTAATGCTAAATCAGTAGAGTACTCTTCATTTAAAAAAATAAAATACTGACATAAATGAATTAATGAGTAAACAAACATACATGCTCCACCAGTGTCAGAGAAAGTGGCCTTTGCCTTCAACTTATTAATTCTGGATCTCTCTATTCCCCATTCCTCTCACTGCCTTACCATCAGCCTCATGAAGTGAACTTAATTACACACTGTCTGGATACTGGTTATTCTAATAACCATAGCTGCTAAATAAATTTGAGTTACTCATGAGGAACACATCTTATCTCTTAGGTCTACATATGCTGTTTATTGAGAAGCCTCATCTTACTCCAGCTGATGGATTGGTGAGGTAGTCCCTTAGACCTAACGGCAAGTCAGACTTATCCATCGCAATCTCTGGGGCCCGCATAGTTGCTAAAGCAGCCAGGCAACAAACATTATTCATGACTGGAGCAGAGGGTATACTAGCGTCTGATCTACGCTCAGTAATTTCTCACGTTGTCCTGTAATGCACTGGGAGTACCTACAGTGATGGATAGTCATCATCTCCTTTACTCCTTCATTTAGTTTCACGTTCTCTTTCATACTGATATTCTCCTTCTCTCAGTCATACACTATCTCACTTATTCTACATTGCTTCATTTTTCTGCGTTTTTTTTTTTCTCTTCAACACTTCTCTATCAGGCCTGACTTCACACCCGTGGTGTTAATATATTGACCCACCACATGTTGCTGAAAGCTTTGACTATAGTAACAGCCTCTGTTGACAGCTTCTAACCTATGAAAATTTCAAACAAATTCCCACAGACATAGGGGGTCTAGCAGAAAATGTTTCACTAGGAGTAATTATATATATTATACACAGAAAGACATCTCTGTGGTTAACGTCATGTCCAATAGCTGTGCACAGTATGATGATACTTCAAAATAAAATGTATGTTTTAATAAATGAGACGGAGAATCATGAAAAGAAGACATAAGACATTTAGTATGTTTTCTTCAAATAAAGATGACCCCGTATGCTTGCTTCATTCACCAACATCCGTAACACCAGCATCATTGTTCACAAAGTTGAGGGGCTTCTTTTGTGTGCATCTGTAGAATTAAAAAGTCTTGTATATTCTCTAGGAGGTAGATTAGGTGATAAAATGGAATGTCTTACTTGTCATCGTCTACTTTTGCGCAGTGTAAATAGAAACAATGGCAACGCTTGAATAGGTTACAATATTGTTACAATATCATATCAGAATATCATAAATGGTATTTTCAAAACTTTCTACCATTTCTGAGTATGTGCAAAACCAAAGCTCCAGCTCCTCGAGGAACCAGGAATTGAACCACTCTGCTCTACCAACTGATCTATTTTCTTACTGTTCTCATAGTGTCTTATGTATCTTTATGACCTCTGGCTCCTAAACACTGAATTTTATTCCTATATGGGCTGATTAAGAAGAGTAGTGCTGGATCAGCTATATGAAAATAAATAAATATGAAATGATCAAGCACAGACAAGCAAGACATTGTAACAAGTTTAGTGTATAATTGTCACAGTTACCACTTTACTTCCGGCTTTATTTTGAAACCCTGCTCACTTCGGGTCATCTCCACCCTCATCCTGTTCAACTTACCTGGTAATCAACCTCATTAGTTTCACCTGTATCTCACCCTTTATATACTGATCCTCCAACACGCCCTCTCCGCCAGATTGTCTGCTCTGATCCCACAGGAACGACGCTGCAGCTTTTTTTTGTCCCTGCTTCAGAAGTTTTTTTTTTTTTTTTGCAGCCTGTTTCTTGATTCTGCCCCTGCCTGTTCCCAGTTGGCTCTGTAAGTTTACATCTGCTTTGTTCTGACTCTGGACCCATATTCAGTTGTTGGATCTGTTCTCTGCCTCTGCTTTTTGTCCCCTGTGTCTGGGTTTATTGAGTATCTGCTGTTATGAGCTTGGTTCTGGAGGAGTGTTTGGATGTGTGTGAACTGTTGCAGAGGAGGATTATGTGTTTATGCTTGTGCACTGCTCTGAAGAGGAGTATTGGATGTGTGAGCTGTTGCTGAAGAGGACTGTTTGTGTGAACCAGCTCCAAAGATACTATTATTGTTGACCGCTCCGTCTGCAACGCCCCTGGGCACTTTCACTGTTTATCTCACCCGTCTGGAGTGTTTGCTTCTTCCCAGTCTCTCCCAGGGGGAACCGCCATCACCGACCTCCGAGCCGCGGCCACGTGGAAGACGCCGACTGTGGGGGCCGCCATCTTGCTTCCATGTCAACAGCAGTCATCTTGTCTACCTCTATCGCCGCCTGCTCGAGGTCCCAGTGCAACACGCTCTACTCGCTTAACTGGATTCCTTCCACTCCTGCTCGCTTCCTCTGGTGACACTAGTAAGACCGTTTGGTTAGCTACATTGATTGATTTATTCTGTTTCCAACCACTATACTCACCCTCCTGTCTTCTCCAGGCCTGGACGGGAGCCTCCAGCGGGTCGAGAATAGTAATACGGTTCCCCGAGGTCTCTACCATCAGTCTCAATCACCTTTTTATTAAAACATCGTAAAACTTACCTCTCTGAGTCGATACTCCGCCATTCTCCTCGCTCTCGAATCATTTGAATCCTCGGGTTGGCTGGGTGCTTTTCTATGGAGTTTTCCTGTTTGGTTAATTGGTGACTCTATATTGCTCATGTGTGAATGGTTGTCTGTCTCCAACAAACAATGAGGAGCAAAGCTTTTTTTCTTCAGAGGACATTTGCCAAATGATATGTCCTTAAACATTCTGCCAGTATGTGTGCGCAACAGAGAAATTAAGGAACTGGGCGTCAGACAGCGCAGACAACCACTTAGCATGTACCAGTGTTGGACACAGTCAAAAGAATTTCACAGAACACACATTCCTAGTAAGGATAGAAAAACTTAAAAAGCCCACAGGACCATTATCTTTTCATACGTAGTTTTATGACTTATACAAGATGAAACCCCCTCAGGACTGGAAGGCTCTGTTAAATAGATCTAAAGCTCTATCTGTCTTACTTCCCTGCCATTTTGGGAGGTGCTGCTCTGTTTCCAGTGTAAGAACCAAAGAGCTGCTTAAACAGATTATTACGTTTTGCGTATTATTTCCCCAGCAAGCTGCACTGATCAGTTTGGTCATGGATCAGGGGCCAGACGGGTTTAGCCTGAAATAGATATTGCATAGCTTCTGGCTTCCCGGCCTTATTACAAACCATTAAAGGGCATTTTACACTCTTCCTTCTTGATGTCATTTTCTTCCCCCTGAGAGGAGTCTTGTTTTGCTAAATGGAGTTCCAATCACAGGCCTGTTGCTTCCTTAATGAAAAGTGTATGGAAATCAAATTAATGGGAAAGTATTGATATTGGCAACACACTAACTAATGGATCTGTATGCACATCATGGATTCATTTATTTAGTTGTTTAGACTGCAGCTAATCACAACACATACAGTAGCTGTCTCACTGGAATTAATTTAATTATCAAGAATGGACAAAGTGTTTATTTGTGAGATTAGAATCAATCAATCTTATGTCAGTAAAGATAAAGATGTCAACTACTTAATCTAAAAGACACGAGGCATAAACAAGCTTGAATCAAGAAAACGTTTTTTAACACAGCAAAACAGGATTTTCTACATTCAGAGATAAATCACAATTCTGTTTCTTTGAAAATGTGTCATCAAAAACATTTCATCTACTACATGCAGGGATGTGTGATGATATATGTAGTGTGCACAGTGCATTGGTGACCTCAAGAAAGTGGAAACAAATATGATTTAAATACCACTTTATCTAATATTTTAGTGCTTAACAGGTTTTATTTTCTGTCTTATATGCTACCAATTCTTTGGCAACATGCAAGATGGAAATCAAATTGTAAAACAAAGTAAACTTGACAAAAGAAAAATTAACAAAACATCAACTGATGACTCAGATAATCACATAATAATTCACTTTGCACTGAACAAGAAAGAACAAGAAAATCCATTAAATCCCCCTGAAGGACAGACTCCTAACTGAAAACATCCACTCTTTAATGTAACTACCAAAAATCATTTCAGACTGGTAAAATACCTTGTTTAAGATATTGGCTTTTTAATCTCTGGGGCTGCAGCAGCCCTCTAAGGGTAAAACCTGTGACTGATGAGAGTGCTGCCTTGCTCTGATTTACACAACAGTATTGATATAGGATGTTTGATTAAGATCCTTTTCAAGCTCAGAGCTGAGTGAAATGATGCGTAGGAGACGTGCCATGAGCAAGTGAGAGTCCAGTGGATGCACTTGGAGAAATTAAAAAGAGGAGTATAGGCTGTAGTAATTACAGAAATGGTTCCCGGCAAGTGAGGAAAGGGGACATGGTGAGATGTCTGTTGCATTTTAAGAGGCTTTAGACTGTGATAGAACAATTATTTAGAGAGGACTTGATTTTCTTGACTCTAGTCAATCTGCTAAAAGCAAGAATGGCAGTGGAAAGCTTCCAGTGTTGTCCATGCCATGTTCACTGTTGTCCATTTTCACGTGTATGCAATCCAATTTAATCTTTGTCTGACCATTGAAGTTTTACTGAGCTTGTCTCCTTTGCTTGCTATATTGTAAAAGGTATAGTGAGTGTTTGCAAATGCACCACATAAATGGCATATATTTTTAATTATTGACCAGCTTAATGTTTTTATTTCCAGAAAAACACAGTATTACAGATCAGCTCTGTGACTATGGAGCTCAATGGGAGGCCTGTTTGTTGATGCAAAAGACAATTGTTACCAAGGAATACTTAAGTATTAGAGAAACACAGAGAAAATGTCTGTCTGAGGATGAAAATGGTGTGTTGCCTCAGTCACAGCAGCACTGGCTTGGTTCACTTCACACCATCAATTACTGTAACGCCATATGATTAGCTGTGTTCTTCATTGCAGCACCAAAGTTGAAATAGGTGGAAAACAATTCAATTATAAATGCATGTTATGTTTCACTTGCAATTAAATGTTATTTAGCTTCTCCTGTTACAAACATTTGAACTTATTACCTCCAAATAAGGTATTATATAAACAATGATAAGTGAGAAAATGTCAAAAGAAAGACAATCAGTAAAGTCATTAGAGGACAAGTCAGTCTGGCTGTAGACAAGGCTTACTGTGCAGGCTGCCCCCCTTGGTGTCCACGTTTGCTTTTGTAGACTGCAGTAATGATACTACAGTCCACTGTTGTTTGGCAGGTACTGTATGCATATTTATAACCTCCATTTTTAAATAATAATAATGATGCAATCCCTACTTTGTCATGATACACTTAAGTAAATATACACACAAGTACAGCACAAAAACTTTTTGTTTGGGTAACTGGCACTAAATCCACTATGTGAATATACAGCTCTGGAAAAAATTAAGAGACCACTGCATGAAAGCTGTGATTGCAAATCAGGGTTATTCCACCAAA
>JAUMHL010000015.1:14749753-14773644 GCA_032362345.1 Sandelia bainsii
TTCATTTTCTGCAAATAAATGCTCTAAATGACAATATTTGTATTTGGAATTTGGGAGTTATGTTGTCAGTAGTTTATGGAATAAAACAAAAATGTTAATTTTACTGAAACATATACCTTTAAATAGCATAATTTTGCAGTGGTCTCTTAATTTTTTCCAGAGCTGTATTTGCATGAATCACTGTAGTTATCATCTAGCAATTAAAACAATTCCAATGTCAATGCACATGTGCTTGTGTACTTTTGTGAAGTGGAATCATACCAGTATAATTTTTCAAGAGCTATTTGAAGTGTGAAGGTTAGAATTGTTAAATGTTAAGCTTAAGGATTTAATACAAGGGTGTGTGTGTGTGTGTGTGTGTGTGTGTGTGTGTGTGTGTGTGTGTGTATGCACGCAGGATTTCTTAGCTGGTATGTGCACACGATAATTGAAATATGTCATAATCATTATAATTGAGGAAATTCATGATGTAGCCACTTAGAGTTAATGCATATTACACAGAAAAAAGTGAGTGAATTTTTAATGTCTGTGACCCCACTGCAAATGAAACCCACGATGACCGACATTTTCATCAGGTAATATACACCTCATTACAACCGCACCTTTCACAAGGACACATAATATTGTGTAAATCTCCTTTGCTACTGAAGAATGTACTGGTGCCTATCTTCATATTTAAATACCTTGAATGTCAGATGAAAAAGGAATGAGATATTGTAAGTCGGTGAACTGTAAATCCAAAAGTTTATCCTTCGCCTGAGGGAAAACATGAAAATTATGAAATAACACAGGAGCAGGAGAGTGATTTCCATATGGCTGATAACTTTTTCAGCAGCTTACTGTTGGAAATACAGCTGCATTAATTAAGCAGCATGCTCTCATTACTACATGTAAATATGTTTTTTCTCCTCTTGTCTTTTTTCTCAGTAAGCTATGGTTCTACCCTGTGTAACACTAACAGATGAAGGTATTCAGAGCATCAGTCTCTGCCGCATTAAATGGGCACTTTGACCACAGGTGCTCTTCATTTGTGCTGCATCATAGCATGTGTTACAGTATAACTTCTGTAGGTGGTGCTTAGCTTACAACTCACAGCACCCTGTGCAAACATAAATTATAGCCCATACTATGATGTATGCACACTTGTTTTTTTTTTTACTTTACTTTACTTGGCAGACACTTTTATCCAAAGCTACTTACAAGGGGAAGACACGCAATTACCATTTGGGTTCTGTAAATTATGGGTTACTACAAACTAAGAGCCCTGATAACACCAAAAACTTGTCAAGAAGAAAACATGCTAGGAATTGTTAAGTGCTAGACTATTTTATTTTATTTTATTTTTTTGTGTGTGTGTGTGTGTGAGACTCATTTGAAATACTTTTTAAAAAAGTGAGTTTTCAAATGTTTTTTAAAGGTGGTGGCTAGACGAATGGAGCAGGGCAAGTCATTCCACCAGCCAGGGACAACAAAGGAAAACAGACTTGACTGGGATAGACCAATAAAACTAAGAGTAAGACACAGCTGTTTTGCTGCTATATGTGTCTAATGACACTGAGACAGGTAGCCTAGCTGTAAAGTCACTAAATCCTGAACTGTGTTAATGTCCATCTGGACAGGGCATCATCTAAATGGTTTCTTAAATTAATTATTAAAAAAACTATTCTCATACAATCCAATACAATCATTCTGTCGGGGGTGTTCTGTGAATTAGAATACAGCTTTTAGGGGATCTGGTGCAACTACTGTATATATTATATAGACAATTGAAAAACATCATGTTTAATGCAGCTGTGGCCAAGGCTAGCAGAGCTTCCTCTGCCTCTGCTGACCTGCAGGACTCCCACTGGCGTAGCTGCCACTGCCATAGGTGACCCTGTCAACTTCACATCAGCTATTTTCTTTCTTCTGAGAACACACACAGTCCGTTGCAGACCAGGGCAAAGACAAATCCATCAACATCAAAACACGTTGCAAAGCTCTTTCACTGTTAAAGAAAGTTTGAAGAAGGTTTGGGAAGAGAAGAAAAGAAGTTGTGCGGCATGTTTTGATGTTGTTACATCAGCTGTCAACAAGCAGCTGAAGCATGACAGTTCACTCAGTGGTTGTGAATGTGATGAGGCTGTTGATTCCTATGAGCTACATACCTACTCCCGTCAGGATTTGAGTTCTGCTTGGTAGTTGTAATGTTGAAGTAACATTGATGTTTAGCAGATTACTGTCAGTGGCATTTTGCTGTGGTAGTAATAGTGAAGGCCAGTAGCTTTCAACTATCACTTTCAACAAAGTGGGCTTCTATTTTAGAGTTTCTATGCCTTCTGCAGCCCACATCTCTCCATTGTTCTCTGTCTACTTAAATTCGTTAGGTGTCTTTCTTCATCCTCAATTAGTACCTGACCTTATATGTCACAGGCATTGCATTAAGTGACACTGCAGTCATCAGGATTTCAGTAAAGCTAATAAAACTTTCACTTCTCCAATCTTCATTTTACTACAGTTGTGCTACGTTAACCCAGCAATGAAAACAAAGAAATGTAGGAATGTGTAAAACTGGCCCTTGTATACTGTATTGACACAATTAGCACAGTTAGACATATTGTACCTGCATTCATAAAATAAGTACACTCCACTGAATAGCAGTTGTGGTAATAGCTAAATAGTAGGGGATATGTGAAACTATGAGTTTCATTTGCCTCAAGCATGTTAATAACAGTATCTGTTCTTCTTTAATAAGGAGGCCTACTACATAGATTTATAAAATAAAAAAATAAACAAGTTTAAAGACTGATCTCCTTTCATCACAGGTATGAAAAATCACTAACATTGTAAATACATGGAGCACACTGTGCATTCTCTATCTCTAACACCCAAATAAATTTTTTTTTTTAAATAAATAAATAAACTACATCCGTTTCTCCTTCAAACTGAAGATGCTGCTCTTCCAGATCTCATACAATCACCCTGCAGGTTGAGTGTGGCTGCATAGATTCTGATTACTGCGGCAAGCCGAAGGTCAATCTTCAGGTTGAGTGCGTGTTCGTCACACAGGACCATTAACAGGCTTTGCTACGTGATGAACACCATGAACATTTACTGTCCAAGAGTGCTCTTCATCTAAATGCAGTCCCACATTTTAAAGAACTTGCATCCAGCTTTTTAATTACAGGTGCTTTGTAAGTCTGAACTATGAATTTAAAAACGCCAGCTACTTAAACCAACACTGTGTAGGTGCAAAACAACGAGTACCTTAATACTTGTGTAGAAATATTTGAGAAAGCAAAGTACAAAGAGTCAGTTTCCAAAACACTTTGAAATTGTTTGTATTTCTGATTGTCCTTGGACAAAAAAAGCAAATTTCCTTGCTGTTGGTGGCAGAATTCTTAAACAGAAATATCCTTTGTCAGTGTTGTGGTGGTGAAAATGACATGCTGTAAATGCTAGTGATTCAGTGTGTAATCCTCTTTAATGAAGCAGTTCATTTAATCTGAAGTTAAAATAGACACCTTGTCCATGAAGAGACATATTTTTTTTACCAAATTTGACAAGTCACTTACTATTTTGTAAAATTTTTAAGTCATTCTTTTCATTTCAGTCCTATTTTACGTGGTGGAGGACAGAGCATTGTTTATTTTAAAGTGAATTGTGATAAACTGCCTGTACATTATTTGTTTAGTGTGAAACCATCGTTGACCACAACAAATATACAGTATTTTTGTCAGTTTCCCTTCACACATTACTATGTGATCTATCCTGCAGACAAAATAATTCCACCTGACATATAGACAGTGGCTCACAACTGGTGCAGGCAGCAATTTTAAATCTTAATAACCTGTGCTCCCACAACAGTATTATGCTCTCTCCAAAAATCAATATTGAACTACCAAATGATAGAGAAACATGAGATAGTGGTACTAGCTGGTGTCAGTCACTGGTTACACACAGAATTAATTTGTAGTAGTTCCAGTCATCCACATTGTTTGTGGTATTTCAGTTTTACCTCCATCAAAGCTCAGGCCATTTACATGTCCCATAAAATCAATCTAATCAGGTGGAGAAAATGCATATGTCTCACAACCTAAACCTATTTTACTTTAGTCAAAACAATTGCATTTCATGCTTTAAATTGTGTTTTAGCCTTTGCGCGGCCAAGAATGAAGTGGAAATGGTTACAGAAACTCTAACAGCAGTATCCTACCTTCAATCAAATTTACACATGGGTTGAAGTCCATTTATTTTACAGCAAAAGCTCTTGCCTTCGCTGTTACTGTTTTGCACCTGTTAACAGTAAATTAGTTGCTAAGCTATTTTAGGCCCACAGAGTACCCATTATACCTGAATGCTGTTCCTATCGATTTTAGTGGTAGGATGACCTTACTAGTCATTGAGTTCAGTGTCTACTGAGGCTATCTGAAATGGTTTCCAGTCTGAATTGGAAACCCTACTGTGCCCTGCCTATATAGAGCCACAGGGGAATTATTGTTGGTGTGGAATTTGGCAAAAATAATAATGCACCTGCAGGTCTAAAGTTTAATTTTCTGGATTTTTGTTCCATTCACCATGACCACATGGCAGCATGACAGGGACATAAATCACCAGGACAGAGTGAGCAGCAGGAATGGCTCTAACAATAGGTTACGTGTATGTGATTTCTGTCTCCCACAGAGGCAGAGCTGGAACATGTCCAGTCCCCACTAATTCCGTACACACACAGCCTGGATTGCATTTACTGACTGTTGTTGCTGTTTCTCACCAGGTATAGTATACCACTCAAACGCTTCTGTCATCATGCCATATTTGAACTTTATCATGTACTGTACTGTTTCTTATCAAGAACTTTTTTTCTGTCTCATTTTTGCTGTAGACTCTAAGTCTGTATAAGTTCTGAAAGTTGCTCTTTCAGGGAACATCTGTACCTTTGGAAGTCAAAAGCTGTCATTATTCTTACATTATCTTAGCTTCTCTTTGTACATTCAAGCTTATTACAACTTGTGATAATGAATGGTAAATTTCTCCAAGCTGTTTGTTTGACGTTATCTTCACTGAATTCTGTTTCTAAATTGATTAGTGAAAAATACCACTTTCTCACTTGATTTCTCAGCTGCTCTAGTTCACTTCATGTTTCTGGGTTACAAGCAGGCTTTCTGTTGTTATTCCAGTGAGACTTGCTGATTCTATGGGCCGCATGCGCCAGACAGAGTGCGGTGCAACCTAAACTTACCATAGCTGCTATCATTACTACCATTTCTTCATCAAAGCAGACACAACAAAGTACAAACATCCTCTAGAAACAACATTAGATATTTGTATAGACTCTGAATCATCGGTCATTAAGCTCTTAACCTTGTCATTTGACATCATAGCAGTTTTCTCATATAAACTCGGGACAATGTCAGGAGAATCAAGTCCGGATATTGTGCAGAGTTGTGATTTCACATATGTAACAAACAACAAGAGATTGTCTGAGTCAAATATGTTCTCACATGGGAGAAACTGGTGGGGGTGCCTGTGTACAACATTCAAGAGGAATGACACACCAGAGATCACTTTGGGACAATACCCGGACACTGCGCTGGGGAATAAAGACAGACTCACAGAATAAAGTCCAGATAATCTCCAGGACTTCTGACTCTGACATTTATGTTTTTACATGCAGCTCACTCATGAAACATCTAGATATGGTTGTGTGCAAACCAACTAGAGAAGCTCTTGCAAGAAAAAGGTAGATGTGGTCTTTAGCCAGCTGTTAGTATGGCAGGAAACATAAATGCTCTCAACCCGGGAGGACCCTATTTGCCACACCTTTCTCACTCATGGTGTCACATATTCCTACACATTCATTGACATCAACGACACATCAGAACAGCGAACAGTTAATTTAACACCTGAACACACACCCAATTAATAACGTCCTAAAATACATGCTACAAACAGATAGTTCCGGTTAAACCCCCCATCATTACCCGTGAGTCTTTGTGGCCATGCCCAGCAGGTACACTACAATATGTTCAGGGTGCCAGTGCATGTCTGAAAGCAGCTTATGTTGCTGCAATGCTGCTGCACAGTGGCCCCTTTTCAACAGTTAATGGTAGCTTTGCACAAGAGACTGGCTGCGGGGACACATATGTAGAGTGTGACATAGTTGCAGAAACAGGATGGGATCAGACAGGAGTGAAGGTGTGGTTATGGCCTTGAGTTTGTTTTGATACAAGACCATGTGAAATTAGTTATAGGGCCTTTGAATTTGAATTTGGTCGAATGCCAAAATAAAGCACAATTTATTTTTTGTATGAGGGTAAAATATAGAATGTGGACTTTTTATTTGGGTACAAAGTAATTTTTAAACTGCCAAAAACAGCTACAGAAGTCTCAGTCTCAAAACAACGTAATGTTCAACAACTGGCTAAAACAATACGCAAGTTTCTTATTGGAATCAATCCAAATCTAGATGTCTGCCAAGCTTGTAGATAATGCTTTTAAGTAGTGCTGGTGCTTTGGAATAATGTTCAATCATAAACAACCATCTGTTTTTTTTTTACTTTGACAAGGCCCTCTATGGTCTTCTGCATCCTCCTTGACTATGATCTACAACTTTGATCTCATGAAGCATCCCAGACATTAACAACCTCAGAGTTCCATGGCTGAAATCAATAATGCATCATGTTTTGCTTTACTGACTCCTCAGCTCATTACAAAAAGACTTTAAGAGAAACAGGTCCAAGGGCAAATTGTAAGACAAGACAGATGGATAGATGAAAAAGATAGAAAAAAGACAGAGACCAAAAAACAGAACAGGTGATTATCAGAGTGGCTAGCCTGAAGTGACTGGTCTAGTAGGAAACACATGAGGTACAATTTTACACATGGTACCTATTAAGAATTGTGCTACTGCTAAAGGCTGTCAATAAAACTCAAACCATTCTAAGAATTACTAATGCTGACTAAGCAGCTTCTCTCATTACTCTGAAAAATACTCTTCAGTGCTTGACATTAAAGTTGTGCATTGTTTCACAACTACAGTAGAATTTAATATGACTTTTTTATAGTATGAACGAATTTGTATGGCTCATAGTTTCATTGCAGCAAAATCATAGTATAGTTTCGGAACCATACACCCACAAACGCTGAAGGTTTAAATGATTTACAAGCTAATAAGTTCAGAAAGGCAGCACATCCAATAAAAAATATATAACCATAAAACATAGTGATCACTAGTCAGATATTATGGACCTGAGTTGTATACCTTAACCTCAAGAAGTCTTTAGTTCTGTCGTGTTTCTCTTATTAATCTGCTCTCACCTTTCACTTGCATTTTTTTTTACTCCTCTGAACATATTGTCTGCCTACCTGACCTCAGCAAAGCAACTTTCCAGCATTGTTTGGGACGGGACCTCTGTGTATGACCCTGATTGGACCTGACCCTGTTTTGCCTCTGACCCTCCTCTGAACTGTGAGTTATATCTGATCTGAACCCTGTACTCTGTCTCTGGATCTGGGATATTGGATTGTGATTTTGGATTTTGGGTTTAGGACCTTTTCTCTGTTCTGGACCTGTGCTCTGTTTTGGACCCGTTACTGACCCTGCTCTGATTCTAACTGTGTCTCTGGATTTTGGATTGGACGTTTGACTTCCTGGTTCTGACCCTTGCCCTGTACGACCTGTCTCCTGCCTTGCCCTTTAGCTCTGCCTGAAATCTGTGATTAATACTTACCTGCTATCCTCAAGTCTCTCCTCAGCTTAGGACGCCATTCTACTCCCACCTCTGCCAGCGGACTCCATTACCCACCAGGCCCCACTCACCTCTCTCTCTGGTTCACCTCTCGCCGCTTCCTCAGTTATCTTCCGGATTTGCCTCCCTCGCCACTTCAGTTCCTATCCCCTGTGAGTAAACATCTATTCAAACTACCAACTTACCTGTATCCTGCATTCCACTGACTGTTTCTCTGTGTCCAGACTCACCTGAGAATAACGACACTTACCTGTTGTCCGCTGCTCCCCCTTCTCCCGATCCCTGGCTCTTCACTCCCCTGCAACCTTCATTCATATTGTACAATGAAGCTTTTAACCTTCAATCAGTGTCTCCGGGCCTCCTTGAGTCCATCAAACCTGAAGCCATTACAGCTGCAACATGCTCATAACATGTTGGCATATTAAGATGGAAATGTTATATAAAAAGTTAGGTGGCATCCAGATTCCAGAATTGGCAGGTTATGTTATCAATTGGGAATATGCAGAAAACCCAACAATCCTACTTGAGCAAGCACTAGGCGACAGTGGGTGGCCATCTGCCTCGACCGGTTGGGGTGAGAGGAAAGAAGATGGAGAACAGAACAGCAGGCAACAAGAGGACATTTAGATCTTTATTGATATGTGTGTGTACAATGTATACCAAGAAAAACTGGGATATTCATTAATGCCCTTATTCTACTTTCCTCATCTTTATATTCTGGTTCACACATGCATGTTTTGCCATATAATGTGAAATCCTGACACTTGACATCGTGCAAAAATTTTGTCAGATGTCAACAATCTTTGTACCACAGACTCTACTGCGTTTCTGATTCACTCTGTAAAGTGAGTAAAAATCAGTAGTAGGTATTCCTCTGCTGCTGCTCAGGGGAAACAAAAAGAGTGATTTTTTTACTAAATATACTACAGTACGACTTTGAAAGAAACCAACTACATTTCGCTAAGTGTGACTGTTTAAGTTTAATATGGTGCTCAGATAAACAGTTAGCTCTCTGGGCCAGATGGATCCAAATGCAGTGGAAATGTGTTCTGTGGTCAGAAGTCCAAATTTTCAACTTGCAAAACTGCAGCAATATTAGTATCCACAGTTTCCAATTTTATTTTTTTAAATGACAAGTGTAACTTCTCTAAACATGGGATTTGTACAGTGTTGGACTGAACATGACTTGTCAAATACACATATAAATCATAACATTAATGATGGCTGCATGTCATTTACAAATATATGATTGTTAATGAATGAAATGACAATATATAGAAGTGAATTTTGTTACAGTACTTTTTTATAGGAGGATATTTGTGGCATTTTTAATTACTTCAATTCAATCCTGTCTCCCAAAAACTATGCAACTAGTGCAGCTGCAGATACATTTGGAAACTCTGACGTTGTTACAATGCCAAATAGCAAGGTTAGCTTTTTCTCTATTAAGCCAGACTACAGTCTTTCTTTAACCAAGTGCTGTGAGAGTCTATACATAACCATGAATAGTAAATAATAGTTGTAATAATAATGTAGACAAAAAAGCAGGTATTGCACAGAAAGATCAAGCAGTAGAAATGTGTTGTCTGGGAACACTTTACTGATATGTTCAATAACATAATTACTGTACATAAATGAACATATCTTAATAGAAAACTTTACATTACTTGCGGTTGCAAATTAGTTGTACTGAAACATAAGATTTAGGAGACAGGTTTAGCTATTTTACTAGTTTATTTGATATTTTTAACTATGTAAAATTAATAGTGCTGGCAGCGATTTAAATCTTTAATCGCATGATTTATCTGCATTTAATCGCGATTAATCGCACTGTTACGGGTAAATTTTAATAATGAATTCAAAATTTTTTTTTTTACTTTTATTTTGAAAGTACTGCTATATGAACAAAATTGCAATAATATTTAGTCAGCAAACACTTTAAACAAATAAGATTTAAGGAGATAAGGTTTTTAACAGCGGTATTCCCTTTACACAGTAGCAGTTAAATGTTTCTTGTAAATCTCAACTTATACATTACATTAATGTAATCAAATCAAATAGAAAACCAAAGGTATTTGCCAGGACATTAATGTTTATCTAGTTAGGAAAAACTATTTGCCCTCCAGAAGAGTCCAGAACCACCTGTGTGTAAGCACGGGTCTGTACCTTGTTCTTTTATTAAACTAACTAAACAGCCTCATGTTATTTATCTTATGTCATTTCTTATTTCGCGTTTACTATTCTCCTATGATCTCCATATCGCACACAGAGACACACAGACAGAGAGCGCACGTCACAAAATCTGTCACGTCAACCACCTGAGTTTTTTAAACACATTTGTTAATTTGACTGCTGTCATTAGAAGAAACACATGAACGTCATGATTCCTTTAAGTATGTGTGTCGATGTCCGTTGTTTGGGTGATTTGTTGCATCGACGGTGTGTATTGTATTTAAGTGATACGTCAGACTCCAAGTTCTCCGGTGATAGAAAACTAAACTTTGCAGTGGTCACAAATAACTGATTCTATCAACTCTGCCGTGTGGAAGAGATTTAAAATGAAAATATCTGTATGTGTATTCAGAGCCCGTGAACTACGGACTTTCATCATCATCATCATAATAATAAAACTGCGTTAATACGCGATAAAATAATTGTCGGCATTAATTAATTAACGCCCAGCCCTAAAAATTAATGAAGAGATTTCAACCCTCACTCTGTACTTTAAATGTTGCTGAATCTAGAATTTTAACATTTCTTTTACCTATTTCAACTGATGGATTTATGCACCCTCTACATGGCGCCACCAGGTTGTCTCATTATTACTTTTGTTAATTTACTAAAGAACAGCAAGTCACAATTAATAATTCATAAATAATGTTTTTATTAACTAAGCTATCCATGTACCCACTGGCGAGTGCAGAAGTACCTCAGGCTGATAATCACTGCTCTAAGGCTTTATGTATGCTGGTTCATCAGCATGGCCTACTGTCATTCATGGAAATGATCTCGTATTAATATTATTAGTTACACCTGAAACTTCTGTCAAGTCACAATACCTGCTGTGCTAAAGTTGGAAAAGGCCAGCCTGCTATTAACCACCTTCATTACATTCACCTGCTGAGGTTAATTTATCTGACCTTGTTAGAAATTGTATAAACTGATGCTTGAAGGAATAATGCTTCAGTATCATCTTTCAAGCTAATAAAGTTCAGAGCAAAGGGAATAATGTTTTTCTATGCACTCTCTTTTTATCTGGGTGAACTGCTTTGCTCTTCTAAGATTGTTATTTTTGGTTGAGCGCTCATCAAAGACATTTATTCAGTGAAGCACTCATCTGTCTCTAGCGAGTGTATGCAGTATATGCATGGTTTATATAGTAACATATTCACAGTGCCTCTGAAACCATATGCATCAAACATCAATAGCTGTTTATCTGTAAAATGCTTAATGTTGATTGGAAATTAATTATTTCCTCTCATTTATGCTACCTCCAATTTTTTCAGTGCATATGCCTGTGTCAAAGTCAAGACAAACTGATGTACATTATTAAAAATCCATTATGTTCATTTTTTACACGATTTGTAAAAACGGTGTCAAAGTATGTAAGTATGTAAACATGAAATTGTTTATTTCTCATGGCTTAACACTTGTGTGACACAAACATAACAGAGATTAAGAAACCATTTCTTTTTGTTTCTATCTTCTGCATTTCATGAATTATTAAATGTGGAGCAGCAATCACTCAGCAGTGAGGAATAAGAAATCAGTGCAGAGAGGACAGTCACCTAAAAAAATTTGAATTGGAGTTCTGCTGCTAATGAAATGCTTGCCCTGAGAGGGAATGAACGATGTAGCCTGGAAGTGGATGAACAAAATTGAGTGTGCGATACACTGTGAGGAGGTTGATGCATTGGATCCACTTTTCCTTCACCTTGTGCACTGTTTTGTCCTGTATAGGTGTAACACGCATGAAATTAACATACAGTAGTCTTTAGGGCAAAGGTCTAACACCAAATCCCTTTTCTGACAGATGAAGAAAGTACATGACAAGAGTATCAGGGGGCATAGGAGGACACTACGGCAATAGTTTATCCCATTCAGTCCATTGTAATGACACAATAATATTTATCAAATTTTCAGTCAAGTTAAACCAAGAGAATCTCATTGAGAAGTTTAATTTATAAAACCTAATGAATACAGCAAATGTGCGAGAACTCTGCAATATACTATATTTCACTCAAAATAACTAAAAGTCAAAGAAATATCAATGATAAGTAAATTGCCTTGAACAAAAACTAACATTTATACAGAGCTTGCATTCTTTGACATATATATCATTTTGAGGAAGTATAGGCCAACTGGATAGGTCTGTTTATGTTCACTGGGCTGAGGCAACAGTGAAATAAAATACAATCTCCATAAATATAACCACTTTTCCATTTTTTCTATGATTCTAAAAGTTATTGCAAAACTTCAGTCATCAAATTTAAACTTTTTTAGCAGCAGTCAGCAGGATGACTTGACACACGGAATGCCTTGTTTTCGGTGAAATAAGTAAAGGGTATAAGGAGCAGCAAACAATAACCAAACCAAATTAACATTGAATGACAGAGGCTCTAATATGCAGTTATGCACCGACATCTAAATCTTAAATGTGTGGTTCTTAACCAAGACTTTTGTGCAGTGTATCCAGACTCAATGGATTTATCTATTTGGCAATTGCTGAAAAAATCAAATCTTCACCAAAAAAATGAAAAAATGAGTTTTGTCACTTCTCTTTTCACTAAACAGTATGCATATTAGCTTGGCTTGGACAGTGCTGTCTCTCCACAATGGCAGTGAACATCTGGTGTCATTTATACTCCAGCTGTGAGTCTCAGTTATACTCAACTGATGTGTTTGCCTGTAGTCTGACAGTGTGTTGTTCCTCAGAATTATGTACTACAGAAGCCCAGCTGGTCTTGGTTGAACGTGCACTTCCAGCTTTGTAAGTGTGATTAGATGTTCATCACTTATCTCAACATGCTATATACTAGTATAACCATAACAGTAGAAATACAACCATAACATTCAGACATATAGCATTTTGATATTAAACCAAAACTATTTTATTTATTATTGGAAAGCAAGTTGAAAATAACAAAGCTTGTCCTTTAATGTTGAGAAGCTAATAGAAGTGCAGACTTTTCAGCTCTTGATGCGTTCCACATCATTATGTCAGTCAGCCTGTTTGACCTCATGAGTCTGGAAAACACATTTCTAAAAATTTTAATACAAAAATAAAAAAAAGCCATACTGTTGACAATAGATCTCCATAAATATTGTTTACCTTAATTTGTAACCAAACATTTGAATTTTTAAAACCTTTTAAAACTAATCTAATTTAAATTCAGACCGCTAGTGTTGTTTTAGTAACATTTTAATTTCTCTTTAATTTCTCTTTGCTAGAATGTGGCATATAGGGATAATTATATTTCAATAAAATGCCACATTTTTGTATTTTATCACAGTGTAATTGAATGTAAAAACAATAATATATTTCACTAATGTTACTCAACCAGGCCGCATTATGAAACATAAGATGCATAAAATTTGTACTGCTTCAATTCAGCTATGCACCTGTTTGGACTGAAAGTTTCTGTGCTAACCTACCTCAAACTCAGTTGTTGAAAATTTCCAATTCAGATGACAAGCAGTTCTGATTAATATTGCTCAACAATGTCAAAGATACTTTACAGGCATGACAGTAATACGAACATCACACTCTTTCAGAGTCACTCAGAACTGAATTTTCTGTTTTATTAAGTATTTCCACCAACACATTCAATCATTCTATGACCTGGCCCAGTATTGAAGGTTCTTCTGATTCGATAATGCACATGAATTATTCTGACCCAGATTACAGATTCCTCACTCTTACCAAAGACAGCGACAAAGCAGATCTCATATCAAGCCATTTCACCCGAGAACTAACAAGCACAGGGCACCAGAGAACAGTAACTAATCTGCCATTTTTGTCACCTTCTGGGGTATGTTCTTCTGAACTTTTAATAACCTTTAAACTACTATTTGATTGGAGGTCATGAGCCTTTGGGCAGGTAGTCTCTAATTGGCCAATTTTCTCCCTTTCTTGTGGTGACATTTTAGGTCTTCACATGTCTGTCACTCTGTCCCCCTGCTGATTGTAGCTGTCTGTTCCAACTAGAGGCACAGACTCCTCTAAAAAAAGCACTGGAAGCGTCAGAAATCCAGTCTTATTTTTAAGTGTCATCCTCACTGATTATTAAACTATTAAGTTTACATTGTAGTACAATGGTTATCTTCCAATCTATAAAATTAGTTTTTGGGCTTGGTTTTTATATTGTGTGGATCAATTAACAGGGACCATAGGGACAGGCACCCATAAAAAACCACAAACCATTCTTATGCTGTAATTTATGGAAAGGGTAGCATTGAGTGAATATACACACCAAAGATGGCAGACCATAATAAAAGATACGGAACTCATACTGAGTGCTGAATAAAGAGTAAGTGACAGGATAAATGAGTCATATCAGCTAATCGTATAAAAATGTAGCAGCCCACACAGATCAGTGAAAGACATGTCTTGTCTGTTACTGTTATTCACTGAAAAAAAAAAAAAAAAAAGTGCATCTGACAGTATCCACCTACATCTGTCTCATCAGTGTGGACTGTGCTGGCTTGCAAGTAAAATGGTTTCACTCCGCAAGGATGCTCATATGTCCTGTTCTCCTACACTGTATGTAGTGCTATTCGTGCAAGAATCTTACCCCTTAAATACAGTTGAAACATCATTAAGCTTAGCAGTGAAATAACAAAATTTTTAAAAGTTCATATTCCCGTTGTCCATTCTGTCATTTGGGAGTGAAAATCACCCATCCTACATTCTGTGTGTTAGAAACTATCATTTGTCAGTGGCCATTTGCCATCTCTTGTTGTCCATTTGTGTACCTGGCAGGCAGCAACAAGACTTTTGTGCCAAGAAGAGGCATTTGGCCAAACACGTCCTTGACTGTGAGCAATAATGCGGCACATATGGTGATAGAAAGGATGGGCACCGTTGAATGCGCTGAAGAAGCCATCTAACTTTGGTCTGGATGTATCACTTGGCTCTGATCAAATCAAATCACTTTCTGTATGTTTGTGAAAACCCCAATCAGAGAACAGACGAGAGTTAATTCATTAGCCTGAAGCAATCTACTAAGAAAGACAAAGGAAACATGAAAGGAGCTTTTCACTCTACACTCCACTTCTATTGGAGAATACTTTCTAACATCACACCCAATATCCCATGCTGTCCTCTCTGTTTCTCATTTCTCAATTTTGTGCCATTGCTTTCACATTCATTTCTTTCTTTTTATCCGCAAATAAAGTTTTGGGAACCGACTGTGGACTTCTAACCAATTATCTGCCTTGACTTGCTCTAAATTTTGGCATTTGTCACCTGCCCAATTAGTGGCCAAGAACAGTTGAAATGTAAAAGAAAAAAGTTTAAAAAATTTAATATGGGTTGTAAAGAGTGGTGGTTGGCAGTGATAAAATGTTTGTAACAATTTACTGTGTTAAGTATGTGGTGCTTACTTTTTTAAAGGACTTTTACTTTTTTCAATTAGTTGTGGCAGTTATAATGAGCCTTGTGCAAATTAATCTCGTCATCATGTCTCATAATCTCATTATTTTTAGAACCTCACACATTTCAGTAAATCAGCTTTTGTTTATTTAAAGTGAATTTAATGTGTCATCAACATGAACATCCCTGCAGATACAAAGCTGCACACAGATGCAGGATTTTGAACCATAACACATCTCATATTGTATTTTTATTAATAATGTTGCTGTACATTCTGTACGATAGCTTTGCCCAAGTCTCAGAAACATAGCAGGAACTCATCAATGAAATTCTCATACTCTAGTACTCATGGGCTAGTGCAGTGGTCCTTCAGAAACCTTAAGCCTCTTGGAAGAACAGTCACTCAGGGACAAACTCAGTATTATAAAAAATCCTCACTAGTTTCCTTTATAGCTACACTCCAAGCTCCGATCCTCACAATAGATGCAATAGCTAGTCTATTCATACTCTCTCATGCTGTTCAACAAGAAGATTTTGATTAATTTTGAATTGAAAAAAGATTGCTTTACCATTGTAACCTTGTGGCAGGTATTCATTTTCCCAGCTTCAGACGCCAGAACTCCCAGGGGATTTTCTTCTGCACTAAATTTTCTGATTTAGAGTGTTTGATGAGCCAAAGTTCATTTTTGTTACTGAACTCAGCAATAACTTTGTCAGACTTACTGACATTTCTTTTAACTGAAGGAAATGATAAATAGCGCCAAGAAGAACAATAATGCTTTACTCTCACAGCTACACACAAACAGTTGGGTTCAACTCAGAAACGTCCCATTAGCGTAAAAATCTAAAATACAATATCATTACTTTCTTTAAAGGACATGTTAGGGCTCTATTTTCCACCTCACATAATATCTTGGGGTTCAGAGAAAATCCGTTGCACTAAAATCTGACACTAAGGGGAATTTGCCTCAGTCATATTTCTGCAGGAACAGCGTTAAAGACCTCTGTGCACCTCCCTTTCATACACTCTTGTCTGTCATCTCCACAATCCTCTGGTCCTTTTATGTTCATTTTATGTCCTCCCTCTCTCATGAATTCACTGGATCGCATAGCTGATATCCTCCCAGAAGCCCTATTATCAGGACATTTTCAATAGTGTGGTTGAAAATAGAAAGAAGTGGTTGGCAGGTTGTCTTGCTGTTGTCACCTCTGGGCTACAGATAAAAAAATTCCTGCATCAGCCCACGTGACCCTCGCCATAAAAGTAAAAGACATTGAACACTTTATTTTACTGACTTTATTTCTGACTAATATTAAAGACAACTGTTATCGTTCTGAGTTAAGTCAATATTTAACCAAAAGACCAAGAATTCTACACGATTGAGTGCTCCCTTCATCTCTAATGGAGCCACTGATGAAGACACTAAATTGCTTTTTTAAACCGTGTACATAATCAGTTTTCATCTGGGTGTTCAGTGAGACTATCTTTGAAAATTCTGTACAGTAAATATTGTTTTGTGTCACTCAAGCACTATAAGACTGACCACAAAAAAAGCAACTGAGAATTCAATATGCATTGTTTCCAAATGATGGCTGCATCTTCAGCCATGTCTAAGTTTATAATCACACACTTTAGGATGCTGAACTTTTTTCAGATATTTCAAATTGGAACTTCAGCTGTGTGTTCATCTCAGCTGAAGCACTGCATGACATCAGTGCAAACATAGTCATCAAAATAGATTACGGCAGGACTTTTGAGCAAAAAGATACTGTGAGAGTGTCTGTGCAGTGCAGGATGTCATTTACTCATGATTGCCAGAGCGGCTATCTTTTCTCAGAAAGTTATGTAAAATCTTGCACCCTTCACAGCACAATCTGGGTAACTGTCCTCTCAAGTGTTACCACTATTCCAGGATTTTTTATTCAATATCAGTTCATTTTGAAAATTAATGGAATTTATGGACTGCATTCATTCTCCTCCTATTCTTCAAATTAATTTATAGTATGCATTGTTGAATTTTATGCACTGTGTTTTAGCAACATTTAACAGTTATACCCCACATACATAGTCTATTTACTTATCTTTCTCATTTTCATTTTATTCACTGGATGTGTCAGTGGCCTGATACAGGTTCCACATGTTCCCAAAGCAGAGTGAGGGACACTTATTCAGTACAGAGCCTTCACACAGAAGAGTTTCAATTATAATTGAAATATCATTCATTCAGTGTTTCTCCTATTTGAGTACTGTAATAGGCTTGAACCCAGCTCAGCTCAAATAGCTAATTAACTCTTCCAACTACATAAAAAGGACTTTAGAGAAGTAGAGGAAGAGGGAAAGAAGTAGAGATGGGTAAGCTCATGGTCATTTAGCTTCTGCGGTAGAAAAATTAACTCGGCACAGGTCTGCATTTGTCAGCAGCAGTGTGAATATTTAGAGGTGAAACAAAGTCAAAGGTAGAAAGAAGAAGCATGATCAACAACAGCAATTACACAGTCACCTGCAAAAAAAACATTACACATTTGATTAAATTTTCGTGTCCTGCACTGTCAAAACTGAGGTAGATTTTTGATGATGCTCTAAAAAAGAAGAAAAAGAGAGCTGGGGTTGTTTTGCATTTTGGTATCATAAAACTGGTTGAAGAATCTTCAGTTAATCAATCAAGTAAATGGCAGCATCAATAGGACTTTGGGAGAAGCAGAGAGTATGTGTTTTGAGCACTTTTTTTGCCTGGATTTCCCGTCTACATATATACTGTATACTTTCTTTCTTTCTGCCATTGTGGAAAGCACAACAAAAACAAGCCATTTTGACATTTTGACAATTTAACTCCCTCTGTAACTGTCTCAGGGTGCAATTTTGGGATCAACACTTTTCAATCTTTATATGCTGCCATTGGGAAGTTTTACTGGCGAATATGACATTGGTTTCCATACCTACGCTGCAGACACACAATTGTGGTGAGGTGAGTGTAGTGAAGTAATCCATTACAATAGATAAAATTTCCTCATCAAAGTGGGATAAAAGTACCACCGTGTTTTATTTTTGTCTGTCCCAACAAAACCAGAATGAGAAAATTAATTTCTCCATAAATGTGTCTACATTATTTGCATGTTTATCCATAGTGTTAAAGTAGAATAAGTGATAGAGTGTGGATAATGAGAAGTGATATATTGAAAGTTTATTTAGTTACTACTGCAGCACTGGGAACCTTATCACTCATATTGTCTCATCATCATAATCACTGATATGCTAAAAAACTAAGTGTGTGGGGTAGATTAGAAGAACAGATAACATGCCTCTCAGGCCAGCAGACAGCAGACTGCCAAATCCTGATAACTATCTCTTTTTCTCTGGGGGGGTCCATTCAAAGCTTTTCCCTTTGGAAATTTACCTTATTTATTTATTTGTTTCATGTTCACCTCCCAACTGGCACATCTATGGAGACTTTCCCTGGAGTGTATGTTGACAGTTCCCAGGTGTCTTGGCTGAGCAGCATGTTTATTGGAGAGTAGAGCACAATTTCTTTCTGTGTGTCAACTGTTTACTGCTCAAAGATTATGGAGAAAGCTGTGAGCATTTTTTCTTATCTGTCACACTCTAAATCACAGCAGATCAGCATAGATTGAAATCACTTTCTTTTATTATACATTCTCTAAGCAATTTACAAAGATCCATATCCATATCACTGCCTTAGAAAACATGTTCAAATTTAATGCAGCCTTTAAAAATATGGATTTGGTATTTGTTACAATCAGTATGGCACAATGGAATAGTTATTTTGATTAGATTTTTCCCAGGTTGTATTTTCCCTTGAATGCTGTCTGAATACATTAGTACATCAGTGATTATTATCAGATGTTATTATCATGAAATACATGTCTTTTATCCATTTGCTCTTCAAATTAAGAAGAGCATCTTTGAATTTTGTGTTTTACTACATTGTTCAAAATTACAGCCGTGCTCAGGCATCTTCTTGTCGACTATTCTCCTGTTTCCCACACTAATAGGAAATTTCTATTAGACATGGAGAGTATATGTGAGGACAATATTTATAGGAAAAATCTGTAATATTTTACTGTCTAGTTGCACAATGACATCAACAGGGATATAGTGTTTTTAGACAAGACTAGCCAGCTACTTTTGCAAAGTGCTACACAGTCTGATACTGAGATGATACTGACACTGAGAGCCAAGTCCAAATCCTAGAATTAAATCAACTGAAATACACAGACTAAAAAAAAATACAGGGCTTCAGTAACACATTCACCCCTCCACTGTATCCTCCCTAGGTTAATACTTGATCTATCTAGACATGTATTGTTCAAAATATCAAAGAGTGTCATTCACACAAGCCTCACCATCTGATGGGCTCTATACTGTGAGCTTGACAAGCCTAAACAACTTTTATCTGTAAGAGCCCACTGTAGGAGCAGGATACTGAAATTTGCAGATGAGTTAGGGCATAATGAGGTCCATCTGCTAGGATCCAGGGCTTGAGGTCCAGGCTATCTGGAATGTAGGACTGGATTTGCCCTGCAAGTAAGACAGCAGAAATCAGGACAATGGTCACTCTCCAGACTTTACCTGCATGCAGTTTGAAGATATGCCAGCCTGGCTTTTTGCAGCATACAAGTACATCTGAGATGCATTAATTGACACATAATATCTTGTTTGTTTAATCAGTGAAAAAGCTTAAGAATAAAAGTGAATAGCTGTGGTTTTACAGGGGGGTTAATTTACTGGACTATTGTTGTCTTGTGGTGACTTCCAGGCATCTCTAATGTTGCCTGATAACCTAATTAATGGATCTACATAAGCATGGTATCAATCTTTTCATTTAACTAGTGCCAAAAAAGTGAAGGAACAGATTTCTCAAAATGATGAGCAAATCTCTTGAAGCAATCATGAAATGGTGCATAGAAAATAGAAAATTTTTCTACCAGCTCCCTGTGAGTCAGTTACACCTCACAGGATCATATTGTATCATGACAACTTTCGTGATTGCCAGAAAAATCTCAAATAACCAAATACAGTTTAATCTCTTGTTAAAATGAGAGATTACCACAATGAAACACAGTTAGCAGGTGGCATGATGAAAAGAAATGATGACAAAGCAAATGAGTGAAGTCATCCAATAAATTGAAGAGCTTGTTAAACCCCGAAGCTAATTATGTTTACAGATTTACAATTTGGTAGGTTTACACTCATGCAAACACTGGATTTTGTATAACCAAATATCATCTGTTTTTGACAATTGTTTATTGAATTAGTCATGAGCAGAGCTACTTCATGTGTCCAGTCTCATTTTCAGTATTTTTCAGGCAAATCATAAATATATGTGTCTGTAGACTGCAAACTGTATGATCCCTAAGCAAACTCTGGATACAAATTATCAATTGAATTTTCATTTATTTATTTATTTATTTTGCTTCAGAGGCAGTATTTACACTTGCTGAATAAATAGATTAAAATTGTAATTCTTGGTTCCAATCAGAATGCAGAGACTAATGCCAATGTAATGAAGCAAGGGCATCCAATTTACCCCAACAAAATAAGATAAACTAAATTTAAAGCTGTTTGTAGATTAAATCCATGCAGAAATTTATCATTGTCATCGCACAGAGATATTGTTTAAATGCCTTGTCCTAGCAGGCCATTTAACCACTCTTTAAATAAAAGCACTAAATATACTGTATCTGTTTCAAAGATCAGGAGCAAAAGATGGATTTTAGTTCTGTTAACCCTGCAACATTTGACACCATATATCCTGCAAGGTTAATGGACTGCTGTTAGCAATACGCTGACATGGTCGGTTCAGCACTGAGTTAGATGATTTTATTTCTGTCAAACATAACATTTTCAGTGAAAATGAGGCAGTTCCTCGCCTTCCTCAGCAGACACTAGAATAAGTCAGTGCAAAATTATTCTCTTCTCCCTCTATATGCTTTGCATTAATAGAAGGCCATTTCATAAATGTTAGTTATTTCTCCGGGATAATAATAACAGTATCAGTAAAAGTGTGCGACCCAAACCTCATTTGCCCTGCTGATCTAACCGGCTGGATGCTGAACCTGACAGTGGATATGAAACACACCTGGGCTTTCATGTTGGTAAATGATGAGGTCAGTCTTTTAGCACAGCACAGAGACTCTAACTCTGCAGTGAACTTTGAGAGTGACTAATGAAAAGCAAGAAGAGAGTGTAGTGGAGCCTTGACTTGGGGCTATCTAAGACTAAGATTTTATTACTTTAATTTTTTTCCCTTCCTGTCTAAAGGTTAGGTATATTTGCTTGCATCTAAATTTAAAAATAAAACATTTTTTATTTATTCTCCTCCAGTCTCAAAAAGGTCATCCATACTGTTAGACAACTTCAACCATCCAATGGCAGCTAAGGTTTTTAAGTCTCCAGATTTTTCATCTCTTAGTTGTTTTAGGTTATACACTCATCATGTCAAAAGCTTTGACTAAAGTGAAAATTTTAAAAGTCAAAACAACACATCATTCCTAAAACAATGAGAAGTTAATATCATATGCAGTAAAATGCATTGATTCTTACGTCAATACCCTCAGGAGTTTTGTTACTATGAGCTTTACTTGGTCTAGTAGAACCAATGAATGGTAAGTTCCTATTGTCAACATGATTAGTGTATTTAGCAGACACAGTTGTTTTTACATTGAAATACATTTTTAAAGGTTAATGTTAATTTTAAACTATGATGAAAATGTTTTCAGTATGATGCAATGCAAAAAACTTGCAATTTCTGAGGGAAATCCAAGCTTTTCTCTGAGAAATCACAACTCTGCTCTGCCTGTGCACCTGCACAGCTTTGACATCTGCCAATTCATTGGAAAATTCACTCACTAAAAATAAGGTTCAAAGTCCCCCAGATATAAACCTCCTCCCTCCTTGTTGCCTTGTTGCTTGCTTGATATTTGTTTTGTGAGCAATGACAGCCGTTTGAAACCAGTATCACATATCAATCATCATTTTGTCATTGACATTGTAGGTAAGCTCAAGGTAAGTCAATTATCTTCCTTAAGAATTCCTTAAACAGACTTTTTTCTGCACTGCAGACAAATTGGCTGACGTTATCACGACTATTGCTCATTCTGGAAACACTGAAAAGCTTTGTGAATCACTGAGGATTAATATTTTTCATAAGACTTCAGTCGCTGACATTTTCTATGAATATCACAAAGCGGTCTTAGAGGTATTTCAGTGTTATTGCACATCTAAAAATATATTTATTTACTCACATAGACCTTGTTCTGTATACTTGTACAATTAACACCTCCTTCCAGCTCCATGGCTGCCTCTTCCTTTTCCTCTTCCATCTTCATCACATCCTCCTCCCTCTGCCTCTGGAGGTGTCCTTGATGATTTCCACAGCCCCTCCTCTCATGCGACTCTTACAGTCTAACCAAGTAAATTATGAGCAAATTTAGTAGCTTAGGATGGGAGTCAGACTCTGGGCTTGCCTGAACACCCAGTGCACATAATTCATCAAAATTAACATCAGTTATAACTCTGCAGTATCATAAGCACTACTAAATTGTGTGCTGTCTCACTCACAAGAGCACAGACACACATTGTCTCGATGTGGGATATGAGGGACACTGTCATTGTAACAAAAAAGTTTATACAACAAGTTATAGTCTGGAACTGACATTATGAGGCTGCCTATTTGCAAAATGTCCGATCAACTGATGTAAAGAAACATCATAGGTCACTCAAATTTTTACTCTCTAACTAAAATTTTCTGTACATACCTCAGACAAGACAGTTATGGATTATTATGTTTAATATCTGCTCTGGCTTCTTTGAGCTATAAAGATGAAGCTTTGGGATAACTTGCATTAAGTGTCTACACTTCACTGGCTGTTGCCAAGCAACAGTACATACTAATGTTGATCTAAATACTTTGAATCAGCTCTGCCAATCTCCCTCCTTCCTTACACCATTAACATTTTTATTTGGCAAGCATATAGACTAGACTGGTGTATCTGTCATGTTGATGCAACCTCCTCCAAGTCAATTTCTGAACACTCATCCATTTTGAGTAACTAAACCTAAAAAAACATATATACATATCTACATATTTAAAGCATAATGGCTGAAATATTCATGTGTGAGACAGCTCTCACATGTTTCTCGCAGGATGTAGGCTAGTTCTTGAAGTAGCAGCTTGGTATTTTAAGAGAATGTTTAGGCTGACACTGACGTGACTCAGGGGATAGTAATGTGTTTCAATTAGCATGTTGGTCCAGAGTGAAATTTCCCAATCCTTGACACTATTTGCTTGGTCATTTAAGGAAAATCCATCTCCTCACCCTAAAAAACTCTGGGTACTTTGGCTATATGTGAAAGAGTGTTGTCCTGCTGAATGATGAAATATTGTCCAATGAGTTTTGATGTATTTAATTGAATCTGAGTACAGAGAATTCACATGTATACAGTATCAACCAGAGGATCTCAGGTCTTTAACGTCTGTGTCTGCCTTTAAATCTGGTCTTAAAACTATTCTCTTTAGGAGAGCATTCTTGTAACCCACTTTAGGCGGGTT
>JAUMHL010000015.1:14774593-14784840 GCA_032362345.1 Sandelia bainsii
CCACAAGTAGACCAGCAGTCTGAGAGCGAAGTGCTCTGCTGGGATAATAAGGTTCTATGAGGTCTTTAAGATATGAAAGCTCACTTTGGTTTGTTATGAGTTGTTATGAGTGAAAGATAATTTTCATTCATTTATAAAGAAAAGCTGCAGCTGTGATTACATTTTTGTAGCAAATATATTTTTGAATAAATGAAGTGTTACAGGGCGGCACGGTGGTGTAGGGGTTAGCACATTCGCCTCACAGCAAAACGGTCACAGCCACAGGTCGGCCGGTTTCCTTTCTGTGTGGAGTTTGTATGTTCTCCCCGTGTCTGCGTGGGTTTATTCTGGGTACTCCGACTTCCTCCCACCGTCAAAAGACATGCAGTTAGGTTGATTGGTGACTCTAAATTGTCTGTAGGTGTGCATGCAAGTGTGACAGATTGTTTGTCTCTATATGTCCCTTATGAGGACAAATGGTTAAGATAATGGATGAAGTGCTACATTTAATAATGAAAAGCCAGTTGCAAGGAGATGTTAATTTGCAAGAGTGACAAACTGCAGAACTGAGTGTGAGGTTGTGTCTAGTTTGAGTGTTTTTGTTTGACTGTGTGATTTTCTTCTATTAAACCAGCTTACAATATTTCCCTGACATTAACTAAACCATAAAAAAACTTCAATAATGTTGTTTTCACAAGTCTGGATGTTGTACTGCAAAACTTTTTTGCTGAAAAGAAAATGGGATGCTGTAAATACAATATTTTGGCAGACAATAATCCATTACCAGTGTACATTGATGTGTCAATGTATTTGCAAATTGTCATTTCCATTTGCTGTGAACATTACGTTCCCCACCGAAACATATTTGTGATTGCAGTTTAGATGTATAGATACAGAATTTTTAGGAGAGAGGGTTGCTGATGTATGTATGTGTAGCTTAGACTGCATTTCAGTTTTCCTTCATCCAAATGTTGATGCAGATTGAAGTTTTTCAGATTGGTATGCTAAACCTGGTTTGTGATAATACAAGATGACCATGTTTTTTTATGTTAAAAACACTAGATGTGTAGAAAAATACCCATTTTCCTCAGGGTAAAGGTGAATGAAGGAAGAGTTTAATATCAATAAATATAAAAATAAGAGCAAGGAGAGCTGAATATTTACACTGACTAAGTGTATATAAATACACTACATCACCATGTATGAGCTTTAAATCCTGTATGCACTCAGATACTGTGTACTGTCCACACAAGAACAAAAAACTAAAAACAACAATGTAATGAGACAACGCTAAGCTGTTACACAAAATACTATATATCACGAATACCTCCTCATTCTCAAATCTATTGTAAAGAGACTGAACTCCAGAAAAGAACAACACCCATACTTGCAACCAAATTGCTGAGGCACACACTCCACCTCTTCTGCTGAATGAGATTTTTATGATCTCTCTTGTGAGCTAACTCAAATAACACTGTGACATTTATCAGCCATACCAAGAAAACTCAAAGAAATCATTAATCTGCATCAAATTTAAGCAAAATCGCTCAGAGTTCCCCAGAAATGTCTGGCCTACACAAATTTATTGCAAATAAAATAATAACTATAGATGTTCAGTTAGCTGTATAATGACACACACCTTTTACACTCAGAAACGAGAGAGAATATGAACCCAAAGCCACTCACATTTAGATTCTTATTAATTATTCAGCTGTTTTCTCCTGCATAAATGGAAAAGCAATATAATCAGGGCTTACATAGATTTGTTTTATTTATTATTGGAATCCCATCTACACCCTCTTCACTCCTAGCACCTTTTTCTCCCCACCCACTCAGTTTCCTTCATATTTATTCTCTTTGTTCCCTCTCTCACTGTTCTATTTCACAAACCCCCTCACCCTCCTCCGCCTACCCTATGTACTTGAAATGTAACTAAACTCTCATCTGCACTCAGATTAATTCACTATTAATAAATAATTCACATATCTATAATGGGTGACATCTTCCTCTGGATTCAGTTATTCTCCACTGACTCTTTTCCTAGGGCATAACACGGGGGAAACAAACAAAAGCCACTATTTAAAATGTTGTTTACATTTCAACAAATCAAGCAGGACCCCTAAGAAATATATTCAACAGAACCTCCAGGCCACTTCAGTATCACACTCGGCTCTTTAAAGATTTACTGGTGATAACTGCAGTCATTGCCATGCAGATCAGGATCAAATATGATATTATGAAACAAATATTACCAGAGCAGAATAGCATCTAGAATCAACATAACATGAAATTTAATCACGGTTTCTAATTAACATTATAGCAAAACACTATCACCTTGCCTAAATGAACATCACAAAACCCATTATCAAAACGAATAGAGAATCAGCATTACAGAATGAGATTCAACTCAGCACAAGTCATTGCATTTGAAATTAATTTCCTTCTCATTCCTACTTTTATCTTCCTCCCTGCCTTTATCCTCATGGTGCTTGTTATTAAATACACAAAAGCCTGTCATTATGTATTCATCTCAGTGAGGGGACACTGCAAGGCTTTATTCAACTTTTTACCATACTGTCTGCTATGGTGCATTTTCTATACAAATTTCCCAACCCTGTCTGCTAAAAATTACGTTCATATAGGACGAAACTGCATTCGCGATTATGTTTTGTTACAGGACATATTTGTGACCCGATTACGTTTTTGTAGAACGTAATTGTCATGTTGTATTGAAACGTATTTTTTTGAATGTTCGAATGACGTGCTACATTTATTAATGCAAAATGGTTTGTAAGGAGGTGGTTGGGATGGATGGATGGATGGAGGGTGTTTACTGTGAAGGACTGACATGCCGGAGACCCAAGTTCGAGACCAAAGTCCCCTGTGAGGTTGGGTTTAGGCAATAAAAGTACTGAGGTTAGGGTTAGAAAATAGATCGTGTTTTGGTGTCATTTTTAATGCAGACGTTGTGTTTGTGAAGTGACTGTGTGAAATGATATTTCTATCCATTAAGCAGCCCAGAATTGAAAACCTTTTTTCTCACCTTTGTCAGATTAATGGCGACGTGCTATCCCCTAAATAATTCATTCCTAAAAACTGCTGTGGGTCTTTTGCCTTTGTGCTGACACAACATCCACTATCATTTTCCACAGTGGTTTCTTGCATTTTGCACACTGCATGTTTTTGCCAGCTGATGCTGTGTTACAGTCATTTTAAAAAGCCAACTTTCTGTCTCTTTCAAAAATTTATTTTGAACTGAAATAGTCAATCACTATTTATAGTGGCTTCAGAAAGTAAATCACTTCACTTTTTGTACACTTAGTTGTGTTTCATTTTAAATAGATAAAAATTCCTTTTTTGCTCGTAAATCTACACTTAATTACCCATAATAACAAAAGGATGACAAAGTGAAAGCACAGTGAGGTAATTTTTGTTTTGATCAAATGGCTTTTATTTTGAAGTCCTCCAACCTAAACAAGCATACTGTAGGTCAGTGGTTATCAGATAGAATGTGTCTTTTTGACCTGCTACAGACCACACAAACCCCCCACCTCCCTGGTCTGATGGGATGGGTGGAAGCACAACTGAACCTCAGATATGATGATGGTATGAAATGTCCAATGTAAAGTTGTTTATGCAATAACAACCTAATACACAAAAAGGTCCATGGCATTGCTTGGCTGCAGTTGCAGCCAGACATGTTGACAGCACAGAATCTGTCCCTCTTAGTAATTATTTTGGTACCCTCACTGCAGGCTGGGGTCAGCAAAAGAACAGCAGTCTGCCGTGCTGTAGTCCAATGTTTTGTCGACCCATCCATCATCATATAAAAATGTTGGCAACTAGACAGCTTTGTCACTTGAAAGTAAACATGTCTTTGAAACCACTAATAATGTCTGTCCCAGCTACTAAATGTAAATATACAATATAAATACAATACCTGTACAAACCCTGTACAATATAAATGCAAACAATAAATGTAAAGTAATAAGTTGGTTTCACTGATAACTTGTAAGGTAATTATTTCATGGAGGTACAGCCTGAAAAATAAAGCAATGCTACTCAACAGAATACAAGTGTGCATGTTGTTTGTAACACATATCAGATTCTTAATGATCTCTAAACTCATCAGAAACTAGTTATTTTTCTTATATCTATATCTATCTCTATACACTCTCTTTATGTTTATTAAATGGAGTCATAAAACTTTGACATAAATAAAGATAAGTAAAGTGAGTCCTTTTTTTAACTTGAGGAGGTCGTCGCCACAATTTGCATAACTTAAATCTTTCCTTCGACTTCATATGTCCATAATAGCACTGCATTTATTTTATAATTTTATGCTGTCATAGAGTATATATATGTACATTTTTAAAAACCTTTACAGTTCATAGGCCATGGAAATACAAATATTTGATAGTAACAAAAGCATGCCACAAGAAATTTTTACAAAAAACACATAAACTATACACAATTATCAGAAGAGTTTTGGTTTTGCTCATGACAGTTGACCTTCTAGGGCAGAGCAGCCTTTTCACAAAGCTTTTCAGGAGCTTTACAATGCTAATCTATGAATTCATTCTGATTTTGCCACAGTATATATTCACCAGCATGAAACATATTTTTTTTTCATTATTAACATACCCACTTCACATTTTTATACAGCCACTTTGCTGTTATATCACTATAATCAAGCACAACAAGAGTGAAGAAAGATTTGAATTGAGAGAATCTGTAATAATCATTTGATTTCATTTGGTATGATCTAATGTGCTAGGATCATGGTTATGATTTGAGCTGTATTCTTGCCATTTTACTGAGACATCCAGACACATAATGATGTACACAACTCCAGATATACCCTTGCATGTAGAAAGTATTTGAAACACATCCACACCTGGCAGAAAATGTCTTCTATCTCAAACTTGTTTTGCATGATCCTAAAATACCTTCAACTACGTAACTTGCAGTATTGCTGCAGCAGTAATCTTGTCTTTTAAGGACATTGGCTTCATGTGTGAAAGAATTTTTCAGTAAAATTAGTTATGACAATTATACCAGGAGAGACATTTTCAAATATAAACTGCATAAAGGCATTAATGGATAGTCACCAGGGTTATTATATTAAAGTTGGGCCTTATCAAGTGAAGAAATTAGGTCAAAATGTCACAAGGAAAACATGGGAGATGTGGGAATAATTCAAATTAATGGTGACACATACAGGCTGCAAGAAAATGCACTGGGTGGGTCAGGCCAGCTGCATGGCAGCTGTGCCCTCGGTGTGTGAGTATGTGTGATTGTGTGCATGAATGGGTGAATGAAAAGCAGTATAAAACCACTTTCAGTGCAAATAAGGTAGAAAAGTGCAAAGTGCAGACCAGACTGATGAAGCCAACAATGTTGTCTAATCTGTCTCTGGCTTGTTTCTGTTTAAAAAAACAGCAATCATATATGTTTTTGTATTCAACATACATTACTTGCAGCATTTTCTATTATGAGTATATGTAGATACGTTGTTAATTTAAAAGCCAAGTCACGAATATTCATACTAAGCATGTCAATAAAATGTTACCAGGCAATGTATATCTTTTCTGCAAAAACATCTGATCTTGCAGTAGCGTGTCCATTTTTTGCCACTGTATTGTGTAGTGGCTTAATAGACAAAAACTTAATGGTAATTTCAGAGATACAGTAATATGTTTATTTAATTCTAAACAAATCAACAGTCTTTCTCTAACCTTAACCAAGTTAGAGTGATGATGCCTAAACCTAGCTAACCACAGGACTGTGGCAAGTTTTCCAGCCCAGATGCCAAAAAAGTTGTATGTCCCTGCTCTCTCATATGACCAATAGGAGCATGTTCTTAAATAGAGCCTCTATGGCAGCAAGCATCTGTTGCAATAGCACCCTAATGGCGGCTATCAAGGTTATCCTGTGATATGGTGAGATAGTGATCCTGTGTCAGTAAATGTCCTAGGTTTTGTAAACCAACCACTCATCCCAACCTCCTCTCACTAAGGACTTAATACTTGGAGAGAGTTTGTCCTAACTCTCTCCTTTGCCTATGTCACAGTTACTATAATTACACAGTGTGCATAACTACAGTTGGTAATAATAACATGTTAACACAAATAATGTGTGGACTTTTTGCAGCAGGACAGCCTCAAACCTGGAGCTGCACTCAGGTCTATATTGTAACAGTCATCCACCCCTTGTGACTGAATTTCTATTGATAAATTAGATGTGACATTCCCCAAAACTAATCACAGTTGCAGTTTAGTTGCACAGAAATATAATTTTTGGGAGACATGTTGGCACTGGCACACCAATATAACAGGTTGTTTATCAAGTAAACAAAAACATTAATGATCCCCTTGAGGATCATTAAGTGCAGAAAGATTCAATAATGCTTCTAAAACAACACAACAGCAATCAATTAATGTGTCACCAGGAAAACATCAGTTTAAAAGAACAGACGTAAAAACTGTGATGTGAGGATCACATTTGCTGCTGTAACCACTTTCAAACGTATTGAGATCACATACACTGGCAGACGACCAACTGTGCTTTGACACAGATTTTCTCATTTACAATCCTCTGTCTTTCTCCATTTACCCCGTTCTCCTTTATCTCTCTGTCTGTTCAGTGGTCTCAGTACCATTGTGAGTGCAACCTCTAATCTTTTCATCTCTTCTTCTTCACTGGTGGAACAATGTGTCCTGACAGTTGACAAGGGTCCTTCCTCCCAGGGGCGTAAACAGCTATGACTGGTAACCTGATTAAGAGGTCCAAGATAGCATCTCATGTGAAGATTGAAAGTGTGAGAGAGTGAGAAAGAGATTGGAATGATAAAAAGAAGCGATAAGCCAGGATGATGAATCACCTACAGCACCGTTCTTTGGTTCCTATGCCCTACGGAACATCACACTTACATTGTGTTTTGGTACACATGCATAGAAGTACACATGTAGGCATTACCCGTACCCACGCTGGAGGCTCAGATACACCGACAAACCACAACATTAAAACCACCAGATGCTTTTAAAGTTGTGGTCGCCAAGGTCAAAGCATTGTCTTTCTTATCTCATCTTCTTTTAACCAGTTTCTCTGTCTGTCTTCTTTTTATGGCTCCCATAGAGATTAAGCACAATCCCTCACTCCCTGATTTTCATTTTTTTTCTGTTCTAGGCCTTATTGTGCTCTCAAGTGTTTATTAGTAAAGAGCTTTAGAGGATAGAGACCTTGATAAAAGATGGAGCTGGAAGGCCAGTTAGAATGAAAGATAAATCCTTTTCATTTCAGAGTTATGAAACCTAGTTGGTGTGACATTTTAATTACTTATAATACAAATCTATCCATTCTGTTAGCCAGCAACACATATCCTTTAATATACATGATAAATCCTAAAGATTTCCAGTAAATTATATCTATCCCAAAACAGAATTAGCCCCTTATATGATGTCATAGAAGACACTTTGAGTGCTGAATAACAGGAATGCTACACTTGCCACAGGCCCTGTATCAGCAGTTAAATAAGAATCTGTCTGCAGTGAATTTTTGACTACTCCTTGATTTGGAGAAATTTTAATAGAGATGATGTTACCAAGCACCTTACACATACAAATGGAAAAAAGATAAAAAATTTACTTTCCCCACATCCAAAAATAAATTTATAGCAGTAGTAGCAGTAAAATTGATTATGGCTCTTTGAGAACATTTCTAAGCAGACAGACTCATGTGGATACTCAAGAAATCATTAAACAAAGAGTCTGAGTCCACTATTTGAAGTCTTGTTTTTTCAGCATCAGCTAGTATAGCGCTGCTTTGCAGTTTCTTTTATATTACTACAGTACACAAACATCACATCACACATCAGTCACGTGAAAAGTGGTCCTTATGTGAAAATGTTTCACATTCACGAATTAAACAATTGCCTGTGCAAACAGTATAACAATGGCACATACTTGGTGTCTTACAGTGCATCACTAATAAGTAAAAATGGTTGGAAGCAGTTGATTCAGGAGTATAATACCAAGCATAGCCCACAATAGTACTGTATAAATTAATATTTGATATTGAGCTATACAGATGTAAAAATCTGAAAAAAAAACTGCATTCTTTTTTGTTCTATTGTACAGATTGGAAGTCTGAAACAGTATACTGCAAAGTTTCTTGGTAGGTTGGTTGCAGCACATACTGCATAACTTCAGCATCCCTGGTGTGAGTCCGGCTTTGTCATATCCTCCCTCTTCTCCATGTTTTCCATCTACTTCTTCATGGTCAGATATGAAATAATGGCTAGAAATTTTTATTTTTATTTTATTTTTTATTCTTAAGACCTACTGATGATAATGTCACATTCCGCAGTTACGCTGATGACACCCTGTTTAATTTAACAATCCAACCAATTCTGATGCAGTTCAGTGATTGTAAAACTCAGGTCATAGTTTTCAGAACTCATGTTTTAGCTTCCAGAAGTTGCACAAAATGTGTAGCCATTAATGTGAAGCCATCTACTAAAATGTATAAAATGAAGAATATGTGAATTAAAATATTCAAGCCTTCATTATTTTCTGCTCCTTTTTTGGAGACAACTTCAAATGCAAACTAGTACTACTGCTACTCAGGTAGCTCACATATTGTGACCAGCAAACAACACTGTGGTCCACAGTCAATGGCTAATATGAGAGATATGACAGATTTCCCCACTTTATGGAATGACACATGGTCTTAATTTTATTTGACATCTTTTTGGAGTTATTTAATGAGATAAGATGAGAAACTTTATTGTAACTGTAACCATTATATTTTATTGATTTGAACTTTTTCTGTTCTTCCTATTAGTTATTATCAATATGCTGACATGTTTCTCTTCTTGTTTCTTTGTTCTTTTTCCAGTAAAATGTACATGGTCCATGCATAGGTTTCTGTTATTAATTTATTTAAAGGCAACCTGTTTGTTAATAGTACAGAGCGCCACTGCACAGTTTTCAGAATTAAAACATACCTTGGGAATTAACTGTTGCTTCATGTTCATTCAAAAATAACCAGCCAAGCCGTGCCAGACATTTACTGGCACAAAATCCCATCATGTATTACACGTTCCAAGATTTGTCCTCTGAAGTGGGGAATCATAATTTTACACTTCAGTCATGGAAGGAATTTTAACACTTTTACAGTTTGGTGGTAGGCCCAACAGTTACATGCCAGCCAAAGGTAATTTATAAATTAGCCTATGCTAATTATTTTCTTGTGTTTGTAGGTGATCTCCCTGGGTGTTTTTGTCCAAACGTATGTTTTTGGCTGTTGTTTTGCTTTGGCTTTGTTTTCTATTTGACAGTTCAGCTCTGCCTTCCCCATTTCCAGGTCTTCTTGTAAGCCAATTGATCCTGTGATGGGCAGAATGAGGCTAGGCTGTGCTGTCCTGTGTTCTGCTGTAGAGAGTCTGGAGACAGTAAAAGCTTACAGTGAGTGTTCAGGGTACAAGGGTTTTGTTTCTCCACATGCCATCTTGTTAGGTGCTTGCTAACTGTTGCTACTCACAGTTGTGGTAGATTGGTGATATTGTAGCAAGAATCTCCACTGGAACAAGATGATGCCAAGACCAAGTGCAAAGTGATCCAATGTGCCCTTTGCCAAAACCAATACCTTTGTTTTAAACCTGGTAACAGTCTATACATAAATCTGCAATGAGTTGCAGAAAATAGCACTATTAGAATTCATCACCAAACGTCCCAGAGATGTATAAACATAGACCATTGTGTAGTGTTTTGGCATTTAAGCATTTAAATTCATTAAGGATTTATTCCAGCTTGCATGATTTTCACTGTCTCACCATTACTTTAAGTAAATCACCACCTAAGCAACTCCCTACAATTCTTTACCACAGGACTGTTTTTGGTCTGAATCTCTGTTAATTATACATTGTGAGGTGTTAGGGTTAGAAGACCTGAAAGGTAAGTCTATTCATGATCTGATTAGTATGCTATCACCCATAGAACCCACCACACTCCACAAAGACAAAGTGATCAACTAGTACAAGATGCTAGTAAAGCAATGAACATAATCCCTAACCAGCTTCCCATGCTGTCAACAGTACCAAATGCTTTTGACAAGAGCCTCAACAATACTTTGCTGTATGCTACATATGTTGATACATGCTAGTGCAGTGGTTCTCAAACTATGGTACTGGGCTGTTTTTACGCACGGTCACATGGACAGAAACAGCCTTATTCACAGACATCGCTGAAATCTAGTCGCTGAAGTCT
>JAUMHL010000015.1:14785537-14808607 GCA_032362345.1 Sandelia bainsii
GATCTCTCAGGCTGTTTTTATGCACGGTCACATGGACAGAAACAGCCTTATTCACAGACATCGCTGAAGTCTAGTCGGCTAGTCTTGGTTGATCAGGATGTAATGGTAAATCACACCTATTTCTGAATCCAGAGTGAGCTAACGGGCGATCTCACAGGTGAAGTGTGCGCAAAGCTGTACAGCTGTCTGCCTTCTGTATGTCAGCGGGGACCAACTTCAATCAATTTAGCTGCGTTATTACCGGTGGTGAAACGGAGTCATGTGATCATTGTTGCTACGTCTGATTGGTGAAACTGATGTGTAGAATAAATGGGGAAAAAAAAGTAACAAGTCGAGTGTTGCCCAATGTAGCGGAGTAAGAAGCGTTTCTTCTTCACAAATCTTCTCAAGTAAAAGTAAAAAGTATGGTGCAATAAAACTACTCCTAGAAGTACATTTTTTTCAAAAAGTTACTTAGTTAGGTTCTGGGAAGTTAAAGGTGTTTGACATTAAACTTCTTTGGCGCAAAGATGGCCACACTCACGACATTGTGTGTTGTATATCCTCCTTATTTTCTGTTACAGTATTATACAGTACAGTGTTGTATATCCTCCTTATTTTCTGTTACCGTATTATACAGTACAGCCTTACCCTCAATGTACGTCTGCATTAAATATCAAAACCAAGCCTTAAATTCAGTACTTGCTCCAAAATAATACAGGTCAAGGTTCCACATCAATCCAACAAACTATAAACACTCCAAAAGCCTAGTCCCTCATGCTACAGACAGCCTTTGAATAATTCCCTGCTGGGAGGTGTTTCTGCTGCCTCAGGTTTGTTTGTTGAAGGGTCAGGTTTGTTTCAGAGGTCCTCCTTCTCCTGAATCTCAGTCTTTTTCTCCCCTGCCCTTTACTAACAATGACTGCAACAATGTCAATCAGTGTCATTTTCAGTAAGACCTAAAGCACTATGGAGTGAGCAGACTTTGGCAATTTTTGCCCACTTTGCAACACTAAGGGCCTGATTTACTAAGATCCCAAATAGCAAGTGCTAAATTGCATGTGCAATCGTGAAAATTGCACGTGGGTGGGGGGTGGTGGGGGGGTGGGGGGGGGGGGGGTCATCTACTTGATACTAGATTGTGTGTTTATCATTCCCGTAGACATGTACAGTGTTTGCAGGGATCGAGTTGTATATGTGTATAGTCAATCACTCTTATAACTCCCGAAAAATCAGCATCTGCATGAGTGTGCACAAACACACATGAAATCCTAGTTTAGGAGACAGCAGCAGTACGATGCAATTACCCAGGTGCAAGGAAATGCAGAGATGCTTTTCCTTGCATGGCAGAAACAGAGAAGTTCTGGGATCTCAGGTATTGCATGGCTCCTTCATGTGACTGGCTCCAAATCAGGCATGCATGTGTGGTATACATGCGTTCTTGATGCATTCTTTCACTTCTCCTATGCCTCATCCTCACCCAAATAACATCAGCCATGTGTGTGCAACCAGACTGCACCTGCCTTTAAACATATTAAATACAGACGCAATCACAGCCACCGCAATTGCTTTAATGCTTGATAAATCACACTGCGTGTGCTCAGTGTACGTATTACACATGCATTTTCTCCTCCCTGTAATTTACGCACTCGAACAAAAACACCATACTTTACATATTTATGAAAGCAAAGCAAATGCCACAGTGCTACATGTATTTTGTCTTTAGAATTTCTGTTGTTTCTTTTTTCCTTCTCTTCTTTTATCACCATCCTTACTGAATTCATGTAAACTAAACTGAAATGTATTATAAAATAAATATAATTGAGAGAGTAAGAAAAAGTGATGCTAAGTCTGTCACCTTTTTTTGTTCCAGATGTCCGTTAAAGAGCTGTCACAAGGTAGAGCAGACATATTGAACAAAATAGCACTTAAAATTACTTTTTTGTTTGTAAAATCTATGATGACAACTCATGATTTTGCTGTGAATGTGTCTATCCAGATGCATTCATTACAGTCACTTTAATGTTCTATGTATTTTTTTTTTTTACTTTCAAGGAGATTACAGGTTTTATCTAACAGCACTGACGACAGCAATACAAAAGATAAACTAACAGAAGCAAACCTGCTATTATGAGTTGCAGACACGTTTTTGTGCTACAGCAAGTTTTCATTCTTACTTTCAAACTGCCAACAGTAACTTTTAGAGGGAAAAAGCCCAATTAAAACAGTGGTTCTAGTCTTATAACCTTATGTTCATGACTTTTACTCTGCAGAAAGTTGGTTGGCATTAATAACGTCACATGACCAAAAGTCAAGCAAACAGCTTCAATTTGCAGGATGAAAAAATGAATGGCTCACATATTTAAACACATTTAAATGTTTGAAAGCTGTGTGAAATAATGTTAGTAGGCAAAATTCAACCTCAGATTTCTTCACAAACATGGGATGGTTTGTGGTCTGTATTTTTAATGAGACACATGCTGTCTCATTTGAAAGTTAAAATTGTAGCTGTTTGGGCTCCTTCTTGTACCAGTATTGACTTTCACTGCTCAGAGTGACCATTGGAGCTCATTTGAAATCCTCCAGAAAGCAAGGAAACCATTTGAATGCTGATGCTGCTGCAGTTTTCATGCTAATACATTCACATCTCCTGTAGGAGGAAAGGGTACAACTGGATTTTGCAGAACATTGACGATGGCTTGAATTGTCTTTTGTGTTCCATTTAATGAATCACCAAAAAAAATAATTTAAAAAAATCAGGTAGCTCAGAAAACATTACATTTAGGGTCCAACTGAAAATAAAAGCATGTAATGTCCACCTTGTAAATATCAAATACTGTCACTACTGTCACATATCAAATACTACACTTTTGAATAAGCTGTAGAAGAAAGGGAAGGACTGAACCTCTTAATAAAAAATAGGAATGACACCATAACTGGACTACTAGTGTCTTCACTACTAGTGAAAAGTATTTCATAAATCCCTCTGGTACTGTTTGAAGGAAGCCTAAACACAAAAGACAAAAAGAAAAATATAGCCATATGTCCAGGTCTTTCTTCAGAAGCACATTGTGTGCCGACAAACAGTTTACAAATATGCTGCACCATGTGAAAAAGCTTTTGACAACACAACAAAGACCTTGCTATTCAAGCAAAAGTGAACAGCTCGTTCAGCACAACAAATTCGACATGAGTTGAGAAAAAGTGCAGGCAAAGGCTTCTCCAGTTCCATTAACTGCTTAATGGTGGTGTTCGTTATTAGACCAAACCCATCTCCAGACAGTATCAGAGCTATGGGGAAACAATTTCGCAACTGTGAAAACATCAGCATTTGGACTTCATAAAGCTATACACGTCTTTTTGGAGAATTTAACCACAGCATAAGCTCCACCTGTACTTAGATCCAGTAGGATCCAGTAGAAGAATTTTATTAAAATATATACAATTTAAACTAAATTCTCTGAATATTATTATATTGACTTTAGGCATGAATACCTAAGTGCTATACCTCATTTGAAATTTGGTGATCATCTTTTCAACCAGTTGAGTCTTTTTATGGCAGGATGGATGACATGGAAGTTATGGAGAATTGCTTTATAGAAATACACAGTAGCTACAGTAGCTATTTACAGCCTTTTAAAAAGGATATAAAAAGAAAATAAATCCAGAAGGTGCCTAATCTGTTTTGGATTCACATGTAAATAGGACATATCACTTGAAAATTCAACGTTTGCTTTACAGTGATACCATAAACATGCGTATCTATCTTATACTGTTTTGAATTATAAACAATTAAAGAGGAACATTTGAAAATAGGCAGACTTTAGTAAAACTGTATTTACCCCTAGGGGCTTAAGTCACTTAAATCAAGGAATTCATCATTTAGAGCAAATCAGATTTGGTGGACAAGGTGCTGTTGGAGCTCTCAAAGAATCAAAGCAGCAACAAGGATTCTGCTAGGACAACTAATCCCACCTTAATTAAAGCTCATGTGAACCTTAAATCTTGGCTAAGTATATCAAAATCTAGTACATACAGAGCAGGTTGGAATGGGGGAGGAACAGTAGCACCGAAGAGTGTTGACATGAGCGTATTAGCAGAGAAATTGAGTCTAGGAGCAGCATGTAGATGTTGTATGAAGTTAGTTTAGTTGGTTTGTAGACTGTATTGAAATTTTAAAACTGATACTAGGTTTTAGGCATATGTTTTACACAGGTAGTCAAACTTTAAATCTCACTCACAGATTAACATTTTACCACCTCCAAGTGTTAACTGTGTTACTTATTTTAAACCTCTCTGTAATTGCTGCTCTCTGGAACAAATGTCTGACTATCTAAACCATCTCGCAGAGGGAGTTCAGCTTTAATACCATGCACTGTTAAATAAGATACTTATTGTATCTTCCGGCTCCCTGGGAGGGATGAACCCAGCGGGACCTGCTCTCCAGCTGTGTCACTCACTTATGCCTGATTTTCCCCTCTTGTTTCAATCACAGTGGTGAGGTGTAGCTGTTTACATATTACCATAAAATAAAGATCGGCAGCGGTTATAGGATTTAGAAGTTGCACAGTGGGGGTTAAGGGGTTTAGAGGTGTCACAGAGCATAGAGTTAGCACTGTTGCTTTATAAGAGGCTGTCAGTCACATGAATATTTAGAAATGTAGCTGTGAGCATCTATTTGAAAAAAGCATGGGTGGCTGCATCTTTATCCTACTGAAGGGTTTTTTTCCAGTGAAACAGAGCAAGTATGTGCCTTTTGGAGAATTCAATGGAAATAAAGGACCTGGCTTATTGGATGAGCTCCAGGTTTTGCTACAAAAAAGAGAGGTACCTTTTTTAAAGGTTGTTACTGAATTGAATTCATCGTTCATGTGAACATAGAAATGACACCTGGCTTTCTTTTCTGTGTTTTACATTGAGTACACCACTCTAGTTCTATTTACTGCATCTTCTAGTTTCCTAGTGATCCCAATTTTCTCTTTGACACTGCAAAAACCCCAATGATAAGTCCCTGTCTGAAAACACCTAGACAATTCCTGGATTTGATTTTACACTTACTGATTAGATGTCATTTCTGTCTGCAATATATATAATATCACTCACCATATGTTTTCAGCTCTCCAAAACTGTGAAGTGAAATAATATTACCAGTTTATGAGATGTATTGACAATATACAACCCCAACCCTGTCTCCTAAAAATTACGTTCGTTTAGTTAGTTTAGCTCCTTTCCTCACTTTCCCTCTGCAACTTGTCTACCTCCCTGCCTTTAGTGTTTATTTTAGTATAATAGTTTCGCCTCCACCTGGAGTGATTTTCTGTTCAGTTTTGTTTCCCTGTTTGCACTGTTTTATTACAGACTCTTTTGTTCGAACCCTCTCTTGTCCTGGTCTACGTTTGGGTCCACCATTTTGCACATGTATCTGACACACTGACACTAACCAACTGCAGTGATGCCTGATCCCGAGCATAAAATTTTTTAATATCACTACACTCACATGTCTGGATGTTGAAATGTAACGTCGTATATTTTAGCCGACAGAAAACCGGATGCTGATCGGATGTTTTGCCGGACAAAAATAAGTTACCTGTGAACATTTCATTATTACATTCAGTATGTATTTGCGACTTGTCATTTACGTTAACTGTGAAAATATGATAATTACGTTAACACAAAACATAATCGGGTCGCAAATACGTCCTGTATCAAAACGTAATCGGGATTGCAGTTTTGTCCTATACGAAATTTTTAGGAGACAGGGTACACAGCCCAGTGTGATTTATTGCAATTCAAATCCTTGTGACGTCCATAATCTTCTATTTTTTGGTGACATTACATGTCAATTGCTGATTCAACTCTGTGTTCAAAGCTAGAAACCACTGAACTATCTTGCATAATATGGACAAAAATTGCGTGAGCAAAGATATAAGATATAATCTTGATATTTATTTTTAACTGTCAGAATCAACAGCAGTGTTATAACTTGCAATACAGAATCAGTTATTCTTCTGCAATTCGGACCCAGTTTTTGAACTATATGAGGTATCCATATATAAATGTTTGATTATGCCAGCAGAAAATTTTTTTTCAAAAACATTGTTCTTGTACTGTCAGACAGGTTCCGGTGTTGTGCCAAAACAGGCACCCCTGCACGTAAAGGACGTATAAATCGCTTTAAAAACGTTCAAATCGCCTTAAAAACACAACCAAACGCAGTGTTAAATTAACATCCGCATCCAGGATATCTGACTTGAACCAAGACGAAATAACAAAATATGCAAGAAATGGAGCCCCGGTCGCATTAAATCGCTTTAAAAACAGAACGAAACACACAAAACATGAACACAGAAATACGCCAGTGTTACATTAAGAGAATCTAGATCCAATATGCCTCTCTTGGACCTAGAGACAATCACAATAGGTGCTAGAAAAGATTTATTTCTTTAGGATAGTGAATTTCAGGGCAGACTGGCCTGCCACAAAATGCACCCCCCTAAAAATACGGTTTCTGTTTGTCCTAGAATTGAATAATTTTGACAGTAAGGTTGTAGGACTGATGCTGGTTAGTGGTGTAAATTTCATGGATGTGAGACTTTCCTAGTGGCAGATGAGAGGGGGTGCACACTGACAAGGAGCAATTATCAGCATGGACTTACAAGGCAGGCAGAACAGCTGGAAACTACAAAACAATAAATCATCACACCTTAAAATCTTCTCTCTAATTCTCTCAACAACCCATGCTGCACACATTTCTCTGGGCTACCAAATCATTGTTTCTGTTTTTAGCACAGATGCGTGCACACACAATCCATAACTGCTTTCAGCTGCTGTTCATTGTCAACCTCAACATTTGCACAATTGAGTGAAAAATGTAGTCATCCTTATATTCTTATTTTGTGAAATGGTGAGTTATCTACATATCTTGATTACAAGAACCAGGTAATACAACAGTTAATTTGATTGTACAATTAGGTTTTACATTCACTCAGGACAATTTATTACATCTTGCTTGTTGTCTTTTACAGAAACTCTTTAAAGAGCTGTTCTGGAAGAGTGGGCAATCAGTTAGTATTGATGGTCTTGATATTTTGGGATTTCATGCCCTGTTGATGAATTACAATTGGTGCAGTGCCTCTCATTCATCATGGTGCTTGGAGAAGCATGCATCTTTGTGTGAGATTGTAAACTGGATTACTTCAATTTATATCCTACTTTTTATGTCCATTAGTATATTCAATTCAATTCAGTTTATTATTTAAAACTTTATTTTATTTATATAGCATCACATTACAAGAAAAATCATCTCAAGGCACTCTACATAGTCGGGTCAAGACCTTATAAAATTATAGAGAAAAACACAACAAATCCAACTTGAGATAGGCAACAGTGAAGAGAAAAAAAACCTCTCCGGCAGGCTCTGGGTGGGCTGCCGTCTGCTTCGACTGGTTGAGGTGAGTGGAGAGCAGAGAAGAGCAGCAACAAGCAGCAGACAAAATAGCACGTTAATAGGGCCAGCAACTGGAAGAAGACAGGACAAAGAATAGAAAATCTAAATGCAGGGGAAAAAAAGACACATAGTTAAAGAAAAGAGAACAGTGGAGCTCAGCAACAAGCTTGATTTGTGCTTCTGCGTCAAATTTAGGCTGTAGGTACAGCATGGGTGAAAACCATACATCATAGCCTACGCTGTAGCCTGACGTGCACATCCCCAGTAATGTAAATACATGTCGCAGAAATGAAGACCACATTAATTGCGATTGGACCACTTTGTAGCATTGCAGTGGTCAAACAGACCGTGTTCTTCTCTCTTTTCGGCGTTGCGGTAACTGCAGTGCCATAGGTAATGGCGTATGCTCATAAACTAGTTACAAACATTTTCTGTCTGCCATTTAGTGCTAAGCAGATAATGTACAATAGGTTTTTACAATGTTGATGAAAGTGGTGGTTGTTTTCACACCATGTAAAACAGACACGTGATCTATTATTAAAAGCAATATGGATCACAAATCAAGGTAAAATATGTATTTTAGATGTAAGACATACATTTACTATTATAAACTGTCTTTTGTCATAGCTGACACAATAGTAAACAATTTACTCAATGCTGTTGACAAACCTTGAAAGAGTTATTTTGAAACGGAGCAAGTGTAGACACAGTGTAAACACAGTTTTAAGGATTCTTAACAATTGTAGGTTAAACATGATACTGATTGTTCAATATGATATTGAATAGTTTGAATGTATGTGGGTTTAAAATGACTAGAAAAAAAGTAATAAAAGTAAAAATGCTCCAAATTATATAAAAGTAGTACCCAGAAACTGATTATTGTGACTATTTCATGCAGATAGAATATGTTGAAAATGCTTGTCTGTATTGTCTACTCTAAAGAAAAGGATGCATCCTCACTAAAATAGGAGCGCCAGGATTGAAATGTCAGAAATGGCAAGGCTGTTTCCATAGAAACAGTGCGTATATTACTTGCAAACATATAAGCATGCACTTATACATGTGATTATGTGCCACACAAGCAAGTGTACATTTGCATTTTAGTAAAGTTGCTCATGCTGGGATTTAAAGTGTCACACTGCGATACAGTTATGTAATCATACCTTCAAAGAATCCCTATGTTGCTAAGTTTATAAGCAACTGCAAATTAAATATCCCTAAACCCTTATATACTGTATGATTTGAATGACTGAACATTTATTTTACCCACATTTGATATTTTCCACAGCATACCTGTGAGAGGATGCTAATCAGCCTAGTGAGCTAGTTGTGTGAGTTCCGTAATTAACATCACATTTGTAAATTGTATATTTTACACAAAGCAGCAGTACTATAGCTCTAGTTCTCTCTCTTGGGCGTCACAAACAAGAGATCAACAACTAAAGTAAAGCTAGGCAAACGCTTTCTGACTCTTATTAGTCATGTACAGTGTGTTAACTCACACCATATTCATGTTTAGATTACTCACTCTCTATGTCAGCTGGGTGTGAAAAAGAGCTCACCCTGAACGTTGACAGTTTAATCAAACAGGAAGGCTGTGTCCTCAATGTTCAACATTCTACAATGAAAAGAGAACAATAAGGAATTATATAAAGCCACAGATGTCTGGAAGACATTACTGTGCATCTGTTCTACAGTGAAATCTGTTTTCCAGTGTTCTTTTGTAACACAGCACTGTCTTTAACACAGTTTTAGTTATAATGTCAAATATTTTACTCCAATAATATTTAAACAAGCTCATTCTCATGTATAACATATATTTTAACAGTACTGATGTGGGAAAACAAACCATGGAATTGCAAGACACCTAGCCAAAATTTCTGCCTGGCCAAAGATAATTCCATATCCTGAATGTTGAATAGGAAAGGCATTTTCATAAAACTTTACTGTAGAAAGTATTCTATGATGGGGGTCAGAACTTGTTTGTTCTTGAACAGAGCTTACAAGGTGGAAAAAGTCTTCTAATATAAATGGCAGTAAAGATACAAAAGATAAAGATACAAAAACAAGAATGTTTAGTTGGAAGGCTTTGAGGGAGTTGGACCCAGAAATGTAGTCTGAAACACAGGGAAAGTTTAGGTGGTTTTATTGAAAGGTAAACAGTGAATGTCACAGGGAGGCAAAAACAGACAGGTGAGTGATCAAAATGGAGGAACAGGTGTGTGGAGAAGATGGCTGCCTTCAGTGCTGGTGTCTGCCATGTGGCTACAAGGTGGAGAGAGTGCATACAATAAAGCCTACAACAACTGGGGCTCCTCTTGAAAAACAGTCACAGTAAAGCAGAAATCCAATCTCCTCTGCCAAACTGTAATAATATGTCAGGGGTCCAGAGAACAGACTCAGAACAGAAAAGGGCCAAAGGCAGATCCGTGATCCAAGGGAAGAAACAGGTCCAGAGTCAGAGAGACGAACAGTTAACAGACTCATGGTACAGACTGGGTACAGGCAGGGGCAGGTCCAAAGCAGACAGAAGTCAAAAGCCAGAACAGATCCAGAGCTGAACAATCCAAGAGCTCCCAAGGCAGACTAGGAGCAGGCAAAGACAGGGTCAAAACAGGCTGAGATCAAAACCGGCAGAATCTTCTCAAAACAGGAACCAAGGCTGGAGAGTCGTGTACTGGTAAACAGAGCAGACAATCTGACAAACAGTGAGTGTGTGGTGAGCTGCTTTTAAAGCGGGGAGGCACAGGGGAAGACTGATTAGGGTGAAGTGGACAGAAACAAGGTGCAGACCAGACAGGAAAGGGTGTGATTTACAAAATAAAACCGGAAGTCCCAGTGTGACCATTGTTAGATTACTTCTGGATATGGTGAAAAATGTTCTGCAAAACATGCAGCACGCACAGAGATTTCATTGTAAACTTCCTTAAAGCAAAGCAATTTTGTCTGAAATCTGCATCACAAAAAAGTCTTGTTGGGGTGTCCTACTCCATTTCCTAAACACTTAACATGCAGAAAAGAAACAAGTAGTGAGAGTGTCAAATAGAGAAAAACACAGGAATAATTTTAAAGACAGCATGATGTCAGAGAGGGAAAGAATGGAATGATGTAATGGAGCTCTCAAACACATGGTCACGTTGTCAATACATAAAGTTGTGTTTTTCTGAGGATTTGTCTATCTCTTCTACAGTTGAAGGAGGGTGAGTCCAAATACAAATGGGTATGAAAAAAATCTGGCTTTCCAACAAGTAACGAAATTAGGTTTAACATAGTTTTAATCAGATACACTATGTATGATTGTGCAGATATTTTATAATAGTTGTACAGATATGTTCTGATGTTTGGAGTTTACATCTTCAGCAATTTGTTTTTTTCAATCTTAGCAAAGGATAATAAGGACTTGGTCGTGTGTGTGAACATACATTCTTCATAAATGTGGGAATAAAGAAACACAGAAAGAACACTTAGTATGTTAACTTTATTGCATCCTTTTACTTTGGCATTTTGTCTAAACAAACATATTGAGCTGCTAATGAGACTTTATTACACCATCAAAACTAATTAAAATTATGTTCTCCATCTCCAATAGTGATAGGTGTACCTTCCAAGAATGCACTATAATCAACAGATTTAACAAATTGACTCAAAAATCAGTTTCTGTGGGGCACAGCTGCCATTTCTAGTTGCAGGGCAACAGGTGCCACAAGCACAGCACAAGACACTCATGTTTTCATATACAGTATGTTAGGAGAATATGAAAGTGAATGAAGGAGGATGACAGAGCTTGAGACAGAATAACATTATAACTCTAAGTTTAACCTAAATGTGCCATTCTTTCTGAATAGCAAATCGTTTTCTCTTTCTGCCCTCTCTCTGGACCACCTATCAGATCTCAAGCTTATAAGGTGTCAAATGCAGTGTGTTTAATCATCACGTCTAGTCTTGTTTTCCACGTGTCATTTTGACAAATGAAAAAGTGAAAATGTAGACCTTACTTTATTCCGGCTGGCTTTTGCTAGAAATGGGACTTGCAGACTGATAGGCTCCATGTAGGCAGTAATGATAACAGTATTTCCACTTTTGGCTCACTCCACATATGTGCATACTTTACCTCACAACAGTTTATTACAACAAAATTAAAGCAAAGATATAAATTCATGGTACCTAGATTGACCTAGAAGTAGATAACGAGAAATAAGATATTTTACTCACTGGAGTGTCCAGTGCCAATTCAGTGCTAACTGGCGTGATACTTTTTCAAGCATACAGCAAATAATGTGGATATTCTAAAATCCCTACTCCTGAAAATAGATGATGCAGGAAAATTTAGCTGCATCCGTTGTAGCCCATGAGCAGATGTTGCGTTGACTGGAGGTTCAGATGGAACCCAGGGACTCTGGAAATAGGTTCCATCAAAGGCTGTCATTGCCCCCTTTTCTTCCCTCAAACAGTTTACAGCCCAGGTTATGGACTGTGGAATGTTTCCTCATAAGTAGCTTGTCTATATGATGATTTACAGCATTTTGTACCAGTTTACACAAAACATTTTGTATAAACTGTTAATGGAAGGTAGAGAGAAGAAAAATACATTACTGAACTTTTGGTTTTGTGTGTTATATTACATGTATTGTAACATCTGTGCCTATCAGAGATGCTGCCCATGACAGAAGTGATTTGATATATTAAGCATACAAAGTAACAGCACAGTCAAATGTAATTTGCAACTTTTAGTCTATAGAAATGAGCAGGCTATGAGGGCTGATTCCTTGGCCAAGAAGATGTTATGTCATAATGTTAATGACTTTTGGAAGGAAGTTAGAATTCTTAACAATTGTAAAACATCCTTACCGTGCACTGTTGAAGGCATTTCTGGTACTGACAATATTGTTGAATTATGGCAACAGCATTTTAGTTCATTATTCAACTGTATTAAAAATGAAGCCTTTGAAGTAGGACGTATAGAGAATGATGATATTATTATTAACACTCAGGAAGTTAATCTAGCTATTAAAAATTTGTCAACTAGCAAAGCAAGTGGCTTGGACCATATTTCTGCTGAACATCTAAAATATGCCAGTCCAAAGATTGCTCCTCTCCTTGCTCTTTGTTTTACAGGCTTCATGTTACACGGACTACTACCAGATTCAATGCTGTCTGTCTTGTTAGTGCCAATTATTAAAGATAAAGCTGGAAAACTTAGTAGCATAGATAACTATAGGCCTATAGCGGTAGCCAGCATAATTTCTAAAGTGCTGGAAGGTATTTTGCTTGAGAAATCAATTGTATTTATTAACTCTTCTGACAACCAGTTTGGTTTTAAATCTTATCATGATACCGATATGTGTATATATGCTTTAAAAGAAATTGTAAACCAATACAGAGGACAAAATTCAACAGTCTTCTTGTGCTTTATTGATGCCTCTAAAGCTTTTGATCGTGTTAACCATAGAAAGTTGTTTCTCAAAATGATTGAAAGGGGAGTGCCCAAATATTTGGTGCGCATTTTGGCTTACTGGTATGCTCACCAGACGATGCAGGTAAAATGGGGTAAGGGTCTCATCCCCGTTTGGTGTTAGTAACGGTGTAAGACAAGGTGGTGTTCTATCCCCTGTTCTTTTTAATATTTACATTGATGATCTGTCCAGGCAGCTGAAAGCCTGTAATACTGGATGTATGATATGTATGGTATGTTTTTATATTTGTGGGGTTTATTTTTATATGTATGGTGTTGTTGTTTTTGCTGGACTGTAATAAAGTATCCTATCCTATCGCTTCTTTACTTGTGAAATTGTGATTCTAAGTTTTGCTTTCATCCTCACTAAAACAATGTTTATTTCCTTGATGCTAAACAATTATGTTGAATGCATTGTGAACTCTTTTTGGTTTTTAAACCTGCTTTATTTACATTAGCGTGCAATCATCTTCTTCTCCTTTTATTGGCGAATTAAAACCTTTTATTTTACCCATAACCCATTATTACCACCAGCTGTCAACAGACATTACACCCTCTGCAGCTGACAGAAATACTGTATGAATTACATCACACTCATACATGTATCTGTGCACATGTCCTTCTGCATGTGCTGTTATAACAATTAAGAAAATTAACAATAACAGCAACTAAAGTAATAAAAGAATGATTTGCTACTGGTGGTTGAATGATCCACAGGAAAGTTTTAACCTCTGCAGCCTGTTTCTGTTCTTTTGGATAGTGGAATTTGCACAGACATATTTTCAATATCTTTCATGCCCTCAATCAGAATATTATTAAAAGCGCTGGCCAAAACCCCTAGATGGTTCACGATCAATTGGTCATATCCGTATAATGCCTGTGATTGATGGGCAAACAAATTAAGATATTAATCTACAGTCCCCTGTCAAATCTATGAACAAATCACAGCAAAGTATGTCTGCTGAACAAATGGGATAATAGAAAGAGGCACATTTTATAATGAAGTATCCAGTGGCACCAAATTTTAATAGAAAGTAAACATAACCAAATGTAGAGGGAAAAGGAGGCACTGGACACAGTGCAAGTGTCCTACAGATGAAAGGCTCTGAATGGGGACCGAATTACATCTCATATGTGATCAAGCTGCAAAATTCCGATGATGATATTCAATAGTTGTCTTTTAGAATCTTTTACACCCAGGTACAAGAAAACTCTCAGTTCTGTCAAACAGAGTTGAACCAAAGTAGTAAATTAATTCTTCAGTTAAATTGCCTCTACAGCAGCAGCTGCACCAACCCTGTCTCCCAAAAATTACGTTCGTATACAACTAAACTGTAATCCCGATTACGTTTTCCTAGAGAACGTATTTGCGACCCGATTACGTTTTTGTAGAACATAATTGTCACATTGTACTGAAACGTATTTTTGTGAATGAATGAATGATGCGCTACATTTATTAATGCACAGAGATTTACAAGGACGTGGATGGGGAGAATGGCGGCCGTTCACTGTGCAGAGACCAAAGTCCCCCGTGAGGTTGGGTTTAGGCAAGAAAAGTACTGAGGTTATGGTTAGAAAAAAGATCGTGTTCTGCTTTCATTTTTAATGCTGACGTTGTGTTTGTGAAGTGGCTGTATGAAGTGACATTTTTATCCATTAAGCAGCCCCGAGTCTTTCACTGACACTAACCCACTGCTGTGATGTCTGATTCCCACATTAAAACATTTTAATATCGCTACACTCACATGTCTGGATGTTGAAATGTAATGTTGGACATTTTAGCAGACAGAAAACCGGATGCTGATTGGATATTTTGGCGGACAAAAATGCGTTAAATATGAACATATGATCATTATGTTAACAGAAAACGTAATCGGGTCGCAATTACGTTCTCTACAAAAATGTAATCTGGATTGCAGTTTAGTTGTATACAAACTTAATTTTTAGGAGACAGGGCTGGCTGCGCAGAGACACCATATACTGGTTGCTTTATACAAGCAGTTTAGAATAGCACAGGTGCAGGACAACAAATCATTTTCCATGACACATTCAACAGGTAGCTATCTAGTGTTGTTTGTGGTGGAGGCTGTTTTCTTCCACTATTTTATGTCCTTGGAGGAAGTATAGAGCTCTTTGTAATGCCATCCATTTGCTGCTACTCGATGTGGCTTTAAACTGCTGCAGTCCATTAAAAACTAAGGATTGGTAATGGAAATCTGATAGACATTTACTAGTGTTTTTCCCATGGTGGGTGTACTGTAACTTGTAACTGGTTGCTTTCTGAAGCAATAAAGCTCAAGCACTTCTAGGTAAGCAGCCACTACCTGACAAAGTACTAGTCTGGTTCCTGAACTTTGAATTGCCGCCTACATCATAAATTTCCGATCAGTCTGGTGTTATTCCTATATATTATAGATAGATATAGACTTCCACCAACTGAAGAAAGGTCAATAAATCAGAGTTTCGTAGACAGGATTAAGAATGGGGAATGTATATTGTTATACATGCATTTTCTACATAAATCCCTACATAAACGTAGCTAGCTCTTTTGATACATTTATGAAAAATAGCAACAGAAAATGTGACAAATGTGAATTAAACTGACAAAGCTGTTCAAGTTGTTCTACGTTATTGTACAAAGTCAGTCTTCATTGCAAATGTTCTATACAAATGCTCTACACTAATAGATTCCACCCCTTTCCATCACCAGTAATGTATGCGTCCCAACCAGTATTGGAACTGCCTTTAAGGCTGTCTATGCACTTGCTTTCCTACTCAGACATTGTGACCACCACAGCAAGGACCGGCTATATGTTGATTAAGATGTAAACTGAATGATTGAATTATCCTCTGCGGTGTCCAGTAGTTGAAATATGCCACAGTTCTTCCCTCCAGTGCTCTCTGTCAAAGACCGTCGTGCTGACATTCCATTAGGCTCTGATCAGGCCAAGATGAAGAATGAGCTCTTTGCAGTGCAATGACAACAGTCCAGTCAGTACCACTGAGTTGTCCTATTTGTCATTTGTTCAGGGAAAGTCTTGCTGTATGCAGCTTGCAGTTTGCCTGCCTTTATCCATTTATTGGTTTGTCCCTGCTCTGGAATTTCTGGCATCAACAATATTTCCTACTTTCTAGAAAGAAGAACATACATGGAGAAATGGCTGATAGAATGACAGCAAATCAGCAAATCAAAAACAGCAGTTGAATCAAAATCAAATGTATTTTTATCTATACAGCGTTTGTCTATGTATATTATATGTAGTCATGTACTCTGGTTTTTCTTTGCTTCCCACTGTGCAAATATGCCAGATATCCACAAAGTACTGCTGAGGCTGATGTTGGTGGTAAAGAAATAGTGAGAAGATAACCAAAGCAATTTATCCAGAGAGAGACAAATAAGCAAATTTCATGGAGATATTTCATTCCATATGTGTCAGCACAGACATAATTTGGGGGGGGGGGGGGGCTGAGTGGCATTCCCATGCTGCTAACATGACTACATAAGTGTCTTTCCGGCTTTAACTCAAAACTGAGGAGATTTTTACCCTATGTCTGCTCTGTGATCAGTGCCAGCTTGTGTGCTCAGTCACAGACACTTTCTGTGATTAAATGTAGACTTGGACTACAGCTCGGCACATGAAATGCCAAGTCTGGGCTTCATGGAAGCATATTCTGAGACAGTGGACAGGATTAAATGGGTTATACTCTACAATATTTTAAACTTGACAAAAGTTACTGTCACACAACATTTTAATTATTCATGTGAAAAGGCCACAGGAAAAGGTCAGTTTACCAGTGGAAAGTGACTATTGATTATTTATACAATAATACATTTTGATCAGTCTCAAAATTTTGATCAATACATTTTTACAGTTCATCTTTATGATCTGCTCCACAGATTTAGGTATAGACTACTTGTGTGGATTAAGTTGTATTTGAATGACTTTGAGTGTGGAGACTGGATGAGGCCTGATACCTCTGAGTCAGAGCCAGGTACTTAAAAGAGTAGTAGTCTTGACGGAAATGATAACTTTTTAGATAAGTATGAAATTTCACTTGATTGAGAAAACATTACATTGTTGGACAAATTCATTAGCATTACTTAAGCGTCCTTGCTCAAACCAATAGCTTCTGCTTTCCATAACGTAAATGAAGTGTAAATATGAGCCTGTAAAATTTAACAATTGGATGACAATGGTAGCCTTAAATATCCAACAATAACCTGATTCTTTACAGAGTGGAAGAGGGTCAAGAGCTTCTATAAAACTGTTGATTTATTACCATTTTAACCAAAAGAAATCTGAAGAAAACACTGTTTTAAACTGTTAGAAAGTCAAAGATATAAGAGAGAAAGTTCGAGAAATGAGACAAAGTTACAGAAAACTGATTCATGGTTTGATATAGGCATGTAAAAGCCACGTTATAGGCTGTCATATTAAATGTGTGTTTTTTCAAACACACATTTAATGTGACAGTTGCTTTGTGATTGAAAGCAAAATAATTATTCAAAATGTCACACTTTCCATTCAAGCCATATTAACCTAATCACAACAGAGCTTACATACTGTACAGAACATGTAAAACTAGGTTTTGCACACTGCTCTTTGTCTCATCACTTTACCTATTACTGATCACTGGAAATGTCAGTTCCATGCCTGCAGACAAGAAACTGGCATGTACACCCACTGAATGTGAATTGGTGGCAATGTGTGTATGAGGAGTTTTGTGGATGTGGAGGACTGGATTTGCTGTACAAACACAGAGAAAAACAGTACACAGAACTATGAGGCAAGTTATTGATTCCTCTTGACAGTCTTCTCATTTTTGTTTTCATTTTCTCACAACATGTGAGTATGTGTCTGCACACACAAACACAGGAGACATTACGTTGACTTACATTAATTTGCTGGAGACTTGCTCTAACCCTAACCATAACATTCCTAACCCTAATCCTGACCCTAAACTTAACCTAATTTAACCTTACTCTAACCTTAGGCCAAGTAATCACTCTAAAATTCAATTATTTCCTCATGGCAACCAGCATCTGGTCCCCACGAGTAAGTGTTTAGTCCAATTTAGATCCTCGATCCTTGTAATAGCCTGTACACACATACACACGCACACACTTGGATTTCTGTGTATTATGTACATGTACATAAACACTTTAATGACAAACCTTGGTGGCTAATAAAAGCTAAATTCTGTCTTGGGTAAGACTTAATCACAGCATTAATCACTCAGATATTGTGAAAACCAATAAACAACCGTGAATGTGGCAAGCTCAAAATATCTCATCTACAGCATTCTCACACAAAAGCCTAATGGATTAGCGGGGCCTCATTTGAGAGGGCCATACATATTCATTAATTAATTTCATACTTTGTTTAAACCCACCTGGAAGGGTTGACTCTGTGTGAAATAATGATAAGAGCCCTGGGGCCCCATTAAGCCTCTAACTAATCCCAATAAATCCACTTGCCTCTGCAGCACAGTTCAACTTGACTTATCTTGCTCCTAAATAATAGTGACAGCTGTGACACCAGGACATTTGTCCTTATTGGCTCGTGTCCTGTGCAACCTGTCACTCATGGAAAGGATCACCTGGGCTGATTGCACAAACCTTGACATGAAGAGCACATTAGACTTGTCAGTGTAATGACTGTGTAATGCTCTTCATGAAACGGGTGATAAGGAGAGAACAAAGGTAATTTTTAAAAGTGTTGTCTGACATCTGACTGAGTGACACAGAGAAGAGCTGACTGTACTCTCAGTCACTATATCAATATAACAATCTGTGCATAGTTTAAGAATTTGTTCAGAACGCTGCTGGATGCACTTTCCTGCAGGAGTAAATTCAATTTTCTTATAAAACCTTTATATGCAGTGCAGTTATTTTTCTTTCCTGTCACCCGGCTGATTTTTGACATGTTATGCCAAGCATAACAAGAAAAAAAACAGTGTCTAAATGTGGAGAGATTTACATTTTTCATTCATGCTGCCATAAACAGTCGCTTGATGCGAAAGGTCACAGATCTCACTGTGGGGAATTGGAAGATTTATATTATGCTGCACAGAGGCAAAATCTATCTAATATGACAGTTTAATCCTCTCAGATAACTATTCAGCAACATCAAAGAATAGACTTAAAGTTTCTTCATGCCCTAATTTTGAGAGCTGATTACTGATGTGTCTTTCCTATTAGCTTGTAAAATGTTACTTGGGAGACTTTAATGCTATTGTTTAGACATATTCTTCAATAATATTCAGTATTAAACATCTTCTCAGATCATGCACAAAGACCTATTTAAGATTAAGTCTAATAATATTATTAGGCAGCAGGTGTTTTGTTAATAAATTCTATAAATTTAACTGTAATGGATCTGTGACCTTTTTTCTCTTTCAAATACTGTATACAGAGGGCAGAGATCTTTTGACTGCTTCTTTTGAGAAATATAAAGACCTGTAAAGAGAATTGTTAAAGGATTTTTTATTCCCAGTTCTCAGCATGGACTCACTGCAAAGCATTGTTATTGAGGCTCTGTAGATGGACTAGAAAGAAGAGGCACTTGGCTGGGTCCTGAAATCTTGCCATAATACCTCTTTTCAAAGATACCACAAGGTTTAACAACAAAGAATGGAGTGGAGTGACTCTTGCTGAAATGCTCCACCAATTTATTTAGCTCTATTTACCAATACTCATGAGTTGATGTTGTCACCTTTTGTGCTATAATACTGTACAGTGTGTGAAGTTATACAGAAGCCCATTTCAGATGTCAAATGAATGAAGTATTCAAAAGAAACTAAGCACCTTCACCACAAGCCTATAACCTAGTCACTTCCAGCCATTTCCAATTCACTGTTCCTCCAAACATTTAATAACTACAAAAGCTTTAATATAATAGAATTTTAAAGAGGCTGCCATGTCATAAAAAAGAAAACAAAATACGTGTAGAATACATGGAACGAAACTCATGCTTATCCTTAGACACTATAACTGAACTGGAGAACTGGACGTATAATTTATTTAGAAATTGTTAAAATTACATTTTAATTATGGCAGCATTTAATATGACAATGATAATAATGTACTTTATTGATCCTCTTCGGGAAACCAGAAATTTAACCACTGACTGTGGGGTTCATGACGACTGCTCTATCAACTGAGCAACTGTTACCCCAGTATTAATTACCCCTTGCTGTGATTAGTCAGCAGTTTCTTTATGCCTACCTTTTTCATGTCTTTTTCATGATTTTGCTTTGCAGTTATACATTTTTGCCCAATAATGTAAAACAATATTGTTTTGCTTCTTGCATATTGTTCGTAACATCAATCTTATTTTTTAATTAGTGCCTGGCAATGAAGACTAATATCTTATGTAAGAGTAAACATGAAAAATAGTATTTTGCCCAGCTGTGGTGCATTTACTGCAGTGTTTACTACTGCACACTGCTACTGCATAATAAGCCACTAAATAAAATGAAACCTTAAATTGGGCACCCTCTACCCTACAAAGCATTCTAGTCCCTGCAATGTAATACACCTTCAAAACCATATGTCCACAACCATGACAATAATCACTGTAATTGTTTACTTGTTTTCTTTTAGGCAAACTGTCCCCAAAAGGGAGATGGATTAGAAAGTTGGTGATTTGTTGCAATAACATGTTTTTGAAAATGGCAAATGCATGATTTGCATGCAATCCTCCTACTGCCAAGCTTCGGCTATTGAATTGTTTACATTTAGTCATCTTCATGTGAGCACACACACTTAGTGATACAAGTCCACAAAGATGGAAACAGAGGGAGAGCAGCATAAATCATCCATGTTAATGCCATGAGTATAGGGGGACTTAACATCTGCCTACCAGCTTTCAAATGGCTTCTCTCAATCTCATGGTTGGCTTACTTGCCATCTGTGAACACAACTTCACATCTTCAAGGAATTTAATTAGTGCCTAGTGATTAAGAATGGGTTATTTAAATGCATTTGAATGAAGCACAGCATGACCTACAGTACATGCCATGAACACTTAAATGATCATGTATGACAGAGGTCATTATTGAGCAAACTGTCCATCGAATACTAAAGTATGACTTAGGTCAGGTAAACATTTAGACATTTAGACTACACATACCACTCCAGCTTGTGTTACATACAACTCACACATAGAAACTCTCAGAATTTTGTTTATATTCTTGTAGTTAACTTGAACATACTGTATATCATTTTTGCTTATATGCGCATATGCATACACATTAATATTTACATGTCTTGCATATTAATGTGCAGTTGCAACTGTGACTGCCTTTACACCTATACTGTATGAAATATGTTAATAGTTTTAGCATATGCATATTTATACAATACAGACAGATGTTTCCATTGTAGTACTAAAAGCCATTTTCTAAATATTTTAATATTTTTTGCGTTCTCTGTTCTACTTGTTTCAAACTCTGCTGTCATGAGTGTGTTAGACTGAATCTATAGACAAATTTTAACAAGCATTGTGGCAAAGGCTAAAAAGTCAATCTGTTCTACTGTATCTCTTTTTTGAGACTGTAGTATACCAGCTCAGTTGTGTACTTCATTAGGCTAATGAGCTATTCAGATTTTCTGTGATAAATAATTTGACATAAATAGGACAACTGTTTGCGTTAATGCATAAAAAAAACCTTAATTCTAGTATATTTATCTGAGTGTTTCACATACAGACATATATAATCATCACATAATCCACTAGAGCACTCATTATTCTCTGACCATCAAATGGTTTGTTGCCGCATACTGTAATTATAAAATGTTAGAGTGGATGCTCCAACCTTTTAAGTCCTACAGTTGCATTAAGAGACACTGAACTGGATCATTTTACATCTACTTTTAATTTAATGTCACTTGAGTTTGTGTTAGACTAAAACAGCCACTCTTGCCATGCAGTGTGTATGTCTCCATGGTACTTACAGTGTAATTGGTATCTGAAATTCTACAAACCGTTGTAATGCTCCTAATTTTGGTGATGTGGTTGATGATATAACCACTCTATGTGTTTAAATTGTTCTCTAATTAAGAAAAAAATGAAACCACTCTCTCCCTCAATTTTCATTATTTAAACCCACAATGACTGTAAAAATAAGATGTGGGTTAGTGACCTAGATGAGGAAAGTGCACAGTTCATAACGAGAGTCTTACTTGTCACTGATATGTGTTTTGTGTGTTTTACAAGTGTTACAACATCAGTCTGTGTAGTCATTACTCCACCTTAACATATGATAAGCTTAGTGTGCTGCTGTATACTATAGCTGCAATCTAAACTGAATTGCCACCCTTTTCAGACAACGGACCTGTGTTCCTCTTAAATGTAAACAGCCACTTAAGAGTAAGAGAAATCAATAGTCAATTAAAAATTACAGGGTTTTTTTTTCTATTTCAAGAGGTGAAGAGGTAGTGGTAGAAGTAGTGGTGCCTATAATGAATCTTAGGAGGAATAGAGCCAGCTTTAACACCATTTCCATTTTAGGAGAGGAGGTGGAGGTGGTGGAGGGATACAAATACATGGGAGTTCACCTTGACAACAGACTGGACTGGAATTGATACACAGAGGCTTGCGTACAGGAAGGGACAGAGCAGACTCTACTTCTCGAGGAAGCTTAAGTGCTTTAATGTGTCCAACAAGATGTTGCAAATCTTTTACCAGTCTGTTGTTGCCAGTGCAGTATTCTTTGCTGCTGTCTGGTGGGGCAGCAGCATCAGAGCCAGTGACACCAGTCAGCCAGTGCTGGGGACTTCACTGGAACCCTTGGAGCAGGTGGTGGAGGAGAGGATGCTGAAAAAACTGCTGAACATCATGGAGAACAGCTCGCATCCTCTCCACAGCCTGCTGGTCAAGCAGTGGAGCAGCTTTAGTCATAGACTTCTCCAGCTCCGCTGTGACAAGGAGTGGTACAGGAAGTCCTTCCTGCCAACAGCTATTTTCCATTGTTACACACATTAAAGTGATCCTAAATTTATTGTTTAAGTGCAATATGTTACTGTTTCTGTTTTAGGTGTGTATTTTTCCTGTATTAATCTTTATTATCTTGTATATTTTCTGTATTATTCTGTAATATCTTCTTAATGGCTATCTATCTATCTATCTATCTGTCTATCTATCTATCTATCTATCTATCTATCTATCTATCTATCTATCTATCTATC
>JAUMHL010000015.1:14808707-14823425 GCA_032362345.1 Sandelia bainsii
GCTGTAACATGCCAAAATAATTTCCCTCTGGGATTAATAAAGTGTTTTGAATCTTGAATCTTGAATCTTGAATCTCTCACAAAAATATTATTATTACAAATATAAGTATCAAATATGCACATAAATAAATAAATAAAGTACACCTTTCCTTTGGTTTTGTAGGTTCTTAGGTTTGAGAGGAGCTATTGCAGATGAAAAATAATAATAACAATAAAAATATTAAAATATCATCTATGGTATGAATGTTAATTTCATCCTAATCATATTGACAAACAGGCCTTCAAAACTCTTTTCCAAAATTCCATATTCTAATTTTAATTCCTAAGTATTTTTAGCTGCATTGCATTCATCAGAGAAAACGATCGACAGTGGCTGCTTCCATTGCACCTTCTGTCCTACCAGATTTCTTTATGAGAGATTACTGGTACAGAGAAATGCTTGAGAAGATGCAGAAGAGGGAAGGTTTAAAATGTTTTCCACTTCTAAATATGACTGGAAAGTTTGTAGTTTACTTTAAAGCAAGCAATAACTAAATCATAATCACAAACAAATCAAAACTTTCACTACTTTCATCTCAAATCAGCCCTATAAGTTAAAAAAATATATAACACCATACTGGCCCATTGTATTGGCTACTGTGTTTACAGCAGGCCTAGACTACACCTATTATTTATTTTTTTGACAGAATAGGGTTATGTGATTTATATCAGAGGGCTTTGACATGGATCTATGCTATGTTAGAATAGTAAGTACTGGCTTCCATGCAATAAAAAGGACAGAAATAATCAAAGTCTGAGAATTTGAAAAAAGCAGGATGTAAATATATTCCACAGTTAACGGAAATGTATTTCCTTCTTAACAAGCAAACTCCTTCCCTAAATATGACAGTCTCTCTGTGGGGTAATGGAAACATCTTTAAACCTAAATATATATACAAATTTATTTGACCCATAACTTTCATGAGATCAGTTTCACTTTAACAGCACATTGTGACAATGGGTCCATTCACCACAAGCACATTCGACATACGTGAAAACACTATCAGACGCAATTGATATATCATGTATAGGCTATAATTTATTTTTCTAAAGTAAATAACCCCCAGTAAAAAATACTTCATATTTATAACTGTAAATATTGCACATGGTGGCATGTTGAAATGGTACATCTAAATTGTTGAAATTGCGAACCGGAAACGGAATTGAATTTACTAACTTTCCAACATGGCGACTGATAGCATGTAAAATTTAGTTTTTGAGAACAACATCACGGATTATCGTAACGTTTTGGCCATCTGAAAGCGATTTAGTTATCAGAAAACCATCAAGGCATTGTGATTAATATTCTGTCAGCAACCTAATTTATTTTTTCACACGTAAGTGGGAGATGTATCGACGCGGAGCGGCAAAGAAAGACCACAACAACAAACCGGTGAAGAAGGATGTGAGTGACAGCGATAAATACGCCGACCTTTTGGTTTTCGGATATGCCTGCAAACTGTTCCGAGACGACGAAAAGGCTCTTTACCACGAACATGGAAAACATCTTATACCATGGATGGGGGACAAGAGCATCATGATTGATAGGTCGGTTGAACAAACTTAGACTGAAACGTTATGCTAACCATGTCTCCTGTCCGTTAGCCTCTTTCAAAATTCAAGGGACCGCTCGGAGTTTGTCTTGTGGAGGCTTGGAAAGACCTGCAACTGTCGACAAATGTTCTATTTCTTGCCTGCTAACTTGTCTTTGGACGTCCTGTACTGACAGAAATTTGTATTTGAAGTTTCTAGAATAACATGCGAAGATGCAAATCCTAGTCAGTCTTTGCTAACATCAGCCACCGTGCTGGCCTGTCAGTATAAAGTTAACACTCAGTTGCCAATTTCTTAGACGTCAAAGATTAAACTTATGCAGTCTAGCACCACAACAGTGATACAAAAGAGGTGCATGACGTTTAATTTATGCTTCTAAACATTATATAACCATCATTCGACGAACTGCATTACGTTGAGTTAGGTACACCATGTACATTAGCAACTTCTGATTGTATTTTGGAGCTAAACATGATAAGGTATACATTTTCTAACCTTTAAGACTACAAATGTTAGCTTTTAGATAGCCTTTGCATCTTAGCATGTTGGGAGAATTTACTCTGGAAACTTTTACTTCATGCTCACTCTGCAGTTGAAAAATATAACTGTAAAATGGAGTATGACACAGAGGATGTTTCACTCTTCCTTTCCTTTTCAAACTGGGTTTTGACTAAAATATCGTTGTGTACACAAAGCAAGTGATCTGGGTGGGAATTTATTATACTGTGCTGATATTCACAAGGCCAGAGGAAATTCTAACCAAGACTGAAATTACTGCATTTAAGGTGATTCAGAATATCACAATGTCAATGTGAAACTTAGCTAAGCTTTTATAGGTGTTTTTAGCCTTCCTTCAAAATAGTGCTACAGGCAATGGAGTAGAGCTTTATTTCTACACCAATGCAAAACACATACTGAGTTACTCTAACTATAAAATTGAACATTTATCTTTTTGAATCACCTTAATTTGCAGTGACCCAGCCTGTGTTTCATTTGTACAGCCTTTGTATGTGTGTCTTTATCACATAGTACAGTTTTTTCCACAGCAAGGTAGGCTAAGGGGTCCTGCCAAACCCCGAATGCCAACCACAGCACCCCATTTCTTTGTCTTCATGAAGAAACTGCAACTGAGAAGTGGCGTAGAGGGACAAACCCTGGGAAATGTCGTCGATTTGGGTTCTTACGGATAGGTATTTATGTACTTGGGTCTGTGTGAATGTAACTTTCTTTGCAGATGTAGAAGTAATGATGTTACAGGGGGGGGAATTGAGCCCTGTAAGGTAAGAGGCGAGTTGCTTTGTTTTTTTGTTTTTTTTTGTTTGTTTATTTTTTCTTTCAATGTAGGGTTGTTGGTTTGTAAGACTTGTCCAGGAAGGACATAGAAGCTGGTAGCTTGCTAGGTATCTTAAGAACACTATCACCATTTAACCCCAAAGACTTAATTAGGGAAGTTTTAATTTGTCAGTATTTTGATAGATTTTCGTAACCTTTAATATTTTACAAGTATACTCCCTCATGACAGATTTACAGAGGTATATCATTTTGATGTATGTTTTGGGTTTTAGGTTCTCTTCCCTTGGTAAGTAGGTCCATCTTGTGCTTTAAAAGTTCTGTCAGCACCTTTCTCTCTAATCCTTTTTATCATCCAACAGATACGATGGGCGTGGTCACTTACATGACCTTTCAGAGTATGACAGTGGGTCATGGAACACATCCTACCAGCTGTCAGAAGAAGAGGCCAGGATTGAAGCACTCTGTGATGAGGAAAGGTACCTGGCTCTGCACACTGACCTGCTGGAAGAAGAGGCTAGACAAGGTGGGCAGTAGTGCTGCACGATTAATCTAATTGTCAGTCTATGCAATTACACACCCACAAAACCCTGCAATTTAATTAAGTTAATTTGTGCGTCTGTGAACATGACAACCTACACTCAGTTTGTGTGCCGTTTTCTCATTATTTATGCTTGTAATAAAGTGGTGACCAGTCAGTCTCTGCTTGGACAGTGGTGCATGTGTCATGTATGGTCACATGATTTTTCAGCATGCAGAGTGGAGACCAGGTGGAGATATATGCTAACAAGCAGACCAATGCTGAACTTTTGTTTTTGTGCCCAAAATAAAAAGCTCAACCTCTGTTATTTAGGATTCAAGCTTAGCGACAACAAACAGCACAGAGAAAAACGTGATGACATATTTCAATAATCTATATTATTTTATATTATATCGCAAATCTCAATATTATCCACACTAATCACAGTATGACTTTTTCACCAAATCATGCAGCCCTAGTGGGCAGGGTGGTTGTTTGTCCAGAAAAATCAAAACTGTTTTAAAACAAACTTCAGTCAGCTAACAGAAGACATAATAGTAATAGTAGAAAAATAAATGTCTCTTACATAAATTTCTTTTATTCAGAAAGTATATGCTGTGTATCAACTGTGTCTCTCTCCACTCTCTTTTCCTCTCTCCCCCTGCACTGTTACTCTGCAGCTACACAAACGCAGCACAAAAAAAAGTCAGAAAGCAGCATGCAACTCAATTCTGACTGCGAGGAAGCTTTCTCTGAGTAAACTGGTTACTTAAGTGCATGCAAATGCAGTCAAGGACAGCGTCTCAATGGAAAAGAAGGATGGAAAATGTCCTTCATTGTGTTTGCATTAATCAACGAAATATCGTTATTGCAAATTTCCTTGAAATATTGTGATATAATTTTTATGCTATATCTCACACCCCTAGTACCAACTGTAATGGTTTGACATTATTTTTTTGTTGAGGGATAACTTTATGTAGCCTGTGTGTTTGGATTAAACATGTATTTCTGAGTCAGGCCTTTTCATGAAAAACAGGTAAGACAAGTGGCCAGTGTGTAATGTTAGCTGTTGCTATTCTGTCACACGTGTCACTCTGCTACAGACTGTGTTGCTGTTCGTTCCCATTATGCCACTTTTCTTTTTTCTTTTTTTTTTTAGACTTGTTCATTAATAGTGTAACTGATCCTCCTAACTACACAACAATCCACACTCACAGGCATAGTTGTACCCATGACCCCAGTTCGCTCACAGTACCGAGCATGTCCCCACCACTTATAGCCTATGTACCAATATGGAAAAGCAGGGAATGCAACACGCCCCAAAACCACTTATTTATGGACTCCATTCTAGAGACACATTCGGAAGTGGCCTGTGAGAGATGATCCCTCATATCCCCTCAGGGATGACCAAAAAGTGGTTCACTTTAATGTACCTACTTTTTTATGTAAAGTTTGCACACAGAGTCTTATTATTTATGGGTGTCAAACTTACAAGTTGCACCAACACATTAGTCAGTTGGGTAACTTACATGCTAAATCAGTAATGTACTGAGAGGCAACGTCTTCTCCATTCTCGTTGGGAGGGCAGTTGTTTTCTCATTTTTTTTAGCCCAGCTACCGTCAACCACTTTGTATCAGTATGTTTTCAACAGACTGTAACTTCCCCACTTGCTGGACTTCTGTTGTTTGCCCCTTGTTTGCCCATTGTGTCCGTACAAAGAGTAACCCAGCTGACAGTTTGCCTTCTTTGTGAGTACATAATGCAAATGTTGGCGGTCTTGTTGGTTGTGTGTGTGTCTCAGCGCATTTACACATACAATACAACACACAGAGACAAGACAGGAGGACATAGCAGTGCAACGGGTCAAAATGTTAATGACATTCATTCTTATGTAAACACAATGGGCAGTATCGAGGTCATCAAAAATGTCAATGTCCATACATCATATGATAAGTTGTTAACAATTATAGTGACATGCCAAGCCATAACAAAACAGAAAGACTTCCAACATGACTTAGCAGCTTGGCCGCTTTCAAATTGAGATTCTTCCAAAACCTTGACTCTTTGTAGTGTTTATTACTGATGTCTCATTATAGTAATTAATTCAGTTTCTCAAGTCATCATTTCAGCTCTTGTCAGTGGCGTCTTGTCATTTGAGAGTTACTGTATTCTCAGGCAGTCACTGTTTGAATTAATTATTGTCCAGATCATTTTAAATCTCAGGCCTGTGTCCTCTTTTAACAGGCCAAATAGAAGGTGGCAACTCCTGTAATTGCTGTAATCTTTAATCTAGGCTTCTTAACAAAATCATACTTTTCAGGATGGCCCTTCAACAGAGTCAGCTTTCCGTCGCTTTAAGAAGGACTAGCTTTGACTCTGAACTCCCCATAGCTGCCATTTCTATGGAAATCACTTTTGACTTTCGTCTAGGATACCTTTTAAGTCATTTTACATGATAATGAAATAGACTGTTGTGATGACAAAGCACCCCTCTGAAAGACAGACATAATGACTGTAATTGAATTAATAAGCCACAGTTTTAAGTGAAATATGGCAACTTATGCCCAAACTGACAGGACAGAAGGAGTCATTGAATGATATGTGTCACTCACACACTCACACACTGCCTGCAGAAGGTTTCTCCCCCAGGTTGGTTTGCCCTTGAATTTGGAAGCCTGACCCTATTCACTCAGACTGTTACCCATCTGTCCATTGAAGGGACAGCAGGAAAGCATTAGAAATATTAATAATTTTAGTGGGAATTTTGCCCTTGCTTCTTTAATAAAGATATAGTTGGCCATGAATATTAATGAAAATTGGTGTCTAGAGCGACCATGTATTTTTGTTCAGAAACCAGTGAATAACTTTGTGTGCTTGTTAAAGAGTATTCCATAATTGAGAGTAGAATAACAGTAACCTGCACTCTAAAATATGTATTCTGTTAATGTATAATTATTATTACAGCATATTAACTACAGTGCCTTGAAAAAGTATCCATACGCCTTGAACTTTTACACATTTTGTCACAACCACGAATGTAAATTTATTTTATTGGGATTTTATGATATAGACCAACACAAAGTAGTGCATAATTGTTAAGTGGAAGAAAAATTATATATGGTGTTCTGTAGGGGGCACAGCAAACAACAAGGAAGGTGCTCTGGTCAGATGAAACCAAAATTTAACTACACGCAAAACGCTATGTGTGACCTAACATTGCATATCAGTCTGAACACACCTTCCCTACTGTGAAACATGGTGGTGGCAGCATTATTCTATGGGGATACTTTTCTTCAGCAGGGACAGGGAAGCTGGTCAGAATTGAAGGGAAGATGAATGGAGCTAAAATATAGGGTGATCCTTTAAAAAAAGACTTGAGACTGGGGCGGAGGTTCAGCTTCCAGCAGGACAACGACCTCAAACTTACAGCGACAGCTACAATGGAAGGGTTTAGATCAAAGCATATTCATGTGTTTGAATGGCCCAGTCAAAGTCCAGGCCTAAATCCTATTGAGAATCTAGGGCAAGACTTTGCCATCTACAGACGCTCTATATCCAGTCTGACTAAGCTGGAGCTATTTTGCAAAGAAGAATGGGCAAAAATTGCAGTCTCTAAATGTGCAATGCTAGTAGAGACATACCCCAAAAGACTTGCAGCTGTAATGCAGCAAAAGGTTTGATTTTTATTCAGTATTCCTCTTTAAAATTATGCACTACTTTGTGTTGGTATATCACGTAAAATCTCAATAAAATACATTTAAGTTTGTGGCTGTTACATGACAAAATGTGGAAAAAGTTGGAAAACTTTTTCAAGGCACTGTATCATCAGTTATTTTTATAGTTCAAGTCTAACCATATAGATGCCAATAAAATACCTTCACATACAGCTGTTCAGTAATTTAACCTTTATGAAATGCTAAATATCAGAATGATCAAATAAGAAGTACACTTCATCTTCACCAAGATCAAGCCTTTGGTCTCAATCTAATTGTTATGATAAATGTTTTTTTCGGCATTCTAGCCTTTATTAGATAGTTTGAGAGTGGAGAGGCAGACAGGAAACATGGGGAGAGCGAGGGTGTGACATGCAACAGAGGTCCCCAACTGGGGACATTGCAGTTACTTGGCATGCAGTGTGCTCCAGTAAATGCTTTGTTATTCGTAGTTGTATGTATTTAGTTACCCAGGACTGCACCAAAATAGAAAATCAAAGTAATAGTTGTTGTATTGTACAATGTGATTTAAATGTTGTAGTAAATTGTTCTCAATTATTCTTCTTTTTTTACAGAGGAGGAGTACAAACGTCTGAGTGAGGCTCTGGCTGATGAAGGCTCCTACAATGCAGTGGCCTTTAAATACAGTGCTGACTACTATGACCCTTCTCAACCCACCGAGGAGGAGGATGCTAACAAGGAATCTGGTGAGAATTCACATCATTCATAAACTTGCCTAATAAATCACACAGTTTGACACACACTTAAATGCATAACATTGTCAGTTAGTTAGATATACGTACACACACACAGTGTAGTTTAATGTAATACTGGGGAAGGACTGGAACTTGCAGAATAGTGCTATGTGGAAGTCTCTCTTTTCCTGCTCAAAGTCATCTCATTACAATGAGCATGTAAATAGACTGTATGAAAATCTGTGACAAATCCTTGGTGTCTATGACATGTTGCTAAGCCATGCATTTTCAGCTGCATGGCTTAGTTTTTGAATTTTTGCTGCAGTTTGGTCTGCTCTGAAAAATCTAGTATTTCTGTTTAATCCATTTCGTCTTTTCTTAAACTACTGAAATTCACTTACAGATACCATTGAGGGGCGTTGCCAAACTTCAGTTTTTGTCAAAAGAGCACAAAATGAATGTGGCAAATATATTAAAAATGTTATATTTAATTCAGTAACATCAAATATTATCATAATAACATGATAAATTCATTAATTACCAGAATTAAACTTACACACCTGATCTTAAATATTTGATGTAAACATTGCTGGAAGTACTGTGTCCCAGCCAGTGTAGAGCTGAGTCCTTAAAATGAATATGAATAAATCTAGAATAAGGCTGTCAGAAAAATTTAGCTTTTTGGGAAATAAGTCATTAAGGGTCACACTGACTTACCTTTTAGAGCTGATTTCACTTGAATCCCTGGTATGGTTTTGTTTTTCAGTAAGACTTAGAAAGACATATATATATTATATGAAAAAATGAAGAAGCTCACCGACAACAAATTACAACCTCAAAGAGAATTTTAGAGGTGACAGATAAGTAGACACAAATTTGCAAAATAAATCAAATGATTATCACTATTATTAGCTCCTAAGTGAAAGCCAAATGAGCCAGAGGGCTAATTGCATTATAATTTCTTATCTGCTTTTTGTCAAAGCATGTCATAACCTCCCTGTAAAACTCCACACTAACTGTTAACTAGGCATCTCATAATATACCCACTCATTTAAAGACATAATACTGAAATACTTGAACATCACATGATACTTCAGAATTAGCTGCATTACACAAATACAAGTTAGTTAACAGTGAAAATTAGTCTAATATATAACTGGAGTGGTGATTAAGAGCCTGTCTTGGAAATTTGGGGCACTTATTGGAAAGTCATGCTGTGATTGCTAAGTTGGAATTGAGTTTTGACCCAAGATGAACACGTGGCTATTGTGTGGCTTTGACGTTCTGCCAAAAACTAAACTAAACCAATTTCAGAAAATCGTAGAAGGTTTATTCCATAGATGCTGTCTCTTCAATTAATGGGCTTATTTCCTTCATTCCTTTACAAACTCCCATCAGTAAAATGTTAATCTGTTTTCCTCCTGACTTGCAAAATTTTAACAAGTGCAGGTGAAGGCAAAGGATGGTAGGTGAAGAGTACAGTATTTTACTGTGAAACATTTGTGTAGTGGAGAGAATGGAAGAAGAATTGTGGGTTTTCCCCCCATTTAAAAATGAATTTTAAATTACTGCTCAGTTGGGTATGTATATACAACCAGCAGGCTATATTTAGTTATTTGTTTCAGATGACTAACAAGGTCTTTTTCATTTTCACCTAATATCTCTTCATACTTAGAAGAGGCAGAGCCTGAGGAGAACGAAGAACCGTTTGTTGCTCCTCCAGGGCTGGCTATTCCTCCTGATGTAGAACTGGTGAGTATCAAATTTCCAGCTGGTTTACTGATGTTGATTCCTGATTGTGCTCATATGAACTGAGTATGTTTACATAGCATGTGTGTCTACAGTGGGTTGACACAGTAACAGAAATACCTGTATATGCTTCAGTGTAGAAAGCCTTTAACTGTTTGTTCACGGATACAGATACAAAGTAGTTGGCTATTGCTGTTGCTATTGTTTTCTTCTGTCAAGCCAAGCTAACGTCCATTATGGACAACATCTATCACCCCCTGCATGACACTGGAGGCTCTGAGCAGCTCTTTCAGCAGTAGACTGTTACAGCCACTGTGTAGGACAAAGTGCTAACGTGGGGCCTTCATACCGACAGCAGTCGGACTATACAATGTGCACACAGGATAAATATACAAATATTCCTAAGACGTGCTATCACAGTGATTTGTACATTGTATTTAACTGATTTCTGCATTTTTAGTGTTTTCGCATCTTAGCATTTTCCTTAGCATTTTCCTTAGCATTGTACCTTAGTTTTATTTTTATTTCTCCATTTTTATTTACTTCTTCTTTTCACTATTGTATCTCTAATCAGTGGTCACTTTTCTGTTCTTTTCTTTGACCCTTGTGCTGCTGTAACAAGTGAATTTTCCCGATGTGGTATTAATAGAGTGTAAGCTTAAGTCAACAGAAAAGATGGGGATTATATGCAACAAAAATCACGATCAGTCTTGAATACTGAATGTCACAATTAATTGACAACAAGGCCCTTTCTTCCCTTGATTTTTATACAATGACAAATAGTTGTAAGTTGTGTGTTATACTTTAAAGTTGCTGAATGCTTCATGCCTGTCAGTAATGTTTTGCTTTTAGTTTTTGACATAGGAACAGTGTTGCAGACTTAGGTGTGATGATGGATGCTTCCCTTGTGTATTTCATGTCAACATAAAATAATTATTACACATTTCCCATTTCACTAATAGTTAGGTTCTTAAATTGGAGTGAGAAGGCTCAGCTTTAGCAGCTTACAACACAATAATGATTTGTTAGAGTTGGTCACTGGCATCTTTTTGGCAAGTATCTTGAAAGGTAGTATTTATTATGACTTTATCTAGATGAGATATGTGTGTTCTTTTGGGGATTGCTGCACTTTGCTGCACTTTTCTGTACTCTCTAGGTAATGACAATGATTAATCATTGAAAGCACACAAGGGGAACAGTAATGAATGAATAATGGACCATTTCTTGTTCCACTGATTTCCACCCCATGTGTATTTTCACAATTAATGTCATCACAATGAACATGAAGATGGCTTGGCATGAAAATGCTTCAGAGACACGGCTTGTGTTTTTGGTATGAAGTAGCTATTCATACACTGTGCATTGCATCTTAATGTAATGTGCAGCAGTCAGGTTCAATCAGTCTTATCTATCTTATTTTTCACTATTATTGAGCTACAGAAAATAGTAATGGAATCAGTGCACACATTAAATATGTTCAGTTTAAGACATCTGTGTTTATTTCTTGTTTCTTATTATTATTTCCTCTTATTTCTTGTTTATTTGTAGCCAGCAACCATCAAGACCCATAACATCATTGAGAGGACAGCCAACTTTGTTTGTCAGCAAGGGGCTCAGTTTGAGATAGTACTAAAAGCTAAGCAGTCTGGTAACTCCCAGTTTGACTTTCTTCGTTTTGACCATTACTTGAACCCCTATTACAAACACATCCTTCGAGCTATGAAAGAAGGGCGATACAACCTTGTCTCTTCCAACAAGCAAGAGCAGTCACAGGGTGAGTTATAGAAATCAGTCACTGAAGTCTGAATCCTCAGACATTGACTTATGTACATTATATCCCACAAGTGTCATGCACTTTGCATTAATTATAATGTTTTGATCATATGTATGGTTATACAAATTTCTTGTCTTTAGAGTCCCAATCTGATGATTCGGATGAGGATGGGGATGGCAGCTACCTTCATCCCAGCCTGTTTGCTCCTAAAAAGAGCTCTCGTCTAGAGGAGCTGGTGAAGGTAATAAATATGTTGTAGGCTGCCAATTGGTGAGCTTTACCTGTAATAGTCTTGCAACAATGCAGTTTTCATGCAATAGAAAGGATTTGCACAGCTTATGTAGCATTTGAAACTAATTTAACCCCTCAGTTTATCTGAAAAACCTAAAATACCAAATTTTGACAGTTTTCATATAGACTGCTTATTGAAAGGACTCTGAGTTAAACTACTCTTACAACATGCTTTTCATTGTAATGTTGTTTAAGAAGAAGCTGCATTTGTAACTGGTGGGTGTCTACTGCATGCTGTGTGAATTATATTAGATACATTATTTGTTAGTACTGCCATGTCTACATGCTAGTTTTTTTTTTTTTTTTGCCAGTGCTTTCATTTGGAGTGCCAGCAAACATATTGAGCTCCTTTTAGTAGCAAGCTGTCTAATAGTTACATTCCATTAAGAGGGATTTCTTTTTCAAATAAGCCACTCTAATTTTCTAAGGATTTATATTTGTATTTTATGGGATTTGTATTTTTTAATTAATTTAATTCTGTGTATCTCTAGCACTGAGAAACATCACTGTATATCAAGATAAGGGTTAGGGTTGGGGGTTAAGGACTAATGTTTAAATATTGCACTGCATTCAAATACTTGCTAGTGATCTCATGGTTCCGTACTGAAGAAAGAGTTTAATGTTTGGTGTATGCGTTTTAGTGTTAGTGTGAAACTGTTCATTCCCAGACATAATGCATGCAGCCAGTCTCAGTGATCTTTACTTTTACATAAATAACATAATGGTGTGAAATACTGTTTTCACCTACAGTGCTGTGAAAACAAATTTGCCCCCTTCTTGATTTTTTTAAAATGTTTTTTGCATATTTGTTATACTTAAATAATTCAGATCATCAAACAAATTTTAATATTACACAGAGATAATCAGAATAAATAAAAAGTGCAGTTTTTAATGATTATTTCATTTATTAAGGGAAATAGGCTTTTTAAAAAAAAAACTGTCCCCTAAACCTATTAACTAGTTGTCCCACCCTTGGCGGCAACAACTGCAATCAAGCGTTTGTGATAACTGGTAATGAGTCACATCACTGTGGAGGAATTTTTGCCCACTCTTCTTTACAGAATTGTTTTCATTCAGCCGCATTGGAGGGTTTTCGAGCATGAATGGCTTGTTTAAGGTCATGTCACCGAAGCTCAATCGGATTTAAGTTCAGACTTTGACTAGGCCATTTCAAAACCTTAATTTTATTGTTTTTTTTGTTGTTGTTTTTTTTTTTTTAGCCATTCAGGGGTGGTCTTAATGGTGTGTTTCTGATCATTGTTCTGCTGCATAACCCAAGTGTTCTTGAGCTTAATGTCACAAACTCCTTCAGGATTTTCTGGTAGAACACAAAATTCATGGTTCCACCAATTATGGCCAGTCGTCGATGTCCTGAAGCTGCAAAACAGCCCCAGACCATCACACTACCACCACCATGTGTGACTGTTAATATGATGTTCTTTTATGAAATGCCGTGTTAGTTTTACGCCAGATGTAACGGTCCACATCACTCACCAGTCCACAGAATATTTGCACGAAAGCCTCTAAAATAATCAGGATGTTTTTAGGCAAATGTGAGATGAGATTTGATGTTCTTTTTAGTCAGCTGTGGCTTTCGCTATGGAACTCTCCCATGGATGCCATTTTTATTTTTTTTATTATGAACACTGACCTTAACTGAGGCAAGTGAGGCCCGCAGTTCTTTAGATGTTGTTCTGGGTTCTTTTATGACCTGGATGAGTAATTGAATGAGTCAGTTTTGGAGTAGTGAAATTGAACTCCGTTTTCCCAAAAATATGATTAATCACTGTTCATTCATTATTTAAAAACTGCATTCTGATTTTACTTGGGTTATAGTGTAATATTAGTTTGATCTAAATCATTTAAGTGTGACAAATATGAAAAAAAAAAAAAATCAGAAAGGGGGCTAATACTGTAACTGGCTTTCTTTTTTTGCAGCCTCTGAAAGTAATGGACCCAGACCATCCACTGGCTGCACTTGTACGGAAAGCGCATCAGGAAAGAAATGGGACTGCTGCAGTGGCAACACAACCGCAGGAAGTGACAGAGCCAGCTGCACCCAGCACACCAGCGCAGTACAGTTCCGACCGTGAGTATAGCTTTTATTTTTTTATTTAATCATTTATTTTTGCTTGACCACAACGTGCATCTCAACATTTGTACAAACTTCATTACTGTTGATCAAATGTTGGCTCCGAGCTACTTAATTTTGTTCCGTTTTTCCCCCTCTTCATTTGCTTCTATTTCTCTGAAACTGAGACTGTGTAAAGCCTTATTAATTTCGTCCCTGTACATGGATTAAAACTGCATTTTTATGAGAGTACTGTTAACCACTGAAAACTGATGTTGGACTTCTTCCTTTTGGACATTTTCTGCTTATAGTGTTCTGCTATTGCTGGTTATTCAATACAGCTCTTTACTACTTAATGCTGACCATAGTCTGCAGCTTATGTGAGGGAATTTTGAGTGCTGCAAATTAATATTGAGCTTAGTGTGGTTATGGAGTAGACCTTACTTCCTGAAAAATGGAGGACTTGACTTGAACGAGATCAAGGGTTCACACACTAGCTCTGGGTCAGGACGACCATACCTAGGTGTGTGTCCTTGGTGTTTACAAGATTTCAGCTACAACTAAAAAGCTTTCAACAATGTAAGCATACCCAAAACTGCCCCACAATGAAATTGCATTTTCACATGCTTTGACAAACATATACAGTAAATAAAGTTGTCATCCCAGTATATAAAGGTAAAGGAAAACTCATGCGGGGCCCCAAAACAGTAAAATTTTCCCATTAAAAAAGTATAATATGCACTGTGCATAAGTGTTTCTGTTCTTTACTTAGCACATCATTGCCCTCTGGGACCATGTTTTTTGATACTACCAGTAGCAGCGCAAAATCTAAATTTCTCAGATGCTACACATTGGGGCTTTAAATATCTACTTAAAATCGCATAGCAGTTCTTTTGTAGGCGTAAATGCTCAAATATAGAGAAATGCCAACGTCCCTAATAAGTAAAAGGGAGTTTTTCCTCTCCACTGTCGCCTAAGTGCTTGCTCAAGTGGGACTGTTGGGTTTTCCACATTATTCTGTA
>JAUMHL010000015.1:14824122-14846417 GCA_032362345.1 Sandelia bainsii
TGCATTCAAAAGTTTAGGGAAGGTCACATTAAGTTCACTTGTAAAGGTTATAGTGCATTTTAGGTTCATCCTGAAATACCACCCGAAAGACGAATATCCCTAACTTTTTGTGAGTAGTGTATGATGGCAAGAGTGAATTATAGTGGTCTATGGCTTGGGCATATATCTCTTCTTAAAGGAACTCTCGTACTTATCTCTATTAATACTATAATTGCTGAAGGTAGCAGCAAAAAATAATTCTTAAGTGTATACATAGATTCTGTCTGCACTGCTCAAAAGTCATTGGTTCATTCTACAGCATGAGTAGCCAACCCTGGTCCTCGAGAGCCACTGTCCTGCTTATTTTTCAACTATCTCTGCCCTATCAACTGCTGATTACCTGGATCACGTGTGTTCAGCCAATCAGAAGCTGTAAGTGCAGGGATGGTTGGAAAAGCAGGACAGTTGACCTTCAGGACCAGGTTCAGCTACCTCTATTCTACAGCAAGGCAACAAGCCCTGATAAATAAATAAACAAATAATTTTTTCAAAGCCAAAAAATGATGCTATAATGTAAACTGTGGTGCAATACTTTAAAATCAAAATGAAGAGCAGTTTGTTCTTTGTAAGGCAGAATTGAAGCATTTCTGAAAGGTACTCCATGTAGTAATTTCTTACTCTTTTATTTACAGCTATTTATTATCGGTACTATATGCTTCCCGATGGAACTTTCTGCTTGGCCGCGCCTCCTCCAGGGATAGATGCCAGCTCTTACTATAACAATATGCCCTCAGCTGTAATGGCTGCTCCTCCTTCCTCTGAGGCTTTGTCTAATTTGGGCACTACACCTACGCCTGCTGAAGCTGTCACCATGGCACCACCAGATACAGCCACATCTCAGATCACCAGCTCGGATGCTTCAGCAAGTGTACCAGAAACCAGGTAGGTACATCCTTGTATCCTGCCATTTTCTCACTGATAGCATTATAGCACTGTCATTGAATTTTAGCATTTTTGGCGTTTTGCTTTATCAAAAAAATGCCAAATCAAAATAGTAAGTAAAATAAATAATCATAAATTGTTATAAAATGTTAATAATTATATTTTAAAATCTTGTCAAATGTTAGTGGTGCTTGCTCAACTGTGACAATTGGTATTAGTAATTCTGTATGTAATAAATAAAAAAAATCGTTAGATGCATAATTAGACATGAGCAAAAGGAGAGGAAGAAATTAAACGTTACTCTCGGCTTAACATTTAATCTTGCCCAAAAATAGTTCCAAAGTCGAAGCTCAAGTTTCCACACCAGCACCAGCCATCATTCCTCCACCACCTGACATCCAGCCAGTCATAGACAAGCTGGCTGAATATGTTGCGAGGAACGGTCTGAAGTTTGAAGCCAGTGTCCGTGCCAAGAATGATCCACGGTACGTGTTACCAGAAGTGTTTCTGGAGCTCATATTAGTAAATTCAGACTTCTTCATCATCCTCTGATTCATCTTTTATGAGTGTTCACCTCTCAGTTTATGTTCTTCTTTCTGCTGTAGGTTTGACTTTTTGCAGTCTTGGCATCAGTACAACAGCTATTATGAGTTTAAGAAGAATTACTTCATGCAGAAGGAAGGAAAAGTATTGCCAGAGGTATTCTGGTTTATTTGCTTTATATATGTGTGTGTGTGTGTGTGTGTTTGTGTGCCTATGAATCAACATAACAGGTTAACATACTTGTTTCCATCTGGACACCTTTGATCAAAATTTGTTTAGACTGGAATGTGCTTGATACAGTTGACAGAGCAACACATTGGCATCAGATGTGTGGGTAGTTATGGGTCCTAAATAATGAAATTATGGTTGCAACAGTTGTATCACAGAGAAATGCCACACGAGTAACACAAATTTTTCTTGGATGGAAAAGATGTTTTACATAGTCAGCTGAGTTCATTCTCATCAGTCAAGTAAAAACACTTAAAGTCACATGCAGAGCTGATGATATCAGAGCTTAGCAAATGGAGAATGAACATGCATGTAGAAAATCTGAAGAAATTTGTGGAACCGGTTAGCACACGGGTGGTGACAAACATCATGCATATGCTTTGTAGGATTAAAGATCGCCTAATGAAATATTCAGTTATAAGAGTATGCTAATTTTCATTTCAGAGAAATACTTGTTCATATTTTATATATAACATCATTTTAATAATAATGTTTTGTTCCCCTCAGTTTTTTATATTCTATTTATTATTCATTGATTTTTGCTGTGTGATTGATTGATTTTGCTTGCTGAGTGGTTTGTCAGTATGAGCAGACAGAAGCTCTTGCAGTAGTGCAAGGTTATTACTTCACCCTCACATACACTATATGGCCAAAAGTATTGGGACAACCCTCCGAATCAATGAATCCAGTGCACAAAGCAAGGTCTATAAGGACATGGATGAGCGAGTTTGGTGTGGAGGAACTTGACTGGCCTGCACAGTCCTGATCTCAACCCGATAGAAAACCTTTTGGATGAATCAGTGCCTGACCTCACAAATGCTCTCCTGGAAGAATGGTCAAATATTCCCATAAACACACTTCTAAACCTTGTGGACAGCCTTCCCAGGAGAGTTGAAGCCATTAATATCCGTGTGTGAGAAAAGGCAAGCGTCCCAGTACGTTTGGCAATATAGTGTATGACCTCCACACCTCATGACATCATGACATCAACACTGTTCTCTCATTTATCTTCTTTGATCACCATGTTCCACATCTGCATGTAATTCCACTTAACAGCTGAAATTTAGTCATAGAAAACGGTTGTATAAGCATTCACTGTACTTACAGTGAACCTTGAAATTAGCAGATTTTTGTTGCTGATATACTAACACCTGCCATTCTAAAAAATATCCTGTCAGTATCTTGATCTGAAATATTGGTGATGGGAAGTCCGACTCTTTTCAAAGATTGATCTCTTTTGGCTTGGCTCCCTTAGAAGAGCTGGCTCTTACGGCTTCCAAATGGCTCTTCATTTAGTATCACTCTGAGCATTCTGTTTTAGCCTAATTTAGCAATTATGAATGGTTTGTGTGCTGGTAAGCAAATTTTTATTCAGTGTTGTCATAAAAGCATTTTTTTTTTTATTACAAAAAAATACACAATTACTATTTAACATTTAATCAACCATTTAAATGAACAACTGAACACAGAACCACAGCAACCAAGTCAAATAAATATAAGCCAAAGTCTTAACATTATGACACTTAGCTCCTCATCAACACTTATCTGTTTGGCTGGGATCATTTGTTTTGGAATAGTTGTGCTCATCTCATTGAGTTGACAAAGGCCATGGTATACCTGCAGTTTTCTGCCAGACAGTGGATGCTGCAGTAGAAGTATCTGGCTCAAAACAGGACACTTTTCCAGGGTCGGTGGATGGCAGTTGGAGGAGAGAGGGCAAGCTCTCCTCCAGCTGCACGGATGGGGTTTTTGCTAATTTTCTCACTTTTTTCCAACGCGCTTGCATTTAAATGGGAGTTGGCTCTACTCGTTTGCTACAAAGAATCGGCTCTTAGAGCTGGCTCGTTCGTGAATGACACATCACTATGAAATATGTTATAGAAGTGACATCAGTGAACAAGGACAGCAATCAAATACCAGAGTATTATCAAAGGGTATATCTGACCCTCTTGCAAATCTGAAATCCAGTTGTAGTATCAAGACCTTAATGAGGCATCCCACCCAATTAGCAGAAGTTCTAACAGACTTTAGCAGCATTCTCACTGCCTTTTCTGGCCGGCCCAAATTCCCAGGGGCACAAGCTTTATAAGCTTTATGGTGTATTGGTTAACCAGCAACTGTCGCTAAGAAATTTCCTGTGGTTAGGTGAGGATTGTTTCATGGGAATACATTCTCCTTGGCCTTAAGGTTCCCCCGAACATCATAGAATGTTCATGATCATTTGAGAGTGAGGTAACTACACTACATACCCTGGGGAAAGCACATTAGTTGTGTTTATTAAAAAGCCCACATAGACCAAGCTTTTGGGGATTGGATGACATTGCTCAGGATGGCTAGCTTCTTGAACTACTGTATATATCCATTTGAAAGAGGCACTTTCTGTATTGTGTTTTTCAACTGTGAGCTAACCCCCATATTGATACATAATGAGTTTAATTTAGCCGACTCTAGGATTCGGCCCCGGTGTAACTATTTTGAGTCAGTACCTCTTTAACCAGTGTGATCATTTGTAAATTGCTTGTTTCTGACTGATCAATATTGTGAAGCAGGTGGCATCCATGTGATTTGATCAAAAATTCTGAAATTGACCTATTACGCTGCCTATTTTCCTTTGTTTGTGGGTTTCATTCACAAAAATCTCACAAGAGTAAAGAGCAAAAAGAAGAATTTCACACTGCAGAGAATCAAGCCTCATGTCAAAATTCAGCAAACTAAAACAACAAATAGTCAGTAGTTGTACTAGAAGAGTCAAAGCAACAATTTCATAGTAACCTGCATCTGTCAGTGACATGTCATCAGAGCAGTACTATACTGTGATAGAAATAAAGAGGGAATAATTGAAGCTGCATGAAGTTAGTTAGACACTAAAACGACCTTTGTAAAACAGCAGTTCAGGACTTCATAGTCTTGGATCATCTGTGAAGTGGACAACAATGAGATGTCAAAGTAGAAAGTAATTGATGTTACACTGTCTGTGTTATAATAGGACATACTGGACAGTGTTGACAGGAGAGAATTTTTCTTTCCTACCGACGTAAATTAAAATGGAAAATCACCAAAATTAATCTCAGTAAATTTGCAAACCATGAGGAAGAAGCTATGGTGAATATTAATTTAACATTAACTTTGTTTTAGAGTCTACACTGTATGTTTTAATTTAATTGTGTCATATAAACTCCAAATTCTTTTTCACTTTGTCAGTATAACTTTATTAAGTGCAACAAGTGTGTTTTCACCCTTTGAAGAAAGCAGACGTGATACATGTTCATGACACGTGCGAGAGCTCTGGACCATTTATGAATTATGTTAATACCTAAAAGTAAATAAGAAGCATGAAAAAATTGGTGAATTCCACAGATTATCTTAAATGGCTTAATGTGCCACGTGCCACAATACTGAGGCCTAATTTTTCCTTACTAACCTGTGGTATGCTGCTAGTAATACAAAGAGTGAATATTTATACAAAAAAGACTTAATTTGGAATATGCCTTGACTTGACAACCCTATACAGCTCAGATCAGCCATTTTGCCTAGAATAAGGATTTTGGATTTTATTTTACTTATATTGTACTTTAGAATTGCATTGCTTTACAGTCTGAGTAGAGCGTAGGGACAATTACATCAACCGAAATCTGCTTTAATGTGCTTGAATCTTGTTTTAAGACAAACTTAAAAATATTTTGTACTACTAACACTAGTCATTAAATTTATTAATGGACAGTAGGACAAGATGCATCATACACACATTATCTTATATATATATATAAATAGTGTAGGAAATGAAAACAACCTATTTTTATGTCAAGGTCCCTTTGGGACATAATTTCGTAACACTGAAGATGAATGGACTATGGAGATTATAGCATATTCATTAGAGATATGATTTCTTTCAAGGTTTTGGGATTGCCATCAGCTTTCTAAGACTTACAACAAGGTCATTGCTTGAATAATGACACTGATTTGTTGTAGGGTTATAAAATTGCTGATAATAATGGAAAACTCCTCTAGCATGGTTTATATGAGTAACTTAAAGGTGGCTTTGTTCTAATCGTCTGGTTTGTTAAGTGTAAACACATCTTATGTTTACATCTTTGTGTTCTGGTACTAAGGAAAAATAACAGATCTTTTTTTCAGGTTTCATAACTGAGCTTTTGTTTTCACTGTCATGTTAGTCATCTGTCATCCCTTTTACACAAGGGGATTATATAAATAGTGAAATAATTAAGTGTGTAAATGGATAGATATTTTATGTATCTATGGTGCCTACAGTACAGAGACCTACAGTTACTACAGCTCTACCTGAAATTAGCTTAATTTTACCAAGTTATTTCACTTGCATTTTCCACTGTAGGCTCTATGTTTCACTGTGTTCATGCCTCTCCAGCTGGGATATTACCTGAAATCAGCGCTTCATTTTACTCTTTATGAAAAGTACAAGCTGCGGGTTTGCGTCCATGTTTGTTTTGACACAAAAGCACAGAATTTGCGTCTTTATCCACAGCCAGTTGTTACTGACCAGTTGTTTACTGCGATGCCCGCACTCTACTCAGTTGTCAGGTGTATGGTGCTTCCAGACTTTTAAACACTAGAAATCTGTGATCTGTGGTGGAAGCAGTCTTTAAGTGTGAACTATCCAGTCTTCTGAAGTCTTAGCTAGTCTTTCAGTGTGTCCCCATTTTAAGTGATTGCATTCATATTATAGTATTCATTCTTACTTAAAGTAAATCATCACAGCCAGTTAGTTTTAAAAGTCACACAGTTGGTTAAACAAATAATTATAGTATAAATACTTTTGTATCTAGAAGGTCAATCATTGGTCAGTCAGTATCCTTGACAAAAACTAAATCGGGATTACAGAACAACACTTCAAGGAACTCTGCAAGGTTATTGAAGAGTAAGTTGTGGGCTGGATACAATAAAATGTCCAAGTCATTGAAAATCCATTGACAGTACAGTTAAATCCATAATTAGTAAATAGAAGGAAAACCGACCCTCGGTTGCCGAACCTGGCTCTTGGGACATGGAATGCCACCTCTCTGACAGGGAAGGAGCCTGAACTGGTGCGGGAGGTTAAGACGTACCGACTAGATATAGTTGGGCTCACCTCTACGCACAGTCTAGGCTCTGGAACCATCCCTCTCGAGAGAGGCTGGACTTTGTTCCACTCTAGAGTTGCTGTGGGTGAGAGGCGTCGGGCAGGGGTGGGCTTGCTCCCCGGCTCGGGGCTTGTACGTTGGGGTTTCCCCGTTGGACGAGAGGGTTGCTTCCTTGCGCCTTCGGGTTGGAGGGAGAACTCTGACTGTTGTCTGCGCTTACGCGCCGAACAGCAGTTCAGAGTACTCAGCCTTCTTGGGGTCCCTGGAGGACGTGCTGCGAAGCGCTGCTCCTGGGGACTCCATTGTCCTACTGGGAGACTTCAACGCTCACGTCGGCAATGACAGTGAAATCTGGAGAGACGTGATTGGGAGGAATGGCCTCCCTGATCTGAACTCGAGTGGGGTTCAGTTGTTGGACTTCTGTGCTGGTCACGGATTGTCCATAACGAACACCATGTTCGAGAATAAGTGCGTCCATAAGTGCACTTGGCACCAGGACGCCCGGGGTCGCAGTTTGATGATCGCCTTTTAGTTGTGTCATCGGATCTGCGACCTTATGTCTTATGTCTGAGCTGTCAACTGATCACCACCTGTTGGTGAGTTGGATCAGATGGCGGGGGAGGCTGCCGGACAGACCAGGCAGGCCAAACGTATAGTGAGGGTCTGCTGGGAACATCTAGCACAGGAATCTGTCAGAACGATCTTTAACTGCCACCTCCGGCAGAACTTCAGTCTCATCCCGAGGGAGGCGGAGGACATTGAGTCTGAATGGGCCAATGGAGTCCTATCGGGTCTGCTTGACCAGTAGGACTCCAGAAGCAGCTGAGGGGTATCGGCGGGCCAGGCCTGCGGCGGTCTCTGCTATTGCAGAGGCAAAAACTTGGGCATGGGAGGAGTTTGGGGAAGCCATGGAAAATGACTTTCGATCGGCCCCGAGAAGATTCTGGCAAACCATCAAGCGTCTCAGGAGGGGAAAGCGGTGCTCCACCAACACTGTGTACAGTGAAAGTGGGGCGCTGCTGACTTCAACTGCACACGTTATTGAACGGTGGAAGGAATACTTCGAGGATCTTCTCAATCCCACCAGCATGTCTTCCTTAGAGAAAGCAGAGCCGGGGGACCCTGGGGTGGGCCCGTCCATATGAGGGGCTGAGGTCACCGAGGTAGTTAGGAAGCTCTGAGGTGGCGGGGCCCCTGGGGTGGATGAGGTCTACCCTGGGTTCCTTAAAGCTCTGGATGTTGTGGGGCTGTCCTGGTTGACACGTCTCTGCAACATCGCATGGACATTGGGGGCAGTGCCTCTGGATTGGCAAACCGGGGTGGTTTAAGAGAGAGCTGAGCCAAAAGGCGAGGCTGTCGATTTACCAGTCGATCTACGTTCCTATCCTCACCTATGGCCACGAGCTCTGGGTAGTGACCGAAAGAGCAAGATCGCGGATACAAGCGGCCGAAATGAGTTTTCTCTGCAGGGTGGCTGGACTCTCCCTTAGAGATAGGGTGAGAAGTTCAGTCATCCGGGAGAGACTCAGGAACCCAGGACACGCTGGAGGGATTATATCTCCCGGCTGGCCTGGGAACACCTTGGGGTTCCCCCAGAGGAGCTGGAGGAGGTAGCTGGGGAGAGGGAGGTCTGGGCTTCCCCGCTTAGGCTGCTGCCCCTGCGACCCAATCCCGGATAAGCGGTTGATAATAGAGGGATGGATGGAAGGAAAATGGCAAATGCATAAATCTGCCTAAAGCAGGCCATCCTTAAAAACTGAGCGACTGTGCAAGTTATTGTTCTGAAGGAGTTACAAGCTTCTGCAGCTGAAATGTAAGACTGAACATACGAGTTTCATGGTTTCTTCATCAGTTGAAGCGTTATGTGAGATGGCAAAGAGAAAAATGCTCATATTTGTCAGAAGGCATGTGGGAGACTCTGACGTCAACTGGCTGAGACTAAAATCTTTTTGTCGATCACTAGACACTATGTTTGGAGCAGAGCGGACACTACTTATCATCAAAGACACACCACCCACACCATGAAGCACGGTGGTGGCAGAAACATGAAGCGGTGATGCTTCTCGACCTCAGACCGTGGAAGGCTTCTGGAAGTAGAGGGCAAAATGCATGCAGCAAAATTAAGAGAAATCTGTGAGGAAAACGTGATGCAGTCTGGACAAGAACTGTGATTTAGGTGAAGTGGGGAATCAACTGAACTTTCTGGAGTACTTAAAATGAAACCTACACAGTGTGCAAAAAGTAAAAGGGATCCAGATACTGTGTGTATATAAATATATTTATATATATTCAAGGTTAGTTGAGTCTGCTTTGTTTCTGAATGAGAACGGAAAATGTAAAAAGTGATTGAAAGCATTTGAAAGGAGCAATTCGTCTTCTGAAGAATCAAATCTATTAGCTTGTCAGAGTGCAGAGAAGTGTGGCTCATTATGACACAGCTCAGACTGCTCCAACAAGCAGCTGCTTTGCTTTTCTATCAAGTAACCTGCCTGGTGTTTGTGATTTGTGTTGTGAGTAATGGGATGCAGATATCACTGCTCTCATTCAATGCTATTATTTATAGTTTCATAGTTAATGAAAAAAGCTAAATAAAGGGCTAAAATCAGTAAACACAGGCAGCAGCAGGGTGTGTAGCTGCTCTTGTTTTGTATAAGTATCAATAAATCTCTTCAGAGGGCATGCACTTCTGTAGTGGATAATTTTTTTTTTTTTTTTATCTAAGAAGGCGCATTTTGCTTATAGTCTAAATCATCAAAAGATATGTCCCTGTTTGGAGAGCTCTGCTAATAAGATGTTTAAAAAGTCACTGATCTGTGTTGCTGGATTTAATATAATATAATATCCACTCTTTCAATATGCTTTAGCATGGAATAGACAATTGTCAAAAGTCCAGAACACCTTATAGGTACATTTAGTCTTTTTTAAGAAACATAAAACAGTTTACTGTGTTAGGATTCAGCAGCTCGTGTATGGTTTTGACAGCACCTTAACTTATGATGTAGATTATGGCAGAGAGTTACTAAAGGCATTATTCATATGATGTTTCACTATGACTAATTGAATTTAGTCACAGCACAGTATTTTTCATCCACTCTGATAATCAGTGATTGAGTCTATTTAATACAGAGTGCAATGTTGCTCTATTGGACTATAGACCTTACTGACAGTTTTTCTCTTGCTCTGAATTGATTACAATTTTATAAACATAACGTAACAATGACACGGTTTATTGCTAAATTCATTTTTTTGAATCCACCTGACACTTTAACATGGGCTCAGGGTATTTTAGTTAATTTTTGATTACCTGTAAGATAAAACAAAGCAGAGATTTTTTGTACAGTATAATTCGTTTGGGGCAGAGGTCAAACACAGGCTGTGTGAAAGTATCAAAAACTCTGTGTTTTCTTACCGAGTTCTTCCCAAAATGGGAAGAGTGAATTTCCTCCTGCTCTTCCTGCTTTTTTCTCCTGTGAGCTTTGATTTTTTTTTTCTTATTCTTTTTTTTGTAATGGTTTTAGGAGTTACAGTCTCTGGGGTGTCTGTAAAGTATATTGACTGTTGAAAGTACTGTTCAGTTACTGCAGAATAGGAGGAAGCTGCATTTGATGCATTCTTCAAACATGGTAAAATGAACCTCATGGGGTTAGTTTTTTCCTCCTGTGGCACTGGCTTCATCACCATTTTTCACTGTCATTCCATCAGCAGTTTATATTTGGGAAAGCGGGTAGGAGCACTTAGTCCACAGGTATTACTACAAAGAGCTTTCTGGTTATCATTGCTGTGTACACAAGCATACTATAAGGGTTTTGTAAAGATACTTTGTTGGTGTGGGGAGCAACAGAACATACAGTGGAATATCAGGATGCCAATTAAGGTTGTCTGAAGCTATTTAAGCAATTATATTGCTAGACAAGTAAGAAGAAACAGAGGGAAGTACAAATAGTAACTCTAAAATGAATGGATCCTTCAGTGGGAAGTTTTTTTTTTTTAATCAGTGAGATGGCATTTACTTATGATGCAATGTATGGATTCACATATATTTCAAATTCCATGCAACCAAACCTGCTGTTTTTCCTACAGCATAATACATTTTCATCACCATTTAGAATGAAGAAGGTCACATTGTGATAAGTACAACTCAGCAATTCATAGAAAAATGGGGAAAAACTCCAATTAGCCACTGATAATACACTTAGGTAATTCATGTAAAAATAAATACAATATTAAATTACAGACTTTGCACTGCTCATCATTTAATTTCTGTCCATTTCTTTTGGAACAAAAATCATGATGTGTGCATTGTCAATCAAGCAGGAAATGTAATTTTTCATCTCATAACAGTGTTCTGTTTTTGTTAATGGTTTTGTGACCTTTCTGTTCTGCTCAGCATCTCCACATGCTGCTAGCATAGAAATATAAAAGTATTAAGAAGGATGCATTAGGCCACAGCCAGAACTTTCTGTTCTCAACAGTTGCTGTTAGTTTCTCTACAGAAACATTTATTGTAGCACTGCAGGGTGATGTCTTTGGAGTTGTAAACTTTAACTGTTTAGAACCACATATGAATAATTACAGTAACTAAATACAGCAGTTAAAAGGAGTGAACTAACATTTTATACGTTGAAGATGCATTCACACCAGACAAATGACATTTTTTCAGTTACCCAGGCAATCAAATCTGGATTTTATCATTATAATTTTATTATTTTTTCAGAATAACCAACAGACAAATAGATAAACACCTAGTGTGGATGTTTCTTTTTGCACATATGGCTCACCCAGGTTTCGGAGGAATCCATCCCTTGTCCTACATGTTTGCCCAGAATTTGAATATATCGGAAAAATACTCAATAATTAAACTTTAGATGGTATAGTGGAATTGCATGCCCTGTATGAAAATGTTATTGTTTACTAGTTCAAAATGTATCTGTAATCTTTTAATTTTCTTTGTCTGCCTTTATTTCTTTCATCCAGAGTGGGATCAAAGATGATGAGGATGAGCAGTCAGACACGTCACTCAAGGAATCCAAACTGACGAAAGGTAGGGCAGTAACACAAGCAAAAATACACAGGATACAGTGCTACTTACAGTTCGTCTTTCTTATTTTGTTTGTTTAGTAAATGAGTTGCAAAGCCTTTGGGCAAATATGTTTATATGTGAATATGCATACACATATTTACTCTAGTGTGCATGTGTCATATGTGTTTATTCATAGCTGCCTGTGAATCTAATGGTATTTATGCTAGCAATTTCATTTGGTGATATCAGACTGTAAATTTCTGGGCAGAGATGAAAGAGTTTGCTTACCACAATGCTGGCGGGATACATGAAAATGCACATGCAAATTAAGGCATGCATTCACACAGGCTATTGGGTGGTAACAGGTCGCAGAGCAGACCAAGGAAAACTAATAACTTCTTGGGGTAGTGCACAAGTAAACCATCCAGCTTTTTATGATGAAAATCAAGGTCCTATACTGAGGTTGTTTTTCATGGAATGAGGCAGACTGTCTATCCTTTCATTTCCTTTGGGGTTGACAAATTTGATTACAAAATAGGAATGTATATGACACAATATTGTTGGCTCATCTACTAAGTTTCTTTGTGGCCAACTGCCTGTCTGTCTCTCCGACTGTTTCTTTCCTTGTTTGTATTCTGCATCTTGCCCAGCTTGTCCTAACTCTGTTTTTCATTTCATACACACTCTTTCACTCTTATATTTCTTATAGTTCCCCTTTGTCATTTCTCCGCTTTGCTTTTTCTGCATCGTTCTGTTATTTCTTTGTCCATCCCTCTCGCTAACCTTCCTCGTGTCTTTCCTTTTTGCCTTGTCCTTCCAGCTTTTTCTTTGAATTTGTCAATCAAAAGTAGGCCTTGATGCAGTTTTCTTTGTGTTATGAACATGCACTCCGAATAATTCTTGCGGTCTGAATCACAATTTGACCTTCTGTTTCTCTGTGCCATTACAGCCTCGTTTGCCCCCATCTCTTTTGCCATCAAGGCAAAGGAAAATGACATGCTGCCTCTGGAAAAGAACAGAGTTCGTCTGGACGATGACTCGGACGAGGACAAGGTCTATTTCAGCTTTCTCTATTCAGTCTGCAAAGTTCTAGAGTTGATTTGGTGTGGATATAAAACTGATAACGGATAAATTATGTTGAAATTCATAATACATTACCTTACATGTTTGCTTGAAGTTACTGGGAGAGGAGGGGCTGGAAGCTGTTATGGGTGGAGCTGAGATGGTTAACAAGGAGCCTCCTCCAGTCAGTGCACCAGAAGAGAAGAGACCCTCCCTCACTTTGGAGGAGTTGGAGGCAAAACAAGGTAACAGTGTTCAAGATGTTGTTACGACAATTAAAGCCACTATGAAGAAACTTTTATTCTCTTTCATTTTAAGGAAATGACATACAAAAATATTTGAAAGTTAGTATTGTTAAATGGCTCTAAGTGTTAATATTGGGCGTGAAATAATCAGTATGCTTTATTGAAATCATAGTTCAGTTTGAGGAAATGAACAGTCTTCATCCATTGTTGCTATTTTTTTTTCTCCATTTAATGTGAGTTGACTAAAATGAATTTGTGTGTCTCAGTAACAGCAAATAAATACAGGTGCTTACAAGACATCTCTGTCACACCTACTGGCATGCTGTTACTTTCTGAGAGGTTTGAAATTGGAGGGAAAACAAAAGGGCAAGAGAGGAGATGAATAAATCCACTGAGTCTGAATTATAAATTCTCTGAACAGTACGTACCCTGCGGTAAGAGACAAGCAGTGTAGTACAGTAAATGACAGTCATATATCTCCAAAGCCTAATGGAGATGTATTCTCTCTATTTTTGTCTCTCCCTTTTGTTCAGTTGTGGATATAGGATATTACACATCAGTTCTGCTCAGTCTTGCATAAACTAAAGTAATGCATCAGTGACTTTGCACAAAGAAAAACAAGTACAGTTCTAAAGGTGTATTAGTCTATTGCATAACTGCATAAAATATTTGTCCTGGAAGAGGTTTACACCCTTCTTGCAGTTGATTTGTATTTTTAGGGTCTGTACCATTTTCAGTATACTATTTAATATAATACAGCTGATAAGATCATTGCTAGGTTCATAATCTTAACCACTTTTTAAAGAAAGCTCCTGCATAACTGACTAGGTGCCACTTTTGCCTCATACATGTTACCCATTTCATTTTCAAGCCTAGTTCATTCTAAAACATTTCTATATTCCTGTGTCACTGGTTATTCATTTCAAAAGTAATAGACTTTTTTACTGGAAGCTATTGTGCTTGAAGTTGATTCAATCTGCAATTGCACCCTTTTAACTTAAAAAAATTGGACAGCTTCACCCTCCTCTGCATGTTTCTTTGAGAGATGACAAAACAGCTAAAATATAAAACAATATTTCAGAAAGGCTTTTTCACATTTGAGACAAACATAAACTGACAGCCAGCAGATGCCAATATAATTTGTTATGTCAATAAACCATTTGACCTGTCTCGTTAATCACAGTGAACATATCTTTTATCAAAGGTATAAAAAGTCAAATTGTATGGTGACTGTGTGAGTAGACCAGTACTAATGACTCAGTGAGGTAGACTTAGATGTAGATTTTATTAATCCATTTTAATGGAAATTACTCATGAGCCTTCACTGTTTAAAAAGCAAATATTATACAACATATTCTTTGTGTATTTTTTATTTTTATATTTTGCACAATTACAGTTGTTACTATGCAGTGTGCACAAGCATGTCATTAATTAAAAAAAACATAATAATAAATAGCTATGTTTAGTTTAATGTGTCAATTAAAGCTAAAATACTTCATTGTAAAGCTGAAAAAACAAACAAATCAGGAGGACCAGTATTACAATACATTGCACGATAGCAATGTTTTCTTTTTTACAAAAATGTATGTTGGATCGCTTAAAATTCCAGGCTAATGTACATTGCCAAAATTATTTTGTGAATTTAGTGGATTGCTCTTTATTATTGTACTGTAAGAAAGTGAAAATATCTTATTAGTAGCTTTTTGACTGTTATGGTAATTAAATGTATAAATTGCATAAAACAGAGCACCATTGACAGAACTAATAGACTGCTGTGTAATTGAAAGGGGCCTCTCCTGTAATAGTTTGAAGTTTCCAATAGTTAGTAAACATACTGTACTCTCATGCAATAGCATGAGGCTGTTTGTCAGAGGCACATAATTGAGGTGTCATTTCTTCAGTCAGAAGGACAGTGCAAAAGCGTAATAATTTCCCTTAGACCAGAAAGGCAGCTGCAAAATAGAGCCTGAACGATGGACAGTCAAAGACAAATGTGCTACTTCTCTGCATCGAGGGGGCTGACAGGTCCCGTTTAGGTTAGGTGAAATAGTCTCTGAGTGTAATTCCCTCTCTCTGAGCTGACAGACGGCCAGAGAAAGAGGCTGGAAAAGCCTAATAAATAGCTGACTGAATTGGCTTTGCTGTGTGGCAAAGTGGCTGTCACTCAGCAGACCTAACTTGATCAGCCGGAGAATCAGTAGCAGCAATAGACAGCAGAACGCTAATCTGTATTGATGGGCTGGAAAACAGTCGCACACACTAAATGCAGTTTGCAGTGATAAGCACATGAATTGTTTAGGCTACAAACATTTCCCACTGGATGTGCATGTCTTCATAGCAGTTTTAGAAGACTTTGTAGAAAATGCAGATAGTATATTTTCAATAAATGTGGGTATGGAGCTAAATATAGATATACTTTCTTTAATATTGTATAGTTCATTAATCTTCTAGAGAGGGCTTCTAGAGAGAGATCAGACTTTAATTTTTCTTGCCATATAAATTAGTAATGCAACTAATAATTGTTTTCGTTATTAGTTTGTCATGTTCTCAGTTAATTATTATAGTCATTTTAATACAATGATGTAAAACAGATTAAACTGTTAAAAGTTGCTAATTACCACAATTAATTTTTTGTCATTATTTAAATAAGCATTCATGTAATCTTGAAGAATGATGTATACTTTTAACCTACTATAACTACCAACTACTACTACTACTACCTACTGAACATAGTACAGCAAGATTGTCCTCCGTGATATATTGCATTAAATTAATCTATAAATACAGCAGTAAGACTCGGACTGGCCAGAGCTGTGCATTGTGACACTGTCTGGGTTACAGCTGGGTTCTGTTCCACTTGGCTGTTATTCTCACTATACTCAAATATGATTTGCTTTGGCAACCAGCCTATTTTTAACCTTGAAGAGATAACAGTAGCCCCAGCGGTTGCATAACTTTCACAGTCTGTTTTCCACAAGCATTTGTTTTATACTTCACTGTCTTGTCTTCTGCGTCTCACTCATCCTGTTGCTCTCTGTGCCCCATCTCATTCTTGTGCTCGTCTTATCTATCTGTCCCCTACCTGTCTCCGTAACTTCATCGCCTTTCCTCATCTCTCAAAAACTGTTTTTTTTTCCACCCCCACTGTCACACAGATGTCTGTCTCTTCTTCTCCACCCACATGTTCCCTCTTATTCTACTTTTTCTGTGTAAACCTTGAATTGCATGAAATTATATATCACCAGAGACTCAATCAAGCTTTATGATTTAGAGGAGAAATTTTGTCAATCTACAGCAGTTGGAAACACAACCCTTATCTTAGTTCAGTATGACAATAAGAGTTGAAAATTAATCATATCATCCTTTTCCTCCTTGTCTTTCATCCTGTTTTTCCTCTCTGGCATTTTTTCTTCTTTCTCTCTTATGTCTCCATCTGTGTCTTTTCTCTCTCTCTCCTCTCACTTTGAATTCTTTGTTTTCCTAAGACTATTTACTTGTAGCCAGGAAAAATCTGGCTGAGTGAAAACCAGAGCACAATCACACTTTTCAGTCATTTTCTCCTCCCTCACTACAATTTAGTAGAGGCATGTCTGAGGTAACCGCAAAAAGGGACAATGAGTACTTTTTTTTCATCGTCATCCAACTGTCTCTCTCCTTTTTGCACCCTCTTATCTCCATGCCCTTAGCCAAGCAGAAACTGGAGGATCGTCTAGCTGCTGCAGCCAGGGAGAAGCTGGCGCAGGCATCCAAAGAATCCAAAGAGAAACAGCTACAGGCAGAGAGGAAGAGGAAGGCAGCGCTCTTCCTAAAGACCCTCCGCAGCCCTATCGCTGGAGAGCCTGAGTCCAAGAGAGTTGAGCTAGACTCATCTGCACAGCTTGAGGTAGGTGACTGGTTGGTTTTATTTAATCAATCACCAATTTATTGAATTTGTTCATTAAAATTCACAGTGATTTCCAGTCAGCATTTTGTTAAGGTTGAGGGGCCCATTACTTTCCTTAGTATAAATATGTCACAATATCATAATTTGAGGACAGAGTATACTGGTCAAGTCAGATATTTTTAACTCATATGACCACAGGCTCAACAGGCTCATTATGCAAGGAGTAGTTCAAAGTTTGAGTTTTTTCACAGCTACATTAACCGTATTTTATTGTAAAAGATGAAATTATTTTTGTAAAATGTAACTGCATAATAGATAGAAAAGATTGCAGGATACTAAGAGACTAGTAGCAGTAGATAAGTAACAAATTTTGTCTGCACTATTGAATTATAACAACATATTGTTTAAATGCACACTCCTGGCTAGATGTTTTCCACCATGAGGCCTGATATCAGAGCCAAATTTTACTGGCTGTTTCTTTTTTAGCCTGTTTTTTCACTAGCTGAATTGTGGCCAAATATTTGGTCGGAGAGGTTCAGTAAATTGAAATTTAGATTTTCTACATTTAGCTCAATAATCCCATAGTAAAACAGTCTCGAGCGTAATGTCTGATTAGGATTTTGAACATGTTGACACAGAGACGGGCACATATGAGTGTAGTAATATTGATAGCAGTTTTCAGTTTATGTAACCATACAATCATAAATTAAGCTAATTCTTGGCTGCTGACAGAATCTCATATATACAGCAGATAAAATATAACAGATATTTTATTGAGCTGTTGTTGTTGAGTCTGAGCAAGCTCAGTCTGCTTTTCATGTATAGGCAGCCTTGCTCCCAGGGTGTGACATCAGCCAGTGATAACATGAAGAATAGGTGAGATTTGCGTCCTGAATAGAATCACAACACAGCTGTTAACACTGACAATAAAAATAGCATATTGTTCTTGGCCTATAATGTACTGCTCTAAACAGGACAGAGTGACCCAGAGATAGAGAGGTTGACTCATTCTCAACATGTAAGAAGCTAATTTGGTTGTTGTGGGCATGGTGTGTTTTGTTTTTTTCATTCCTAATTTCCTAACTTTGATTTCAGTAATTTTAAACATATTATGCACCAAGACAATTTTAAGTAAATGTAATTATAACATAAAATGATCAGAGTATATATTATGTATTTATTTTTAAATATTTAAAACTGATTACCAAATCACCCAGTGTGTCTCCTAGTAAAGACAACTAAAAGTCCAAACACAGAAAACTTCTGCAGAGTTAACACAAGGTGTCTCTGTTTTAAATTTCTTGTGTGTAAGGTTTCATAGGGGATGCAGTATTGCAAGTTTTAAAAGCCTTTTGTCTGTCATTTTAAACAGACAAAAATGGTAAGAATGCTTTATAGTGTAAATAAGACTAGGTGATGGTCATTTGATGTGGAGATTTCCTGTCCATTTGTTGGATGTTGCATGTCAGTTTCTCATTTGATCCCGACTGATGTGTGGTGAATTGGCCTATTGCCTGTTAGGCCAGTTGGCAGTGGGCAGGTTTCTGTCACTATTGCACCAGCTCTGTCACTCTTCTCCAGATGTTCGGTGACCTCTGCAGTGGCCATGAGACCATACGTAACCTAAAGGAGTAGCTCACTGGGCCACTGAATAGAATGATGTGATTTTTTAAAGCTAGGAACTTAGTGGGTGTAGGAAGTGTGTGTGTTTGAGAGATAATAATATCTTGAAAGTAAAAAGGAACCTGCCACCAGGGCAGCTGGGAATGCAATGGATGGATAGTACCATGGTGCTGACATATTATAGCACGTACATGTGACTTTTGTGCCAGATTTGTCATTTATATCTTCAATTTTACAGAAAGTTTGATCCACATTTGCAAGACTGTCAGAGATATGACAAGCTCATTTTTTGAGCATTCTCTTATGACAAGTCAGTTATCTTGAAGTCAGGCAAACAGGACAGTGCAAGTCTGTAACGATTTGGTTATTAGACGCATCATTTTTGTTAAACAGTTGATACCCAAATTTGGCTTTAAGATGAATAAAACTTAAAGTAATTATAGTGAATACTCTGGCAGCTGTGTTTTGCAGGCTGGTGCAATACTGCAAACGTTAGAGGACTGATGTCAGTGCTGATGCCATGTATAAATAGCAACATGAGCTGACATGGATCTATTGGTGTAATCTCTCCATGGTTCCCATAAGTGCTCATCATGTCTGTTGTGCAATGGAAGTATATTAACAACTGAAAGTTGTTGCGAGTGGTGTCTTTGCAACAGCCGCTTTAAGAAGATGAACATTGCTGTATTTATCCATCTGTTAAAGTGATGTTTATTGAGAGTTTTTGTAAACATAAATATTTCTTACATGTTCATTCAGTAATTACAGGACCGTAAGTGCCATAGTTCTTGAGGGGGAAGTGGAGCCACTACTGAGAAAAGCAGTGATGGGAGACTTGCACTCAATACTTTCAGATTTTCTTTGTCTTGCCTATTTTATAATGTCCAACAGCACACAAACATATAATGAAAAGTCTCCTTTCTTGTTTCTCACGTCTTGTACACATCTTGGCTTCGTGAATAATTCCTACATGCTGTTGGCTTAGATAAAAACAGAAAATAGAAAAAAATAGACTACTTGAGATTAAAATACAGTGCTGTAGGTACTGTAGGAGTTGTTGTTGTTTTTTTCAAATCTGACACTAGAAGAATTATTCAACCATGTAAAAGAGACTCGTTCACAGTGTCTCATAGATTATATTTCCTTTGAGCGTTGGACATAAATGATACTGTAATTTTAATTAGGCTAAAAATGTACATTTAATGTCTGTTTAACTATGTGGCAACCACCACATTTCACTAACATTTGGTCACGCAACCATGTCCAAAGCATATTTTTATATTTCACCAGATAATGTGCAAATAGAAGAATATAATAAATATTCTTCCCAGTCTCTATTGCCTGCCTGTTTCTAGATACTTTGTGTCTTCTGTTGTGAGCGCCTCTTCTTGTTTCTGTCCTGCCTCTGCTTTAGCACTTTATTTGCTTCTTTCTTTCCTCTTCTTTCATCATCACTCTCTCAATCTACATTTCTTTCTGTCCCTGCCTCTCTCTTTTATAGGAGTTGGGAAGAGTGTTTTGTTTATGTTGTTGAAATTGAACTACTTTTACATACATACATTTTCTTTCTGGCTTCAATGTTTTTTACTTATCTCTTGGGCAGCATTTATGTTAATATTTCAATATATTTGTTGCCTGTCTTTCTCCACACGTTCTTTTGGCACCATAAATGCATACATATATAACAAGAGTGGCACTAGGAGCAATCTAAGGCCTAAATGTTGAAGAGAATATCTGACCTTGGAAGATTTAGTGTGATGTTTATTTCACTGATGGACTGAAGTCATATTTTCCTGCAGCAGACCAATCTAATACGAGCAGACAGACCCACATTTGGGTAATTAGAGGCACTTTGCAGCTGACAGTTGTAACTTAGTGTGTAGCCAGAGGGCTGAACTGTGTTGTGTATCCTGCACCATCTTTTAATCAGCTGAGTAAGGGAAGAATATGAGTAATAATTTCCCAAGAGACCAAGGGACTTAAACTTTGCTTGAGCCATGCTGCTACAAACCCACGGCCCTTTTTAGAGCTCACATGATTATTTCTAAAACCTCCTGGAATTTTTTTTCCACTTTCTACTATTAGTAGTATAAGTGGTGATACTCAGTACTCTGTATCAAGATAACCTCAAATAATGATGCATTTTTATATTTAAATCTATTAAATGCTCCTGTAAACTTGTAACAATAAATATATTTATATGTATATATATAATACAAATTCTGGATTAGAAAGGAGCCTTTCACTTGAATGTGTCATTGGTCATTGTCAAGAAAATAACAATTGAATGTTTGTTATCCTTTAACACATATTGAGCAAACTAAGTTCACTCAGTCATTTAAATGCTGTTCATTAAAGCAGCCTTTCATATATTTAAAAATGGCTTTTGTCTAGCTTCTCTACCATAAAGGCCTGATTGATGGAGTGCTGCTGAGGTGGTCATATTTCCAACAGGTTCTCTCATATGCATTGGATTTCTTCTTTGTTAAAATGTCACTTATGTTCTGAGGCACCTCCCTGACCGAGACCCTACTTGCAAGGTTACTCAGCAGCAGACCAACTCTAGTGCCCTAGTGGTTCCAGAGTTCTTCAATTTCATAATTATCGACAACACAATAAAATGTGCAGTCAGGCATTTGGGAATTCATGCCAAGAGGGAAGACTGAATGATTAATTCTTTATTTGTTTTCATTATATCTTCAAAAGAACTAAAAAGAGAAGAGGCATCAAGTGTCTCCAAAAAATAATACATTCAGTGATAAATTTGTTTTGTCTTCTTTAAACTTCTTTCTGTCTAGGTGCAAGATACCCTCTCTGTCCTGTCTAACCTTCCGCCTTCTGAAGTGTCCACTGCACAATCTGCATATCTGCCAGATCAAAGGAACACCATGGAGAATCATGGAACCTATCGCAGCAAGGAGGCTCCATCCTCATCCTCCTCCTATGCTACCTCAAAAGGAGCAGATAGAGACAGAGACAGAGACCGAAATAGAGATAGAGACAGAGAAAGAAATAGAGATAGAGACAGACAGAGGGACAGGGATAGAGACAGAGACAGGAACAAAGGCAGGGACAAAGATAAAAAGAAGAAAAAACACAAAAGGAGATCAAGGACCAGATCAAGATCAAAGAGCAGACACTCCCTTCCCAGTGCCTACAGGAGAGCCCGGAGGTCCCGGTAAGACACTGTCATGTACTTAACTGTCAGTGGAAAAGTCAGTTTTGATTTAGGATTCCTTTGATTTTAATTCAAATCATTCTTGATGCAGGTCTAGTTTTGATTTACATCATTTTTGTCACTATATGACTATGGCAAGTTACTGTTCAAATCCAGCTCAAGGAACTACCAACAAAATATTTTTTTACACAATATACAACTTCCCCTGATTATTATTTTCAGTTGCTTTGCATTACTATGGTAGATTATCAAATTATGGAAAAAATTTAATGCCTCTTTGAAAAAAAAAGAAAGCTTGTCCTTTGTGTAAGCACATTACCTACACAGTTGACTATTCTATAGAATACTAATAATAGAGTCAAAGTAAACTTTACTGTCATCTCTGCTATATACTGTACAGGTACACAGAGAGATGAGATGACGTGGCTCCAGCTTAATCAGTACAGAACAAATAGGCATACAGAATAAGCAAAAAAGTATATATAAATAGAATATA
>JAUMHL010000015.1:14855862-14868029 GCA_032362345.1 Sandelia bainsii
AATTTCCTGTTCTTTGCCGGCCCCCCCCCCCCCCCCCGTCCCCCGTCCACCACCCTGTGTGCAGGGCATTTCTCCAGCCCACAGTTCACACCCAGAAAGAGAGGAAGGGACGGCGGATTTGTGACCTAGATCAGGCGTCCTCACCCAGTCCCACAATCCCGCGCATGTGGGGCCTCGGGCTGGATGTTGAGGACAATAGTCAAAGGATACAGGCTCCAATTTGCTATCCCTCCACTACAGTTCAGGGGTGTCATATTTTCACAGACCAGGCAGAAATATCCTCCCTGTTGCACAAAGGGGCCAGAAGAGTGGTGGCACCGGAGGAAAGCCAACACGGCTTCTACTCCAGGTACTTCCTGGTCTCCAAGAAAAAGGGTGCGGGGCTATGCCCGATACTCGACCTACGTGTTTTGAACAGTCATCTGAGGACGTACAGGTTCAAGATGTTGACGCACGCTGCCCTGCTGAGGTTTGTGCACCCGGGCAATTGGTTCACCACCATCGACCTGAAGGATGCATACTTTTATATCCCAATATACCTCCGCACAGGACATTTTTAAGGTTTGCCTTCCGAGGGGTAGGCTATGAGTATCTGGTTCTCCCCTTTGGCCTGTCACTGAGCCCTTGACTGTTCATGAAGTGCACGGAGGCTGCTATAGCCCCTCTCAGGAGGCAGGGTCTTCGCCTAGCCACCTACACCAGACTCCTCACACAACACCTGGTTGCCCTGGGCTTCAGGCTGAATTGGGGGAAGTGCACGCTGACCCCCGGTCAGACTGCCTCCTTCATAGGATTGTCCCTGGATTCAACCTTATTCAGGGCTCACCTGTCGGAGAGGGTGGACTCGTTTCGGTCTTGTCTGGCCCTTTTTCGCACGGGGGTGAGGATTCCCTTCAGGGTGTGCCTCAGACTTTTGGGCCTGATGGCTTCTGCCCTGGTTGTGGTTCCGTTAGGCCGCGTGTACATGAAAGAGTTTCAACGATGGGTTGCATCCCTAGGTCTGGACCACGCACGCCATGTACACTGCCGCGTTAATGTCGATGCGCACTGCTTGGCGGCACTCGGTCAGTGGAAACACTCCAGCCTCCTCACACAGGGCGTGTCAGTGGGCACGGTTATGAACAGGAAGGTCATAGCGACAGACGCATCCCTCACGGGGTGGGGCACCACCCACGAAGGGAGGTCTGTAAACAGGGGATGGGGACCCCATTTACGCTCCATCCACATAAACTGCCTGGAGCTGATGTCAGTGTTTCTGGCTTTGAGACACTTTCTCCCTTATATGAGGGGACACCATGTCCTGGTCAGGTCAGACAATACTACGGTGGTAGCGTATGTCAACAGGTAGGGGGGTTGCGGTCTCTTCGGTTGCACAAGTTGGCGGCCGAACTGATTGTGTGGAGCAGTGTGTACCTTCTCTCCCTGAGAGCTACTCACGTGCCAGGGGCCCATAACTGGGGAGCGGACCTGCTGTCCAGGGGCACCCCCCACTACGGAGAGTGGAGGCTGCACCCCAAGGTGGTGACTCAGATTTGGGAACAGTTTGGCCGGCCCCAGGTGGATCTGTTTGCGTCCAGGGAGAACGCACAGTGCCCCCTGTTTTTCTCCCTGAAGGATCAGGATGCACCATTGGGGGTGGACACACTAGCCCACGAGTGGCCCTGTGTTCTGCTATATGCCTTCCCGCCGATAGCCCTGATCTGCCCGACTCTGGCCAGGGTGAGGGAGAGGGGGCTGTCAATGCTCCTGGTTGATCCACACTGGCCAAGCAAACACTGACTTCTGCTCTGTAAAGTGCCTTGAGATGATTTTTGTTATGATTTGGCGCTATACAAATAAAGATGAATTGAATTGAATTGAATTGACTTGCTTTGCAATTGTAAATGGCGAGTCTTTGAGGAATGGTGTTCTGACCGTCAGACTGTCCTTTACCTGCCCTTTGGCGACAATCCTGTCCTTCCTGCAGGGGCTTCTGGATAAAGAGAAGGCGTTTTCTACAGTCTAAACAGTATAAAGTATATTTGGCAGCTGTTTCTGCCTGTCACTTTGGTTTTGACGGCTCTTCTGTGGGGCAACACCCCCTCGTCTGTTGCTTTATGAAGGGTGCTCGGCGGCTGCAGCCGGTGTCTAAGCAGATATCCCCCTCTTGGGATCTTCCTGTTGTTTTGGACACGTTAGCCCAGTCACCTTTTGAACCTCTAGATCGAGTGGATCTCAAGGTGCTATCCAAAAAGACTGCCCTCCTGTTGGCACTGGCCTCTGCTAAACGGGTCAGTGATAGCCAATCCTGGCTGGCTTAATGGAATAGGAGCTTCTGAGGGCTACGCGGGGGAGGCGTACCCCATAGTGAGATACCTCACTCATGCTATCAGAGAACCGGGGTTATGGTCGTAACCTTAAGATTTCACCTCACTGCTAAGAAAGGAGGCAGAGCCTGTTATGCTGCATTGAAACCATTTGTTTTCGAGCACTTGTAAATTCAGACAAAGAGGGGATGTTATGTAGGTTAAGTTGAGTAAGATGTTCATCCCAAATTAAAAATTGATTAAGTCAACATCTCATCTTTACAGAAGCCAAATCTCATGTCTCATGTTGGATTGGCAACTGGTCCTTTTTCAGTCGAGCAGTTTGTTTTCATTGCTCTCATATTTCTGTCAACTTAAAAGGTGACAATACGGTATGCCAGTGTTGTGTTGTTGTAGGTTTAATTAATGCATGTGTAACACACTTGAATGGATTTAGCCGGGGTAGATACATTTATTTTACGGACCTGTGCAGCATAAAACACACACAAGATAACCACATTAGCTTCACATGCAGCAGGTGGTGTTTTTGATCGGATAACTGCCACTTTTGCCAGGGTCTAACAGAAACCACAGTGTCCTGTTGTGTGTTAAAACAGCACTGATGCATTCTCTATGGCACAGGACAGCAAAAGCTAGATTTTCTCTAACTTGAAATGTTATTAGCCCTCACATTTATTTTGGCAATGACCAATATCCTGCATAACCAATTGCAGCAGTCAGTTTTATGTGATTGCTGAACATTTCATTCCAAAACTATGGTTGTTAATGTATTGGAATGACAGTCTCCAGTCTTCTGAGAAGGTTTTCCACAAGACATTGGAACCTAGCCTCTGCTCTCATTCAGCTACAGCAACATTAGTGACATCAAGCAGTAATGTTGAACAACAGAGGCCTGTGGTCAGTGTTTTCTCTCAGTTGAAACTAAGTTGCCTTGCTCATATTATGAGAAACAACCGCAGACCATATAGCATATTGTGTTGGGATGACTGGGTTGTATGTCACAAATTAAGTGTAACTCAGTGGGGGACTGTGATTCATTTAACTATGGAACATTGTGTTTCTCATTTTGGTGTTAGAGCTTAGTCAATGAATACTGAATATGTGGTACACACTCATTACTCTAAATGTAGCCTCACACACACCTTGCCAATAAATTATGACCGTAGTGCAAAGTCTTCCTGCTCCAACCTGTTTAAAATTGCAGTGTCCAATTTATGGCTGCTATCATGGTGCTTTCAGAAATGCACTGCAATCAAATGCATGCACACGTACCAGCTCTGGAAGACAAATCTGCTGTATGATTGGAAGAAAGGTGGAAAAAAAAGCGATAAACTAAAGGGATGGAAGAAAGGAAAAACATCACAAGGATCAGAAGATTTTTAAAAACTCCTTGTCTTCATCTCTTTATTGGAGTTTGGTGCCACTCTCTCTCTCTCACAGTTGTGGAAACATGAAGAAACATCCCTTAGAACAAGTTTCAAAATTAATCAACTTCATTTGTCAAAGATGAAAGACATGTCTCAAATTATACGTTTATTTGCCCTTTTTAGCCTAAATCAGGATCAACTCCTTTGATTAATAATTCTGAAATGTCAGTAATTTCATTTATACTTCTATGTGCATTGCACAGTGATGCAATATTTTGATATATTGATTCTCATGCAACCATTGTGCAACTAAACATATTAAACCTAGAAAGTAGGGCCCAGTAAATGTGATCTGGAGCTTCAGTAATATCTACTGAGTAAGTGATTTAGTGCTGAAAGTATAAAACATGCGGTGTAAGAACAGCATATACCTACAAGAAAACAAGGGTTACACTGATTGTAGAGAGTCTGCAGTGACAGCGAGAATCCAAGAACCACAAAGACTCAAGCTAATGGAGGTCAACAGAGGCAACACTAGCTATTCAATGAGCACTGGTACTACTATCACAAGCACACCGTGATACATAGAATTGGTAAAGTTGCTCCTCTGTCCATCTTCTGATTTCAGGCCACTGTGTGTGTGAGTGTCTCAGAATGAGTTTCCACTGTTTACTGACCAGATGCACAACAGATACAGAACTAACCCTAACAAATCTGCTTCTGCCTCATCAACAACAAAAACACGTTACTTATTTTTCTTTCTCATTATCTCTCACAAACACAAGCCTTCATTCAACATACCAACATAAGCTAGCTCGTGAAAACATAATGCTCGCTGCTGTTGCAACATGCGCAGATTCACCGGCACTAACTACTTATACCCCATCTGTGATGTTTTACAAACACATCTTGAATAATTCAACTCATCCTCATCTGCCTAATGGCCTCTTCTTCCCTGAGGGCGCCTGGTTGCTATTCGCCTCATCTCTCATTTTCTTGTTGTTTGCCTTTGTTCCTCTGTCTTGTGTCGCTTCACTTTCTCTGCTATATGTTTGTTGCAGTTTACTCTGTTTTATAGATGCTTTGTGAACTTTCAGAGCAACTTTTATACTGTAATTGTACTGAGTCTAAAAAAAAAAAGGAACAGTTGAGGAGAACTTATCCCAGGCAACTGTGTGAAGATGTGTGTGTGTGTGTTTGAGATGGAGATAAAGCTCAAAATGCTAAATAGCTCCCTCAGAATGATACTGAACAGTACATTATAATTTAATTGTTTAACATAGCAGTGTTTGTATGTTTGCAATTTGAAGAGAATATGTTGTCTGATGCAACTTGCTTTTAAAATGACTTGTAAAAAATTTGAATTTTAATATTCCTCTGTATATCATTATAGTATGTAAGATTTTAAAATGAATATTTAGGTTAACATCCTATGCATTGTTTATTGGTATCCGCTTATTCCATGTTCATAATTATTATTATGTAACTTGTAATAACTTGTTAATGTAATATGATTTTTTTCTTTTACCAAGACACTTGCACCTGACAAGAATTCAACTGTAGTTCTGCTCAGTTGATAACTTAAGGCGTTGTTTGTTTACCATGTTTCGTGAACACTTCTGTGTGTATGTGTGTGTATTTGGATACATCAGGGTTTAGATGGAAACGTGATGCTGATTGATGAAATTATTTGATATGACAGCTCCTTCCCTCTGTGATTACAGCTGTTAATTTGTCTCATCTGTCAGGAGAGCACAAGGATGGGTATTTGTCCATTCACGTATGAATCACTCTTGGGATGCAAATTAACACTTTGCATTCAGCATTGTAAGCATTTGCTCCCTGGTCAGTAAAATTTACATTTCTACCTAAAAGAGGAATGAAAGGAAAATGAAAACAACAAATGGCATTTTTGGCAGCTCCCCACTCTACATTTATTCTGTAGCAGTATTTCTATATCTTTTCATCATTAATTGACTTCTTTACATAAGAAATTTCCTGTTGCCTACTGAGCAGATGATGTGCTGAAACTGAGGACTAATGGTAGTTGTGTGGTCGAGAGAAAACTGTTTTTCCTTCACCTGCTAAATGTTTGACCCTTTTCTGACCTCACCTCTCTGTCATTTTTTTTCTGCGTAGGTAAGATCCAATTAACAGTGGTACTGAACAGACATTTGCAAGCACAACTACAGATAAAACAAAACAATAGCTAAACATCTTGACACTGAATAGAACTCACTGGAGAGTTGATTTCCAGTGGGAGCAGCACTGCTGATAGCTCTTTGACACTACAGGGAGTAGTTTGGCCTAACAATAACAGAAATGTTAATGCTTACCGTAATTGAGGAGCTGAAAAACACTGGGAATAAAAGACTAGTAGAGTATTATTAGATGAGTTTAATCCCAGTTGTCAAGTTATTTCAAAACAAGTTAATTTTCTCACTGTTTTTTGGTGAATTGTTTTAATGTGCTCTGTTGGTTCCCAGCGCAGTTGATGAGTCAAGATTAGTTGAACACTTTCAGAACAGTTCTGTAATGGTGTTTGAGAGGAATCCGTTGGAGGGTTTAAAGTTAAGTTAAACTAAAGTATAGAGACCCATCCTCAGTTTGTGAGGCAGTGGTATTATTATACATTCAAGTGTTTAACAGTAACACCTGACAGCCTTGTTACCTCCATATTCTACACCACTATGATGTATTTAACTGAGCGTGTTACATCATGCTTTAGCTTCATTCATAATTCTTTTAATTATTCAATGACCGGCAAAATGTGTGGAGACATGTAATATATTAATACATTTCTCTCTGTTTCACTCTTTTTCAGGATCTGATGGCCAAAGTGAGAGCCATGCTTGCCACCTCCAAGACCTTCCAACCTCCCACCTCCTAAAGAGACCATGGTTTTCTACTAGCCACAACAACCTCGGCCAGTTTGCAAGCATCATTCTCCCATTTCCTGGAGATTTTTCTGGCCTGAATCAGTTTCAGCTCCATGTGTTTATCCTTGATTTATCATTTTATCTTAATTCGAGCATCACCAGATTGAGTTGGATTACATTATGTCTTGTGCAGCATTGTAAGAGTGAAGTAAAGGCACTCGTTAAGCTACAATACAGGGTTTCACACCTGATCTGAGGAAACAGCCCATCAGCTGGAGATCACGTCAGATATTGATATGTTTTTTGTGCAAGGAGAATCAAAAGTGGAAATAGTTCATATGTTATTTTGTATTCTGTTTTAAAACACTTCTCTCCCATATATTGATAGTATTTTTTTGCAGCATTACCAAACGCTGCGGGAGGTCTGTATTCTCTCCTTCTATGAAGGGATGTGTTTTTTTGATAATTACATTTCTTTTCTCTCTCATCTACTATTCTTTGCTGCTGTTTTCGCTCTTATTTCCTCTTCAACATCTCAACCATCTACTTGAGAAGCTGTTTTGTGTCCCTCCGCTCTAGTGCGTGGCCTTCTGTTTCTGTTCCTGGTTTGTACTGTCATGAATTAAATGCAGAACTACTTTCTAATCCAAACTGTCAATAAAGTTTCAATTATGATTTATTTGTTGTCCTTTCATTTTTATACCTTTGAGCAAAAACAAAAGTCTTAAAGTAGATTTAACATTAGGGGCAGTTTTCGTGATTTTCTTTTTCATCTTAACGGGCTCATGTATGTCATAATGGAGTTCAACACTCCCTCTAGCTCCCCCAGTACTTCTCTTCCCTGTCCTTCATTTGGGGCACACTGATAAAATTGAAGAAATAATGTTTACTGCCCTCAAACTTTAACCTTCATTGACTGTATGAAGTTTAGTGTCACCTGAGCATTGCTGATAAAACCAACAAACAACATTTTGCCTAATGTCCTCCGGGTGTTTCCTGCTGCGGCTGAGATGGGACCTGTAACCGAGTGCGCAGTTAAACCAGGGTGCAGAAATTGTTGGTAGATTCCTGCTTGATGACCTCAGGTGGTGTACAAGGGATTAAATGTTCAGAAAGAACCCTTTTAAGGCCATCACAATCAATGAAATGTCAAAATCAATTCTGGAACAAATCGGCAAACAATGAAAAGACACAAAAACTGCTGATGTCTTTACCCTTCACTCTTTCATTAAAAGTTTTTGCTACAGCATTCTGAATATACTGAAGATCCATTTTAAGTGGACGGAAAACTTTGGTTTTTTTTATGCATGACCATGATTATCCCCCAACCTTAGCCAAGTGGTTATTTTTGTGCTAATGATGGAAAAGTTTCTTTAACCTTCATGAAATGATTTCAATGCAAACAGTAACCTTTGCCTAGCTCTTAATGCAGACATTAATGAGAGTGATTGGTTGGTTAAATCAGAACATTTTTACTTTTTAAAAGGTGATTTGGAGGGTTATGATGAGCCTAAAATCAAAAAACACATGTCATTAAGGAGATCATGGACAAGCAATGTGTTTTGTCATTTTATTTTAGGGACTTGTTGATAACCAAGGACTGAACAAGATGAGGGATCAGAACCATTGTGATTAGAAATTAAGCTGAAGTGCTAAAAATACGATCATGCCCCTCATACTTAACTATAAGGTACAGTAAATTAACATCCAGTCCAAACTACGACAAAACCAGAGGGGTGGAGGTCGGGGAAGAAAGGAAATCTGGCTGGCTGCCACCAGCAAGTACAAGTGAGCTGAATTTACCTGACAACCGGATATCACCTACCATGCTCCTGTCCAGGGCAGGTCCTCATGTTACAGTCTTTAGTAGACGTTGTCAGGAGCTTCAGATGCCCCTCACATATTCTTGACATTGGAAAGAGTAAAGAAGGCTTACCAGCTCTTCTTCAAAGGAAAGTCAATGTGCTCCTCCCCTCAGCACCAACGCTCTGCTGAACTGAAAGCTCTGCTCTGCAGAGAGTAATTTAGACCCCCTCTCATGAAAGAAAAAGTCAGCCTTCACCATCATGGAAGCTCTGCAGGAACATTAGGACCAACAAAGTTAAGAACTGCTTCAAGCCTCAGGCCATGAGAATGCTGAATATTCCCTCCCTTCTGACAAAGAGAAACAGCTGACACTAACACAGTTTGTTGCTGATCTTTTTTTTTAATGCATTATTATTATTTTTCCCACTTTATATTGACTTATTGTTGTCTGTAACCTACTTGGCTTCAAGTTAGAAAAGTTGAAAAATTTGAAACTTTAACACAGCAAATTAACTTTTTTCCCATGAATAGCAGCTCTATGTTGTGTTCGTAGAGCTGATTTGTATCAAATAACTGCAATCCAACAACTCAACCACTTTAAATGTTTACCTTCTGAGTTTTGGTCCCCTTACATCACTCAGATGAACACAGATCCTCTCAAAAGTTCAGTTTGTCTTCAGTCTGATTTTACTGCTGTGTTGTCCAAATCACACTAGACAGAGTTTGTTTTATTGTCTAAAATTTGCTTGAGTCTTGACTGAATAAACATAAGTATAACTACTTTCCAAATGGAGCCTAAAATGCACAGATCAGTCAATACTCTGCAAAATTTAATTAAACTCATGTGTTGATTGGACCAAAATACTTAACTAAAGGTCCTCACAGAAATCGATCAATGGAAAATCACCACTCTACTCTGCCAAGACCATTTCTCCAATTATGTAGCTGTATTTTACAATCTATACATAGCTGGATTTGCTGTCTTGAAGAAAAAAATGTGCGCAAAGTCAAAGCAGAATGTGCTTTGTATTTTTAAAAGAAGTAAAGTAAATTCAAGTGTTAAAATCTTTCACAACAAATTTAATTAAATCCATTGTACAAGTCAGATAGTATGGCATCTGACGTAAACATCACCACTCTATCACTCACATGCATACGTACAATAAACACACTTTTTCACTTGTTCTGTCTAACACATACACACACACAGATTCTGTAGCATGTTGAAAATACTGCAGAGTGGAAGGAAATATTTGTGCCTCCCACCAGGCAACAACATCTGAAGGCTCGATGTCATGGAGTGCTGTGCTTGACCTACCAAGGCAATATCACTGTGTCACTGTATCACTGAGTAATGCTGCAAGTTCTGCTGGTAACTTTAGAGTCCCGACTTTTCATTTCTTTCTGTTTTTTTCTCACTTTTTAGGCATGGAGCTAAACATTTGATAGAAAAGGTCAAAATGAAATGCAGCAGTACCATTGGAAGCCAACAGTCCTGCATTTGCCAACAACTTTTCCTTTGCACAAAAGATCTTGAGGGTGAGTGGAAAGGTTTTTCATTTATTTCACACTGGACTGATAGATAACTGCGGAGCTGTTTTAAAATAGTTCAGAGTCGACCCAGGTCACATGAGTAGTAGTCTGACAGTAAAGAATAAGTCCTAACACAGGTTACAATACCTTGAGGGCAAGTCACATGACTAGTCTCAGGACTTTCATTCAGAGATGAAAGTACCAGAATAAAAAAAATGTATTAAAAATATATACCAGATGGCTGCATCTTATACAAAATAATACTTTTAATATGTACAGTTGTAAAAAAAGGGAGAAGGCGCTAATAATGATGTAAAAGACTTCTTTGAAACAAGTTCTTAAAATAATTTCATAAGCAGGTGTTTTCCACTAACTCGCATAAACAAAACACCTGCTTGTTTATCTCTGAGTGTTGCTTGGCCAGATTTGTAACATCCTGAAAGTTTTAGTAGAGAACGGTGCTACAAGAGCGTTTGTCTCACATCATTTATTACGTTTAATAAAATTGTTCACTGGAGACTGAAGACTTTTACCATCAAGGTTCCACCGACAGCATGGCTATGTATGCATAACAACTTATTTTGGGTAATGTCATTTATTTATATGGGCTTGCATTATAGTATATTTGAGCAATGACTCAGAAGTAAGCCAGCCATATTAATTAATATTCAGTTGACCAGTGTGTGAAAGTGCTCTTTCCCACTAATTTTGCATAAGGCTAATTGCAACAAAAGAGCAATAATTTATTTTAAACAAATATTACTTTTATTAATAATTATGTGACACCATGGTAGTGTTCCTGCCTGGTACCCCCAGGTTTTTGATAATATAAATTAAACATTTATTATTGTTAAAGCTGCTTTAAATATAAATCCATCTTTTGGTGTATGACTGTGCCAAACTATTAGACAAACAACCTTCATTATAACTTCATTAGCTGATAAATAAAATAACCCAGATTGTCGGCACTTGTACTTCTGTCTATTGGTGCCTGCTTTGATACAGTACGATACATGAGTCAAAGATTCAGCAAGCAGTTCATCTGGCCAATCCAGAGTGTGTGAAAAGACACTTATTTTATTATTTTTGCCCTTTATCTGTCTGCACAGCTGCACTGGCCTTGATAAGGCAGGCAAGTGATGCCTTAAGCAGCATTTTTCATCGGGTAATTGTGTGCTACCACTGAGGAATAGATAAATATGATTCAAACTGAGTCTAGTGAGGAATATGAAGGATGAGCCCATATCCCTGTATTACCAAAGCAGATAATCATATACTCCATCCAAGCACGTATGAAGTTTGTGTAATATTCAGCGCTTTTGAACCATATTCCAGATATAAAAAGGAGATTAAAAAAAAAAGGTCACTGACACAGGTGTTTGCCTCAGCATGTCTTACCTCCATATTCATTTTATATGTTTAGCATCGTAGATGGTAAATGGGGCAGTGCTGATTATTCTGTGATGACTGCCACTATAAATCAGGGGTTTAATGGTCTACAAGATAGCGTTAATCATTACACACTGGAAAAAGGCTGTGGAAACTGAAAGGAGAAGGTCTCAGTGATGGACAAACAAGGGCATCCTGCATTCCTCTTTTAGAGAAATTCAGTGTTATTTTTAGCTTGTTTTAACTCTTATAATTAAAGTGCACAGAAGCGATGAACTGGAACAAACTGAGGAAATGAGATGTGACAGTGGTTAAGAGTAGTTTTACACAGAGAATCCAGTTTTCTTTTCCTTTTTAAAATTCATCTATCACACATAAACCTTTCAAATGGAGTCAACTGCTTTCTCAAATGGCACGCAGTGACAAAACATTGTTTAATTATGCCTGTTAACTGTAGGGCGCTTTTTCTAAGCTAGTTCTGGGGTTGTAGAATCACTTCACAATCTACTTCATGATAGCAGGTGCAGTAAAAAGAGAAAATACACACACACACACAAAAAAAAAAACAGGAACACACGCAGACAACAATGTTTCCAGGGAGCAACTAAATAGATATAAACACGCCATTAGATTAATCAAACAACTAGAAAACTTACATTTTAGCTAGTTTTCCAAAAGCAATTGACTTCAGTAGCTTAATGAGTTACCACAGCAACAATTTCAATTCAATTCAATTTAGTTGTATTTATATAGCGCCAACAAAAGTCATCTCGAGGCACTTTACATTGTAAGGTTTAAGACCTTACAGACTATAAGTAAATACAGAATAATGTGGAAAACCCAACAGTCCCACTTGAGCAAGCACTTAGGCGACAGTGGAGAGGAAA
>JAUMHL010000015.1:14873282-14925488 GCA_032362345.1 Sandelia bainsii
ATGTAAAGTGCCTTGAGATGATCTTTGTTATGATTTGGCGCTATACAAATAAAGATGAATTGAATTGAATTGAACTTTACTCTGGGTCACTGTGTGAATCAGAATTAGAAAAGGGAGTAATGAAAAGTCTGACTTTTAGCAAAGTGAATTTTCGAAAGGGCCGAGTCAGTCAACAGCATTTTATTTTCTAAGACAAAATTTACATTTCAATGGGTTTGGCAAAGTTCCTAGTTTCCAAAAGGTGAGACAGTGTTCAGAGTCGATGAGCAGGAGGAGCACTGAAGGTGTGTTTCTTCTAGTCTTTGCTTGCAGTTTATTGACAGCACACAATAAACCAAGCAATGGATTAATTTTGTTTAGCCACCGTTTGACCTTTTGTGGTGTAATTTAAGTCTGTGGTGAAGTTTCCTTTTCAAACACTATCTCTTTGTTCACTGTTCATGCATCCATACGTGAAACTATTCAAAGATAAAAGGCTGATAGTTTATCTCTTCTAACCAGCACTCAATCTCCATCTGCCACAGTAAAAATGAAACTGCTTGAGAGATACTGAATTTCTGGCACTGACGAAGAAGTAAAAAAAATACTGGTGTTTACCATAGAGAATATTTGGCGGTGGTTCTTATAGAGAGAACACAAAGCAAATTCTGGTCTACACTTTACTGTTAAGAGTTGCCATTGTTTAGAACCGTCAATAAATATAGTATAGTAGCATACTATTTGGAAGCTGAGGGTAGCACAATAATAGAGGTTTGGGGCTGATTCATTTCTTATTTTCTTGCTATGACTCAGAGCAGACTGAGTATGACTTTTATTGGTGCTTTCTGTTAAAGTCAGCAGTGTTGACCTTAAGATTACCATTCAGTGAACACCCATTATTACCATCTTTTCTGAAATGTGCTCTGATTTGCACCATGTCCACACTATAATGTGGATAGAGTCCAAGACACTTTGAAACCCCAAGCCAATAATCCAAAACCTGGATTTGCAGATAACTGTCATTACTGCATTTTTTTCCCTTTACTTGACAGCAGTAGTAGAAATATAAACTTTAGAGACAGGAAACATGGGAATAGATAGACATACAAAAAAGGTCCCCAGGCAGGAAACCAAAACAACTTATATTGTGATTAAGTGGTATACGCCTTAACAATTAAACTACCTGTGACAGCCTTCAATATGTATTTTTTGTATCAGTTTTTAGCGTAACGTGTTCCCCCATTCAGTAGCTCACTGACTACAAAGGCAATCCAGAGAAGACTGTTGTTAGTCACTCAGTCAAAGCTTTACCTCAAAACACCATCACTAATGCTGGGTATATTATACATACTGTATTATAGTATATTTTTGAAAAAATATTTCTCATCAAAATATATTAAGTAGGTAAGTACAATACAATACATGACAAATTGAAGTATTGTACTTCTATGAAAAGTACATTAATCTGAAGTTATTAGTGTTTCCCAGCTTTTTCAACAGGTACCTGTTTGGGTGATTTTCACCCCACATTAGTGATAGAGGGTCTAAAATAATTAAACATTAGGGAATCGTTAACAAAAGAATTACTAAAAGGAAAAAAAAAAATTATGGAGCTGGGAACTTGTTCTTCGGTCCACCTCTACCTGGGATATTTGAGCATTTTCAGTGAAAGAACAGTCTCTTTACATATGAAAAATATTGTCTCTCAATCACTAACTATTTTGCCTTTTAGAAACAGGCTAGACGTTTCCCCCTGCATCCAGTTTTTTTATGATACTGTAAGCTGAACTAACTGGCAGGCGACTGTGGCATCATATTTAGTGTACAGACACAACTGTGGTATTGATCTCATGTGACCCTCTGCCAAAAAGATGAAAGTACATTTCCTATTGCAAAGGCAGAAGAAGTGTGGCATTGTCATACTGCTGCCAAAATAAAACTAGGAGGAGTTCAGAGAAGATGGTTGGGCAAAATGTGACACTAAAGGATATGATTTGTGTCCTGTCTTCTGTCAATAATCCACATGGGTATCTTTGAACCACAGGGGTAATTTTTTCCCAGACATGACAACATGCTTTAATTGCCTAAACTTAACCACAGAGACACAACTTTTTGTTGTTAAGGTTTGGGGACTTGTTGAATTCACTGTTTCCAGACTTGCTGTGTCTTCCTGTAGGTTTCAACTAAGGGGATGTGTAAAGCTGCCAGAGCATCTCACCTGCTCTTCCCCTTCCTTACACCCTTGCCAAGGCTTGGCATCTTTACCTGCCCTCTCTCCAAAACACCTCGGCTCTATTCCCGCTTCTCCGTGAGTTGCCAAATTACCACTAAGAAATCCCACTTAACATATTGATATAGAAAAGGTGTTGACACAGCTGCCTGCAGAAATCAGAGATCTGAATCTATAACATATAGTGTTAAATCACTGTTTTTTCAGTTTGAAATTATGTGACCCAAAGTATTTTGAATTGTTATTTCAGCCCCATCTGGGATAATGAACCAGCATATCATATACACTGCTGGGCCTTTTCAGTTCATCAAATTCTCATGCAATACCCTGAAAACACCCATACCACTGAAATGCTGTCATGAATGTACTAAACATAGACACAAGTAACACATGCAGACCCTTGTGCACTTTTACATGTAAGTACAGCTATAGACAATGCTGGGCTTTATCTTTTTTCCCCTTCACCTTCTTTCTCTTCAGTATCTATTTTACAGCCAGCTGAAAATGTCTGAGTGCCTTCAAATGCATGCTTCAATTGTTTCAGTCCTCTTAGTGGAGCAACACAGCAGGGAAACGTCTTCCCTGGTGCTTTTAAAACCACTTACCAACTTGTGCACTCTCTATACACAAGTGTAGAACTTGGATAGCCATGAGTTTTATTCCTTCACATATGCTCTTATAGATCTCATTATGAATGAACGTTCCTATGTCTTATAATGCTTTATATCTTACATTATAATTCTTGTCTTCACTTTTGCTTCTTTTTGTTTATTTGTCTCTCTGTTGCACTTTGTATATCTTTCTATTTTTCCTTTATTTCTCTCTTCACTTTGTGTTTGTTTCTTTACTTCTTTGTATTCTAAAGGAAGATGCAGTGCAATCCATCTAAATGTGAGTCTGAATCTCTACAGCGTGTTGTTTATATGAGGGGATTTTGCCTAATGGTTTCAACTTGGTGTGACCTTGCCATGCATCCTATTTTGGGGGGACTTTTGTTGTCTTTCTCAATCTCTTCATTCTTTTCTTGTCCAAGAAGGCAAATCAAACTGTGGGAGAACACAAGGAGAAGGGTTTTTAGGTTTTTGCCTGAGTGTGAGGACATCTGCAGCAGCAACAGCGTGTACGATCACACTGTTTTTAATTCACTTCTATCCTTTTCTGTTGTGGTGCAGCCTCTTGGCCTGTCATGGACAAATAGTCCACTGGACCCCACTTGGTGCAGAGCAGTCATTGTTTCCCTAAAGCATGAACTCCTTCATATCCATCCTCTCAGGCTCCGCACTCTGGAACACAGGCAGAGTTCTCTAAACAATAGCCCCTGAATAACCGTGACAGTGGATGCGCAGACAGTTCCACTGTAATTGGAAAAGACCTCTAATGAGTGAGGCTGAATGCCTGACCATGGGCCACCAAGCCTGAAGCATGGGAGCTTGCATTGTATTTCTCCTCTGAAGGCTTTGGATGGGACTATTTTGGCATTGTCTCTGTGTGTCTGCTTGTGTGTGAGGATTTACTGTGAGAAAATTCATTTGGGATAGTGGGCCATTCCCACAGTGTATATCCTATCCTTTGGTCTTGCCTGATTTGCATTCACGCTAAAGACCACTCTACTGTTCACTGATCTGTTTGCTGCTCTCTCTGTGCATCCTAACTACCTTTCTTAGAAAGTCCATGGAAATATTTTTAATTTATTTTTTTATCAAACACATTTTATGTTCCTTCTCTATTTCTCACCCCTCTCCATGAATAGACATGGTTAAGGACAGCTAGCTGAGGTAATGCAGTTTTTTTTTTAAATGAGCTTCCAGTCAGCAGAACAGCACAGTCACATCTAATATCTCACAATAAAATGAGAGTGGTTGCTTCCCTCTGCAGGGAGTGCTATTCAGCTCAAACTTTCTGGAGAAGTGGGAGAGGAATGCCTCTTAATTAGCGACATTATGACTCCCAAGCGAACACTAAAGACTCCATGGGTGCCATGAGTTTACATCTGCTGTTGACTTCTGACCCTAAATTTTGTATCACCCAGCAGACCTTCTCTTGGCTGCCTACTGCTTAAAGAGAGGCACCAACCTTTCCAAGTCCATCCTCTCTATAGTATGATGAAGCTTTTCTTTTCACAGCTGTGGTCTCCTGCTTGCTCTGATATTACATACCAGCCTCTCTGCATTCAACAAACAGAGAGGTCACAACTTGTCTGAGCTTCATTCTGACTGGCAAGCATGATGGCCCTGCTGGGTTGCCTCTTATTAATAGTAGCATGAATTTGATCTGGCTTTGGACTGACCAGCCATGTGTGCATCTATAACAGCATAACCTGTACGACCTACGCAGCAGGAAACCAATAACACTGAGCCCCTTTTTGTTAAGTATTTTCTGGTTTCTCTTTTTGATCTGATGATAGGTGTATTGACCTTTTCCCCCTCCTGTGCTACTTATATATTATTATTCCATAAATGGAGCCCATAGTCCGCAGTTAAAATCTTCAGCTCTGCAGAGTGCAGTGACAGAGTAAAGTGAACTGAAATCAGCATCCTACAACTTTCTGTGACCAGCTGTGGTCTCTGGCAGACAAGAGCACTGAGAGAATTTAACAGGCGTGTCAGCGCTTAATTACAGAGCCAGACCAAAGGAAACAGCTCATGTTCCTTGTTAAAACATGCCGAAGGCCATAAGCTCGCAGCACAGACTGTGTGGGGGTCAACGGGTCAGACTGGGATGATGAAATTTCCTGTATGGGTTTCATGAATTTGGCTGAGGTAAGTGTCTTTTATTGTTATTATTCACTGGCTGAGATCCTGTGTGCCTGATTTGAGTGGGTAGTATAACATTAAACAAATATCATGATGACTTCTAGTCTAAAAGTATATACACTTCTGAAGTGTTTTTAGCCATGCAAGTGGCACTGATCTATGAATAGTAATGCCTGTCATTCCACCAACTAATTACAGTAGACACCTAAATGTTTTTTCACAGAAATAGTACTAAATTTTTATTTTAATTTAGTGCTAACTAGCTATTAGTATGTTATCAAGCTAAGGCAAGGTGATGCGCATGGTAAACATTAATAGCATGATTAACTAAACATTAACTACACATATTAACTACAGCATGACTGTTGATTCATATTATTGTTTAATTCAATAGCTCTTAAATATACTGAATCCAGTCATATTTTTAACCTACACTACTATTCAAAAGTTTGAGGTCAATTAGAAATGGCCTTTCTACGTTTCTTTGTTTTTAACTGTGCTCACATAATTGCAATGTTACAGCTCCCTTGTTCGTTTTAAATAGGGCAGCTACAATGGTGAGTATTCAAAATGTCAAACAGCAAGGACAGTGTACAGTATAATATATACTGTACAGAGAATGTAGAATTTAAAACACAGACATAAAAAAATAACAATTGACCTATACATGAAGTGCAAGTGTGTGGCAGTGCAAAATTCATTGTGGGGGAATGTTGTAATAGAGGAATCTTTTTGAAAATGTGTTGTACATATGCATACTGTATATACTCCTCAATATGTATTTACTTATGTATGTAGTACAGTTTGAACTAAGACTGGAATTCACATTGAGTTCTTTTATGGACCCAAAAGCAAATTTAAAAAATTGTTTTGGGTCATTTGTTGGACGGATTGTGGTGAAGATGGAGAGAGGAAACATGGGAGAAGAGGTCTGACATACAGTTTACAGCCATGCCCATATATTTGCTTAAGTGTGACTGTGTTACTTACACACACACACACACACACACACACACACACACACACACACACACACATATACATTCCCTTCTCTGATAGCAGTTCTCCGCTGTAGCTCCATAGCCCACTAGACAATTGTTATGTGTAATGACCCACTGTACTGTTACTCTTGGCTGATCCTTTCTACCATCCCTGGGGTGTTATATTTTGCCAGCCTGATCAAGCCTGTGCTGTCACTTGGATCCACCAGACAATGAACCATAAAACTTTAATCTGGGATGAATTGTCTCTTTGGTTCCTTTCCAAAACCACCATTTTAAAGGATGTGTTCCAGTTGGTATGGATGTTGTTTAATTCATGGTTAATTGCTAAACAAGGAAAAGCTATATACTCTTTTAGGATAATTGATGCTGTGTCGCGGACAATTTGAAAGTTTGAACATTATCACACCCTGAAATCTGATGTTTCTAATTTGTGTTACACTCATAGGGGACACTGCCAAAAAAACGGAATTACTTAATTCCCAGTTGACTAATGACTTAAATGACTTGAGTTCTCATTTGATGGATTGCTCTCAGCAGTTTTAATTTATTTTGGATCCTTGACGAACAGGTGGGAAAGAATTCAACTGCTGTGCAGCAGACTTCACACAATCATAACTTTTTATTTTCTATATATCGCTGTCTTTAGCATCCACAAGTCTCTCGGTAAAGGCCACTTTAGATGTGGTAAACAGTGCAATATGGTAAAACTGACAGAACACAACAAAATGTAATTCATCTTACGGCAGTTCAATCATCACAATCATTGAATGATCTACAGTACAGTCAATTAAATAAGCTACAGGGAGATACATATTTTTATAAGGATTATATTTTATTTTAAAAAAGTTTATTTGATTAGGTAGAAAAAGATGAATATGTGGTATTTTAAAAATGTTTTTATTTTGCACAAAAAATGAGGAGTGACTGTGCTTCTGCGAGTAGAGTGAAAAGGTCACTTTCCTACTGGAGAGCCAGGAGGAAGAACAGCCAGGGCCGACTAATCAATTCATCGCAGAGAATAGAGAGACAAGTGGCTGATGGTAGCCAAATGTTGGTGTGTAAGACTGCACCATAGCCTGGAGGTTTGGGAATGTGGGCCAGCACCAGTGGTATAAACTTGACACAAGCAGCCAGTGGAGAGGGGATGTAGTAGAAACATGGGAGGCTGATATGCTGCAGTGTTCTTGAGGAATGGAAGGGAGGGAATTCAAGAGGTTAGCTAGGAGGAAGTTGCAGTACAAATGAGAGATCAAGCAATGATTACAACTGAAGAAAGAGCTGGGCAACGTACTGTACCTGGTGAGTCAAGGGTCTCATAGTGCAAACACAGAAATAGATCAGGTTGCATCTGAAATCTGCTCTACTACAAATCGGCGAAATGTAGAGAGTGAAATGATTATTGGGCAGACAGATATTCAAAATAAAAATTTTAAGGATGAAGTTGGTATTATTATTATTTTTTCCAAGTATCAGCAAATTGTATAAAACAAAATTTGCTAGTCCATTTGTTGATACTTTCTGCTGGATGAGTAAAAAATACACAGGACCTCCCATTTCAAACTTTTCATTGTTATTTCTTTTAATCATAACCATGTTTCATAATCTCAACTGCATGTTTTACTGTTTCCTGCTATTTCAGGTGACCCTCCTATATGTCATATCAGGGAAAAGTCACCAGTTTAATTGTCTCTTGCCCCTCATTCTCAAGCCCATTTGAAGATGTAAATCTTAAAAAATGGTTACAAATGCATATGTTTTTGGTAGAAACTGATATATCTGTCTCATCCATTTATCTGACATATCCAGTTAGTCTTCATCTTTAAAGTCTTTTAACTTGTAAAATTAAAACATAAAGGACATGGAAAGGAAATTTTTCCACCAATTTTTCACAATGAACACAAAGGTGAGATATATCTTTTTTATTGACAACCTCTAAGTGGTTTGCCACGGCATCACTTTAAAGAGCACCATACAATGACTTTGCTGAGCTTTTCTCAACTTTCTGGGACTGACTCCCACACAGTGGATGAGACCGTCTTGAACAGGGCTAATCAACAAGCTTATCATTTAATGTAGTAAGTCAAGATGTGCAACGTCAGAGTCAGGGAACAGAAATAAAAATGTGTACAGGGTGTTATCAGCATAATAACAGAAGGTAAAGTTATGGCACATAATGTCAGATCTTTTTTTTTTAACTGTAAAGTTTAGGGTGAGATAAGACTAGGGAATGAAAGTTGGGAGATTACATGAATTACATTTGGCAAGCTGTTATTCACATTAATTCTGTCACACAGGATATTACTCTTTGTATTATTGGTTTGTTTGTTTTTTAGGTAGGAGGTTTAGGAAACATAATAACATTATGCATAAAACCAACTGAGGTAAAGTCTTAAATACCAGTATTAAAATATTATTTCCATAAGACTATTTTTGTCTTCACCTTTTACCATCTACCTTGCAGAACCTTTGTGAAAAGGAAGAAATGCCCCCTTTATCATCTGAGTACCAGAGATGATGGGCTGCCTCCTTAATATGGTGTGACTATAACAGCAAGATTGGAAGTGAAGTTGATGTATCAGAAATGCAGAAATTAATACATAATACATCCAAGCTGTCTTATAAAGTTGCTGGATTTTTGTCATAACCTGACACACTGAAGGTGATTATCCTTCACAGCTGATGGTTAAAAAGTTGTCACAGATTTTTTACTGTAAAATATTTATACGTTTTACATTTTTAAATATTGAATGCATTCATTTTTTACACTTTGAGAATTATTTGTTTGACCATTCCAGCTACTGACGTTTACTTCTAATGACTTAATTCATCTTTTTGGTACAAAGAAGGCCAGCATAAAATCCATCCAATAGTTTATTAGATGCCGTATTTCACTCCTAAAATAATAAACCGACTGACAAAATATTGACATATCTATGCGTTGCAAAACAAAATCATACATAAAGGTGATGTAGATTTCTTAATATCCCCTTCCCAACACGAAATGGGGATGTTTTTACACAGATCAGAATAAATGGAACGAGCTGCATCATGTACCTTGGAACATCCCAGATTTTGATTCAGTTGTGATTGTTGGCAGGCAAGAGGGTAATCATTTTAAATTCTAAATGATAATGTAATCAAAAGATAATGAAAGCATCACAAGTCTTTGTATGAATCAATTCAACCCTGTGATTATGGTGCACCAGTTAAGGGTGAGCTGAGAATAAAAAAATGTATTTATTACATGTTAGTTTTATAATCCAACTTGACAATCCTATGTGTTACTTTTGAAATGTAATAGGTTACAGATTTCTAGTTAGCCTGTTTTAACTTGAGCATTAAAGGTGAAAATGCCTAAAAAAATTATATACCCAATAAATGTGTATGAAACCAACAAAAACAATGATAAATAAAAACGTGAGAGAAGAGAGGAAATTAAAGAAATTAAAAGAATAAATTCAATAACTAATATTAAAGTAAATATGTGTGATAAATAAACAGCCATAAAATGTCATTATGTTTATTTTATAATTTAATTACATGTGACTAGTTACTCCACATCCCTGCTCATAGGGTCTTCATGTGAACAGGAAGTTTGCTCTTAAAAAACATACTTCAATTGAAGCATCTGTTGTCTCTTAAATAGTTGTTTCAGAATGTTGAATACGGAGTCTCGGGAGGAGATGAATACCTTGGTTTAAATGCAGACAGATAAGTGCATCTTTTTATGGACAGCCCTTGGAATGTCCTTCAGATGCATGACACCAATGAATAGCCTTTACTACAATAGCTCTTATCTGCTCTGTCAAACAAGGCTGCATGCAGAAGTTGGCTACCACAAGAGCATCCCACAAGAACGAAGGGAAGGGAGAAGAGCAGTCAAATCCTCTCCTCTGATCCCATTGATGTCTAAGCTTAACTCTAATTGAGGAGGTGCTCACTTGACAGAGCATGACTCCCTCTTATATTACTCACTTAAGCAGCTCTCCTTGAGCTGGAAGAGATGTCCTTTACTCCCTGGTGTCCTGCAGTCAACTTTTAAAAGATCAATTGCAATTTGGGCTGAATAACCTCAACGGCTTCTGATGGATCGCTCACATGGGCTCATGGGGATCAAGGGATCAATACATTTTAGAAAATGAAATAGGCGAATGAGTGTTCTATGTTTACTCCTGTCAAAGTGAAACACATACTCTATTTAGTTAGATCACCACTGAGGCTGGCACTGAGTTACAGTTGAATGAGTTCACTAATAACACGTTGGTATAAAGGAATGGGTGTTTCATGTGAGGTTGTGGGAGTTTGTGCTGCTATTTGTTGATTTTGAAACGCTGCCTGTTGACATTCATGGTGATGGTTAGGTTGTATCAAAGAGCATTTTGTTGCTGCTGGGATTTACTGCTTCTTGTGGGTTTAGATTTATGATGGATTGATACTCAGCTGAGTAGAGAAGGGTAGCTGCTTAGTCAGTGTTAATTGGTCGTGAAAAGATGAAAATCATACTGTATTTCTGTTAAATGGATAGACTGGCTGTAGCAAAATATAAGATTGTTGACATGTATTTGTTTTAATAATTTTATGTGCATTTACTAGAATCAAAGAGAGTATGGATACTTCTTAGATTTGGTTCTTCTATCCTGACATTGTTGCCATCTGAAGTTGTTGAGGCAAGTGTGTTAGTTCACAGTTGCTTATTTATACATCCATCAGATATGCAGGAACATTAGCTTTCATTCGGAGTCTAGGCATGCTTCTGGGCACCTAATAAGTTCAATATTCTTCACAATAGTAGTAAGTAAGTACAGTTGGTTTTTAGAGCTTAGAGATTTAGAGAATAACAAAGAAATGAAGAAATGAATTTAAAATCCTTCTCCTTACATACAAAGCACTTAATGATCAAGCTCCATCCTATCTTAAAGACCTCGTAGTACCATATTATCCCAGCAGAGCACTTTGCTCTCAGACTGCTGGTCTACTTGTGGTTCATCAAGTTTCCAAATGTAGAATGGGAGGCAGAGCTTTTAGCTATCTAGCTCCTCTCCTGTGGAACCAACTCCCAGTTCAGATTTGGGAGGCAGACATCCTCTCTACTTTTAAGACTAGGTTTATATTTGACATGCTCTCCTCTCTGCTCTTTTCCTCCTCTCTCTTTCTACACATTTATATTCAATTCAATTCAATTCAATTCAGTTTATCTATATAAAGCCAAATTACAACAAAAGTCATGTCAAGGCAATTTACAGTGTAAGGTTCAAGCCCTTACAAAATATAACTACTTACGTATGTATAATTATGTAGAAAACCCAACAGTCCCACTTGAGCAAGCAAAAGGTGACAGTAGAGAGGAAGAACTCCCTTTAACAGAAGAAACCTCCAGCAGAACCAGGCTCAGGGTGGGCGGCCATCTGCCTCGACTGGCTGTGGTGAGTGGAAAAAGGAGAGAGAAAAGAACAACAGGCAGCAAGAGAACAACAACAACAAGCAGCAGACTAAACATTGGGCAGGTTGGTAGGGCCAGTTACTGCACACTTGAAACATACAGCTCTGAGGCCGGGGATACCTGCAGAAAGGTACAGAGAGAGGGAGACAGAGAGAACGAAGTACAACTACAGGAGATAGAAAACAAATAGTTAATGACATGCAATGGTGGCATATGAGTGGACAGAGGAGAGGAGAGGAGCTCAGTTTATCAAGGGAGTTCCCGCAGCAGACTAGGTATAAAGGATAAAAAGCAGCTGAGAGAAAAAATCCATAATTGTCCTTTTAAGCATAGAGGTGGCAAATCAGAACAGACTCATAACAATTTGTGGTTACAAGGTATGTTTAGAACTTGACTTGGTTCTGTGGGCTGTGTATCCTCACATACATATCCTTTTGCAGGGATGACCCAGTAATGTTACAAAGTCAAAACAAATCATAATTTGAAATATTTTCTTTATTTTCTCATTTTTTTAATTAATCTTACTCATTATGATACAAATTGCCTGGAAAAGAAATAAATGGATACACAAAATAAGAATTAAAAAAGCTTAATCAGTTTTATAATATTAAGCAAGAAAATATTTTGAGGACTTTTTGAAACATGATTTGAATAATGACACGTTTGAGCACTCATCTGTTCAAGCAGCTGAACATGAATACAGCATGTACTGCACAGGAATACCAAAATCCCCCCCACAAGACTAGGTTATTACAAAGAAATGTTTTAGTTCCACAGGTACATAATAGACAGAGCTTCATTTAGCAGTTTCTCAGCAGTAAGAGATTTCCACTGTTAGCGTCAGCTGGAAAAAGTACTCTACTGTACACAGAGTACAAAAAGACACTTAATCACAGGGACCAGATCAGTGGAATATGGAGTGACTGTGTGCTGCCAGCAGTGCTGGCACCAGGGAATGGGATAAAGGATGATGTAGTCCTCATAGAGCCTGTGGGCAGCTGATCCTTCTGAAACATGAGCACAGACTTAATCATTCATTTGCTTATTTTCAGAAAAAGTCACAATAATAGAGTACACATGCACTCAAACATGAAATGACATACAAATGGCTATAAAGGAAACTATTCGCACAATTTATTTTGGGATTAAGGGCTTAAGGAATCAAACGTTGCAAGTGTGTACATGCAAGATGGCATGTTCTCTATATGCACTCTTAAAATATGTGTGTGTGGGAGTATTACACACCACAGACCTACCATCTCGTCGATCTCCTATCACCACACAATAAGACTGGATATGAGTGGATTCGCTGAGCTTCTGTGGAACAATGATGGCTTCCTCTCTGCCTTAGTTCTTGGCAGATGCATCATGTAGTTGTTATTGTATCCCAGATCCATTCCATCCATTGCCAGTGATGCCAGACTAGTTGTGGAGCCACTGGCCCATCACATCTATTATTCAAAAAAACATGTGTTAGCAGCTGTTTCCGGGCTTATTAGACAGATATCACACTCAGACTGGTAATACAAGTTTTGTTGCTTTTAGTAGGCAGTATGGATGCAACACCATCGTACTATAGCTACAACCAAGGATGACACATAAACAGATGTAGACATTGGCAGAGACACTGTCATGTTTTTCTCACGTGCCAGAATAATCTTCTGGTGCAAACAGTTTCTCCAAATAAGAGAGAGATTGTTTGTTAAACTACTCTTGTTGCTTCTCAGCAGTGATTCAATTTTAATTTGAAGATACACATCTTGTGAATAACAAGTGATGAATGTGTCGCGTTTGTACCGTAAATTTCATTGGGAACATTCTGACTGAGGATGTTAACTCAGACAATTTGGAGGTGAGCAGATTGCAAGAACAGTTGGTTCAGGTAGAGGAGAGGATTATGAGTTGTAAAGTAATACTTAGACTTTTTTGGTTATACACACAAATACACATACATATTCTGATTACAATCAGCTGCAGCTCAAGTAAACATACAGTTTACTCAGTTTGCTCAGCTGTCATTTTACTAATACTCATCTAAACTTAACCTCTCCTGTCTCAATTGCACTCTACACAGTGAACAATATTAGCTGTTTCATGATCCTCAGTGTACAAATCTTAAAAAAAAACAACTGGAAAAGATGTTTATCCATTACACAATGCATTTTATGCCACAAACTAATTTGGAAAATATTCTGTTAGTATGTTTATAAATGAGTGGACCTACTGGAATTAATCTCTGAGATGGGAACTGTGTGTAAACAAGGTCTTAATCACATTCAACTCACCCTACATCTGTCTCTACAAACTGAGAACTAAGATCTGGATTTTAATTGGTAAAGGTCCTGGGTTGAGGAGGTAGTCTTAATTAAAACCCAGGACCCACTAAAATCCTCAATGTAGTACTGAATTGCAAGTCTGCTACAGTGACACCATAATCAGTTAGAGTATAAGTTCTCATACAAACTTGTAGAAATTAAGTGCAGTATTTGGAGCTCTGAAGCTCGAGCAAAACCACGGGTCAAAGCATCTGCAAACAGTCAGATAATATTGACAGTGAAAGAATAGACTATGATTTGACTATGTGAGAGGCTTCCTGTCCATCCCTGAAGGCTTGGGTGGTTTTTCTGTTGATCTGAAAGTTAAACAACATCCAGGCATTGGATTAAGCTTAGTAGATAGTTTACATCTGTAAAGCTACGGGATGTCTCATTTTTATAATATTTATTTATCAGACATGTGCTCTAAAAATCTTAATGTGGACAAGTGCTGTTTGGAAGTAATGAACAGTCTGGTAGCAATGCAGAACTATTCCTTTCTAAAGGCTTCAGACCTTGTAATGACTTACTAGGTTGGCAAGCTCCTGATTCCAGCATTAGCTGAGACAACAATATGAAAAAGAAGGGCAACAAAAGATAAATACTTTACTGGACGTGGTCACAGTCCACCCCAAAACAAACTCTCATAATCCAATATCTATCTACCCCAAAACAACTGTTATTTTGCTAAACAGAAAATTGACAGCACGTCATCTTTGAAAAGTGTGAAGCAATGTTGTATTTTCAAGGTGTTTTTTGAAGTGCTAGGATATCAAAACAAACAAAAAAAGAAATGTAAGAAGAAAAAAATCTGAAGAAAATTAGAAAATGTGAGAAATGCCAAATTACTATGAGCAAAGTGTAGCATATTTGCATATTGAAGCTTTAATAATGTTTTTAATTTTGCATTTCACATAAGATTCTCCATGCTGCCGGAGATCATCACAGTCTGGCCTCAGATATGGGAAATGGAAGAATGGGAAGTCTTCCTTTTACGTTTTTTTTATACTGTGTGGGGAAAGTGGATTAGTGTTTATAGGCTCCAGGATACTGGAGTTCCAGAGATACAGAGTTCCAGGATACACATATAAACTGACTGCAACACAGATGGCTACAGTAGCTACAGAAGACACACAAATGATGGAAAATTTCTCAGCTTGCTGCTTGGGTTGTTTGAGTTATGGACTTTATTACACATGCTCTTTGATGCCCCTCCTGTCTCATCAGATGTTGGAATTAGGGGAGTAATTAAGGGAAAAGCCCCAACCCCCACTAGTTCTTTCTGGTATGCTCCGCCCTGCCATTTATTTCACCCAATGACTAATTAATGAATTGCCATGAAATAGTTACCTAATCAAATCACTGGAAACATAAATCTAAATAAATCTGTGGGATACTGGCAGTATCAGAGCAACTGTTCAAAGATACAGAGAGATACAGTTACAGATACTTAGATGTGTTTCTGCATTCCTCAAAGTGTGTTTCGGTACAGGAACATTAGTATTTGCCCCCTTCCTTATTTCTTATTTATTTATTGCATTCCTGTCACACTTAAATGATCTGGATCATCAAATAAATTATAATATTACACAAAGATAGCCCAAGTAAATACAAAATACAAAATGCAAACATTTAAAAAAAGCAACACTTCATGCCGCGATCTAGACAAATTCAAGAACAGATGAGAAACAAAGTAATTGACATGTATCACTAAGGAAATGGCTACAAAGCCATTTCTAAGGCTTTGAGAGCCATTATCCACAAAAAACAGAGACTTTTGGGCAAATATTCTATGGACTAATAAAACAAAAGTTAAACCTTTGTGTATCCCATTACATCTCATCTTAAACTAAGACAGCATTTCATATAAAGAACATCATAGAATTCTCTGCTCTACCAGAAAATCCTGAAGGAGAATGTCTGGCCATCAGTTCATGACCTCAAGCACACTATGCAGCAGGACGATGATCCAAAACACACCAGCAAGTTAATCTCTAAATGGCTAAAACAACAAAATTTAGGTTTTGAAGTAGCCTAAAGTCCGGACTTAAATCTGATTGAGATGTTGTGGCATGACCTTAAAGAGGCCGTTCATGCTCAAAAACCCTCAAATGTGGCTGAATTAAAACAATTCTGCATAGAAGAGTGGGCAAAAATTCCTCCACAATGCTGTGAAAGACTCATTGCCAATTGTTGCAAACACTTGGTTGCAGTTGTTGCTGCCAAAGGTGGCACAACCAGTTATTAGGTTTAGGGGGCAATTACTATTTCACAGCTTTTTTTCCCTTAATAAATGAAATCACTTCAAAACTGCACTTTGTATTTAACCGGGTTATCTTTGTGTAATAATAAAAACTGTTTGATGATCTGAATCATTTAAGTGTGATAAATATGCAAAAAAATTAGGAAGGGGGCAAATACTTTTTCATAGCACTGGTTTTCTAAAACACAGTGTGCATATACACTATTGCCGAAAGTACTGGGACACTTTCCTTTACACACACGAACATTTATGGCTTCAACTCCTCTGGGAAAGCTGTCCACAAGGTTTAGAAGTGTGTTTAGGAAATATTTGACCTTTCTTCCAGGTCTCTGCTCTAATTCTCTCTCTTGTCAGGCCAGTCAAGTTCCTCCACACCAAACTCGCTCATCCATGTCCTTATGGATGTTTCTTTGTGCACTGGATTCATTGATTTGGAGGGGTGTATCAATACTTTTGGCAAAATAGTGTATGTGCAAAGTTCTGTATGCATGCATGTGTTAATGCAAAGGTGCATGTTTCTGTTTGCAAGAAGCTGCAAACACAGCTTTGCAACACATGGTCTGTTAAGTTGCACAAAGGCTGGGCCCATTAAACAGATTAATTTGAGAGATTGGATGACGGGTGGAGGGGAGGGAGGGAGAGGAGATAGAAAGCATGACAGCAAAGAGGGAAAGGGAGGATGAGATGGGCAAAGAGAATGACAGACAGCCACGTGGGACAGTAAAGAGACTTGAGAGGAAGAAAGAAGCAGAAAATGCGAAAATAAAGAGAGGTGAGGAAAAATAGCAAGGGAGGAGGACAGGCTTTTGGGAGAAAGAGACAGAAACCGAAAATGAAAACAGGTAGGAGGCAGAGGAAGATTAAAAAGTGAGCCAGAAGGAAAGAGGAGGGATACATAGTATGGATGTAGGTCCTTCTTGTGCAGGATAATGGCTACTGTCTCCTCTCTCCTCTATTGCTCACTGAAGGGCAAAGTGTCTGTGGGCAAATGTCTATCAGAGCCTGGACAGCTTAGGCAATTTCATGGAGCTAGAGAAGATGATGATAATCCAGTTAAATTGAAAAATGGGAATGTCTATGGATCCTCGTTCATCCTGTAATTAATCCTTTTTTACATTCATGCAGCCAGATAGTTTATATGATTAGCAGTGACTGAGGATAATACTTTGCTCAGTGCTGCCCTGCTGAAGTACTCTTCACTGCCCTGTATACACGTGATTTTTTTTTTTTCCAAACTGTACATTCAACAAAATAGACCTGTATTGGTATAACATGGTTAGGAGTCCCTGTACAGTAAAGCTACTGAGGTTTGTGTACATACAGGATCAATTTTGGATTAAATCGATTAATTCAGGAAAGTTTTGAAGTTATAGTTACAGTAAATGTAAAAATAGACTAAGTAAAAGATGTAAACTATCCATGGTAAAATGTATTGTACATTTGTACCTGTTTCTTACTCCTTCCAGTCTATAAGCAGCCTAACTTCATTTTATTGTATAGACAACACTGTCCCCCAGTAAAATACTGATACAGACATTAGAGTGGTATTGATCTTCTCCTCTAACTCTCTCAAAGTGCTTTTCTCTATATGTAATACATCCTTTTAAACAAACTCCATCTCTTAAAATTTGATTTCTTAAGAAATAAAGTGCAACAGCAAATGCCTTTTGTTGGGAATGTCATTGTAACCTGGATTTGTTTTCTACAGTATTAGCATGACATTAACATTTATAACAATGTTTTTTTCTAATATCTTCATTTATATTTTTTTATAAAATCATTATGAATTATACCCGTGAATGAGCATAATAATCATCTTAAGAGGGAAACATTATTTGCAAACTTGAAAATGATCTGGGTAACATTAAGGCAGCTGCACTTTAGAGATGTCGCAACAAACAACTGAAGGTGATGAGGTGTCTCAACAGAAACCTTTGCCTGACTAAATTTAGTCTCACTCAATGCATTTTTTGCTTAAAGAAAGCACAGAAGGCATTTTCTAGATTTATGGGGAACAACAATATCTTAGAGAAGCTGCTTAAAAATTGCCAGTGGGTTATGCTTTACTAAATCTAAGAACTGACATTTTGAAGGTCTGACCCTTTTGAAGGGTACATTTATCTTTCCAGAAGAATTACATGCTATTGTGGAGCCTCTGTGTCCCCTCTCTCTAACAAAAGTCTGTTTAAAAGGCAGCTTTTTTTAATGCTGCCATTTAAAGCGTCTTCAACAAAGACACTCTCTTAAGTTTGGGTGGGGACCATATATTTAATCAAGACTCTTTACTTTTTGCATAATTTTATATATTTTAGAATTAAGCAATTAATGTAAATATAATATCCATATATAAAAAGGCATATTGAGTGGATTCGCTATGATTTTGAAAAGTACATAACTAAATAAACTCACATTTCATAGTACATAGTACAAAACACATCTTGAAGTACAATACATTTTTGGTAGACTTCTAACTCAAAGCAGAGATGCTCACAAAAATATGGGATGAAGAAAATGCTACAACGTAAAAGGTTGTCAGGAACACAATGGATGTATGTCATTATTATAATGATCGTAATTCTGGAAGAAAAAAAAGTAGGGAACCATCAGAACTTTAGAGTGTTGAACAGAGAAGAAACTAAGACCTAAATGGACATTCTAACAGATCATCTAGGTTCCTCTGACACTCTGTGTCTGTCAAACAAATTGCTGTGTGTGTGGCAACGTTTTGAACTCTCAATAGCACATGACAGCACAACTGTGATTTGCAAGGCAATTTAGGTCTTGGAGCACGAAGAAAAGGACTTCTGGCTTAAATACCAACCTCTACAACCTGGAAAACTCAGAGGCAATCTAGAAGTACAATCTAGAAGTGTGAAAGACCCAGAGACTCTTAAATAGAAAGGTGGACCCACTCTGAAACTGTGCCTTTTATGTTGGACTATGTTAGGGACAAATCATTGAATGTCCTTCACAGTTATAGCCTGGGCTTTAAAAAAATGCATTAGGCAATAGCAAAGACAAAGAAGTAAAACTGTGTAAACAAAAAACAATATAGAAAACAATGCATGAAATATCTGAATATTTTCAAACACTGCTGTGGATGTGGTTGATGCTATTGAACCACTGAATCTACAAAGTAGTCTTTCTAGGCTCCAGGATGATGTCTGTCTCACTACAATTGACTAAAACAGCCAAAAATATTACTTCTTTGCTCTTCATTTATTCCCCCGAGCAGCCTGAAACCAACACTTACATCCACTGAACACATTAACAAGCAGAATTCATAAACTGGACTAGGTGGAGATAAGGTTGGGGTGGAGAATAACATTATTTATTTATCAAGCCAAATGGAATTTCAAAATGAGGAACTGAGTGGATGGTCAGTGCTCCCTGTGTCAAAGAAATTGTCTCATCAAATAAAGTTAGTTATTCAAAGCTTTAAAACACCCTGGACACTATGATGGATAAACAGCAGAAAGACCAGGAACAGTGCTGCGTGCACTCAAGCAACACAGAAATGCTGCACTCTGTTTACTTGCACTCTGATGATTCCATTAATGTTAATTTAAGGGAGGAATCAAAAGAGGAAATGGAATATTTTAAAAAGCCCAGAGCAGGGCACATTTATCTGAACTGTGTTCATATGAATAAGTAATCAGGGAAAAGGTTAGGGCATGTTATTCCTTTGTGCATGGGATGAAATTCTAAAAACCAGACTGACAGATTTCTGAACTGATAATCACATCAATAAGACCCACTGGTACTGGGAGGGTACCTTTTTTTGTAAACAAATGTAGCTTTTTTCTTATCAATAAGTAATTAAGGACAAGGTTAAAACATGATTTTAATTTATTCATGGAGTTGCTTTCAAACTCCAGATAAAAAAACTGAATAATGGGTTTTGTACGACTTTTGACAACCTTTGTGAACCCCACTGCTAAAACAAAGATAATTGTGTGAAATGATTTGTAACTTAAGCAGGGAGTACTATAAAGCCTAACTAATAAAGGAAGCAGCTTTAAGTATGACTATCAGCAGTTAAGAAATTAAAACATTTTCAAATTCAAACAACAGCAACCTGTAATTACAAAATTAATATTGTCTCCTCTTCAAAACAAAAGTTTCAATAAGCTAGCTATTTACACCAGATTCCCAAAGGAATTTCCCTTGAAGTATAAATCACATCATGCAAAAAGTCCCTCTTAATTCGATTAAACAATACATGAGACAAGTTGTGTCACTCAAGCATAACAGAATGTTATTCACTGAATTTGAAGTAGTTGCAGGAGAACATGCACTCACACCTGGTGAGGATAATTTAACTACCAGAGTACACCTCAGCATTGTAGTCTCTAGGTGTATCCCTTCATGGTCACAGTGTTCCTTTTGGATGCTTCTAGCAGAATGTCACACTATGTTGCAAAGTATTCATCATTTCAAGATGCTGCAGTGGCCTGAAAAGGTTTCAGCTCTCAAATAACACATTGCCTTCAAATTTAGTTTGAACATTATAACATTTATATTGCAAATGCAAATATATTCAGAAATTGCATGAGAAAACAATTTCTTGTCCCCTCACTGAGTTCTTACCCAGTGAGGGGACTATATAACTATTAAAGTTTACTAAATGTAAATTTTTACTGTAGAAATCATTTGGATGGCAGTTGCAACTAATGCACATTTAATTTCAGTCTACCTGTGGTGTATGTACTTTCTTTGTTATTATTTAAAAAGTTAAGGGCCAAGCAGTCCTGTCACTGGTTGAGTTGGATAGTTAGCAATTTGTGTAATCATCTAATACTTAGCAGCAGGTCACAGGTTTAATGTCCATAACCCTTCTTCATCTCTTTACAAATTGAATCTCTGAAGTACAGTATCTCTATCTCAGGTTTAGAATTTTAATATTTGACCAAATCTGCACCCCCTGCACTATGTCCAAGGATAAGAAATTTTACACTTGATAAAATCACAGGTCTTTTCGGAATGTTATTGTGCAAACCTGAGCTCTTTTGGACTTGCAGAAAGCTGCAGGCTGGTAATTAAACTGGATAACTAAATAGCTATTAACCCCACTGTTCTTACTGTTACTTGCTAATATTAGAGCCTTTAATTGGACTCCTTATGGTGTTTCCATGGCCTAATTCTGTCTGTTCCATAGAAAGTGAGAAAGCACTTCAGTGTAGTGAGCCATGTACCAAGCTACTGTATTTAGCTTTGTGCTTACTGTATATTAATAATAGATTTATTAAAACACAGGGCATTGTTTCTCTTTCCATATGTTCTTCTGTTCGAATGTTATAGTTGGTAGGTTTTATCCCCAGGTTCTTCTGTCTCCACATGTCAAAGTGTCCTTGTGTAAGACTTTGAAATCCAGAGTGCTACTGGTGGCTCTGCCATTGGTGTGTGAATGAGAAGAAAAAGCGCTTCAGGTAATAATAAGGTAGAAAAGCACTATAAATATTCAGTAATGCTTTAGATTGCAGCCCACAACTGACTAAGTAATTCAACCAAAATTACAGGGTACTTTTTGTGATTATGATATGTATAGTATGCCAGGTAAATGGTAATAAGATGCAAAATTTGAAGACTAAGGGGGTAACAACCTGGTAACTTTAAAAATGAAATGTACATACTTGCTACATACATACTATAAAGATACATGCTAAATACATGCTATAGAACAGTCCTGGATTACCAAGAACTTTTAACCCTTGGGTACTTATTTCAGAATTACAGGATACAAGATTAACTGAGCAACAAAACTGGAAAGTTTTATTTCAAAATTTCCACACGATGATGATGATGAAAGTACGTTGTGTATAGTCATTATCAGGACAGTCTTGGCTGCAGGTGACTTCACCAGCACATTTTGAAATTTTCAGAGCACAGCAAATATTCCTGGCATAACTTCACCTATTGCCTTAGTGCCTAGATGAGGGAAAACAAACTGAAAAGATCAAGAATCATAGGGCAGAGTACACCCTGGACAGGTTGTCAGTCTATCACAGGGCTGAAACATAGCGACAGATAAACATTCACACCCATGGGCAATTTTAGAGACACCAATTAACCTCACTGCACATTTTTGGACCGTGGGAGTAAGTTGGAGTAACCAGGGAAAACCCACGCACTAGGAGAAGGTATTTGGCCAGCCAGTGGGTTTGAACCTGGGTTCCTCCTGCTGTGAGGTGACAGTGCTAACCACAACACCACCTTCAAATGAAGAAGGATTAATATTTTCTTTGAACTGTTCTTGCTAAAAACTAGTTGTCAATATTTTTAATTGTTTTGCAGGAGAGACACCTCAGGCTTTTAAAGGCAAGAAGCAAACAATGACAAATACAAATTGCAGGAATGACATGGTTGATGGAATAGCAGGACGTGTGAAAAGCAGAGGAATATAGAGAAGAAGAAGGAGAGCAGGAGATTGCTTCAGTGATGCATTGCTTCAGCACATCGCCTGTTGTGCAGTTGTTTGTTATCTGCCAAAGTCACAGAGTAACTGTCTGGTCCACTTAGAACAAGAAGAGAGGAATAAGCATACCATATTAGTCTTGCTTTAAAAACAATCATTTTTGGCTCATTGTATGATTTGCAGTTATTAATATGTGGGAGGTTCCTGGAAGTACGGGATGTCTATGTAACGTATTGCATACTCAGAAAAAAGACACAATGGAACGGGTTGATTGGGTGCGTGTTGCTTTAGGTAATGGTAAAACAACTAATCCACCAAGGCTGACTTGAGAAACACACCATGAGTTTGAAGGCATCAGGTGCATAAACACTGCAGAGATGTGGAAAAGGGGAAAATGGAGAAAAAACACAACACTAAAATGCAAAGTGGATTATAACACAAAACAGCAAAGTGAATTGATGCATTCTATTGCATGTTGGCCCTCCTTCCAGGTAATATTTGCAAAGTGTCCCCTTTTGTAAAAACACTTTTAGAGAGTTTTAAAAAAGTTCATTTAGGTTAACACAAGTCATTATAAATCCTGTAGTCAAAAATCACAGGGCAATCTGAATAAACAAACACATTAGTTTGTTGCTAGGTACAACTGCGATTACTTATAATATGCCATGTCCAACTTTGTTTGTGTGAGAGCTGAAATCATTACCACATATCTTCTGGGTACAAGTACCCATCGGGAGTCTGATTAACATGGAAAGATAAAAGATGCATATCGGCAGCTTGTAGCTCCACAACTTCTTGACCTCTCTCATTCCTTCTGGCGTTCAGTCAGTGTCAAGGGAACAGAGAGGAAAGAGATAGTACAGGTTAAACTTCACATATCAGTCTTTTTTTTTTACAAGAGCAATATCTGCATGCAGACCTCTCTCAGACAGCATGTCACATTTCATTATCGTGTGCTGCGACTGGGCTGTAGTTAATCAAGCATGAAATCACACTATTGCCACTAACAACAAATGGAAGTGCATTCTGTGATTGACATGCATGCCATGAAGGCAAAATAATATAGGCATAGACTGTAACATTAGTTCTATGATCACGCTTTTACAGACCTCTTAAGGCTTTATTATGCTTCTTTTCTCTCTGCATACTGAAAATTTACATGCTTAGGCAATGAGGATAAGGCCGTCTAAAACCAAGTCTCTCTTAGCTTATGGAAAAGCAGAATAGCTGCTTAATGGGGCACATCTGTATTCAGAGAACTGGAGTTGAAATGCATAACTAATATTGCATTTCAAAAAGTCAGGCCCCTCTAATAGAGCTCTTAGGTCTATAAAGCAAAAACCGACAACTGCATAACCAGCAGCTAAACTAAATCCCAATATTTACCTGGTCACACTGGTGGGCATCACCACTCTGGACAAAATGAGAAGGTGACAAACTCAAATTCTAGACGGAAACCTAATTGAGTCAACTGTCCAGGAAGTCAGACTGAACCACCACATCCAACTTATCCCTGCTCCCACATGGAGCCAATGTGCTATCTGACTCAGACTATTTGTAACACTCAAATTTCAGTTCCTATAGAAAAATAAGGCACTTTACAGGACTATGCATATATGTGTATACTTTTGGAATTATTATGCAAATATGACAAATATTTTTGTGGCTTACACCACAACACTATTTTGATGGATATAACACAGCTTCCAGACCACTCACATCTCATTTTTGTTCATTAATTCAATCCCTGTTTGTGCACAGTGACATCTGTTTCTGCCAGTGAAAGCTACAGCTACAAAAAAGTTCCTACCTACAGTTGCGACAAACCTTATTTCCAGAGAAGTTGGGACTCCTTCTAAAATGCAATAAAACTTTAAATCAGGGTATAAATTGGGTATAAGAGGAGCATTGCCAAAGGCTCAGTCTTTGTAAGCAAAGATGGGTTGTGGCTCACCACTTTGTTCCTGACGTTGTGAGAGAACTGTCGGACAGTTCAAAAAGAATATTTCTCAACGCGAGATAAAGATAATTCTCAGAAGCCACAGCCCTGCTTGTTTTCCAGCTATCCCTGCACTTCCAGCTTCTGATTGTCTGAACACACCTGATCCAGGTAATCAGCAGTGGGTAGGGCAGTGATAGTTGGAAAACAAGCAGGACCGTGGCTCTCTCACCCCTGATTTAGATCTCATCCACAGTATGTTATATTGTAAAAAGATCCACAGATTCTGAGGGAATCTTGGTCTGTAAAAGCCAAGAATGGAAACCAATAATGAGCCAAAGATGAAAAACACCATCCAGACAGTAATCAGTGTGATGGTGTGGGGCTCATTGGTGCCTACAGTGTGGATGACTTGCATATGTGTGAAGGTAGCACTGACGCGGAGGCAATGTCTTTTCCCACGAAAAGACGTAGTCTTGTTAGCCAGTGAATATTTCAGCAGGAAAATGCGAGGCCTCATTCTGTAGTGCTACAACAGGTTGGCTCCATAGACACAGTGTGTGTGTGCTTGCTTGAGCGGCTTGCCTGCAGTCCAACTCTGTCTCCTGAAATTTGTAAATGTATTGTGCATCATGAATAGGAGAATCAGTGACCACGGACTGTTGAGCCGAGTCTTGTATCCAGCAAGTATTGCCAATACTCTACCTGCAAAACAGCTTTAGTTATTATCCTCAGTTCCTGAACTGAATTTTGGTCTCAGCTTTTCTGGAAGCAGGGTTAGTATACAGAGATAGAGAAAGATATTGACAGGACAATGGCAACCAGTGTGGATGAGATTGTTGCAGCTTTATAAGTTATATAGTCATAGTCTACTTAAAGAAATGGTAAACTGACATATTACAACCACTACCACAGCACTGACTTGAATGAAAGATCTGTGCATATCCAAAGAATGTATCAATCTGCTTTATAAATGTACAGAGACAGAAAATACCAGAAAGAACCAGAGTTTCTGCTGAATGTTATACATTCAGTCAGACACAGAGCTGAACACAAACACACTTGCGCTCTCCCATAGCCAAGGTTGATGCATCTGTTGCTACAGTAGCCAGCATACAACTAATGCCTCTATTTTGTTTGGAGCCAATAAAAACAAATGGTGAAGTTTGTGCATAAAGCCCAAGGCAAAAATTCACTTCACTTTCTGTCTGTATACACCTGTAAAGTGGCAAAACAATCTAAGATGTATAGTGTGTAACCTACATTTGACAACACAAGTTCAGCCTTTCTCAGATGCCATGCTATAGTGTTAGGAAGTCAGGGAAAGTGAAGCACCATTGTTTGTAGTGCTACTGATAAGAACTTGGAGGAGAACTGATCATTTTTTAGTGATAAAAGATAGTGCCAGCACAGCTGCCAAATTTGTTAAGGAGCGAGGAAAGTGCTGTTGATCTAAATCATTGATGGCTCTCCCCATGGGTCACGCTGAGGTCCTACTGATGAGATGAACAAGTTCACAGCACGTTTTCTATTAGAGCAGCCACCGTAACAAGGTGGGAGCAGGTGTGGGGCTCTTTTCACTGCTTCGACTGCTGAGAGTAACAGACACAATCTTTTGAGGATAAGGAAGGAAATGTGTTCTGTGGATACAAGCGTTGTTTCTGAAGAAACACACACAACACCTATTTTCTCGTCTCTAGCCACAAGCACGATGACAAAAACATCATTCTTTAATTAATTATTATTTATTTCAATAAACATTTATTTAATTAACTTTTTTTTTTCATTTTAAAATCCTAAATATTCATGATGCATTTACTACATCGCAGATATGCAAATTAGCATATGACACAACCTAGTGACTTTTCAGGTAGACTTGTTGCCTTCTACTGAGAATGCACCAGAAATGGTTAGCTTAGCTTAGCATAAAGCCTGGAAACAGGGGGAAACGACTAGCTTAGACTTTATTCAAAGGGAAAATACCTACATAGCGAAAGCTCACTACTTACTCACTAACATTATATATGTTTGCTTAATCCATAAAAAGTAGAAAGTCACAGGTTTGTATGTAATATAATTATAATTACAACTAACATAATAGTAATTATTAACTTAGCTCCTAGAGTTTGCTGTTTGCCTGGCAACCTCACCAAAGTCTAGATTTTTGTGTATATTAAACAGGCATTAAGCCCTAAATGATTTTTTGTACTGTACATATAATTACATAGATTTTTCTTGGTACGGTATGGTTTCTTGTCCATACAGTTGATTATTTTTAATAAAATCACATTGCGCATAAAGACTACTTTTTTGGTCAAATGTATCAGTTAGTTTTTGTTAGTTATTTAAAAGTTTGGTTGAGCCAATTCCTCTGGCCCTGCCCTAAATGTGATGAGGTAGAAATGATTTTGGGCACTATTACGTATGTGGTGGGGACTATAAAGCCATTGTCAGGGAAGATAACAGCGCATTTTTGGTAATAGGTTCATTTTAAAATGTCCTTTAGAGAACAACTTCTATACTTCTATACTTCTATATCACAGTGTTAGATTACCCACAGTACCATTCACTGACATTTCCCATCCTGTTGATTTGTCTCTGTGTCATGGTTTCCAGCCAGGATGTCTGGTCTGTGCCTTGTTTGGGCATCTTCCTGCTCCTCTCTCTCCCCTCACTCTGCTCGCTCTCTCCCTATCAGCCACTTAATCAGCCTAATCAATTTCACCTCTTTATAAGCAGTAGCTCAGCCACTTACTCGCTGCCAGATTGTCTGCACTCATTCGCAGAAGCACCTTTCAAGCCTTAAATCCTGTTTCGTGAGTTTCTGCCTGTTTCTGATCTGCTCCCGTGTGTACCTCTGTTGGACTCTATAAGTTTTTGGCTTTGTTCTCTGTGGCTCTGAACTTACTCTCTGTCCCTGGATGTCCTCTAGCCCTATTCTGAAATTGACTCTGCTGCCTGGACCTCTGATATCATTGTGACTCTTTTAGAAGAGGACTGTTGGATTTCTGGATTGCCCTGCTTGTGACTATTTTGAAGAGGATCATTCTACAGGGTTATTCAAAAAGAATGAACCGATTTAAAAGCCCTATTTCTCAGTCCTCAAGCATCTTCACGGAATGAGTCACTGACCACTTTCTAAGTTTTGAATAGTTGCCAACAGGGCGCACTGGGTGCGTCATTCCTGCCTCAACACTCAGTTGCTTGTTTACTCTTGAAATGGCGACACCTCAGCAAAAGGTGTTCTGCATCTTGAGTTAGCAAAAACCAATTAGGTTGTCATGGTGCAGCGTGTAGGACAACGAATAAAATGTGATTATCAGTGGAATACTTATGACCTGGTTGGAATTTTGAAGTACTTCTCCCAAAATATAGCTTCATGAAATCGGTTCATTCTTTTTGAATAACCCTGTATTCTGGATTGTTCTGACCATGTGTTTTAATACACTGGGAGTTATTGTGAAGTGGGACTTGTGGTGGAGTTTGGACTGTTAGTCATTGGTGTCTGCCTGTCTTCATGCGTTCACTTTCCCCACCTTAGTGACCGCACAGCAGACACCAACGGCCACCTTCTTGTTCCTACACCTACTCTGCCATTTTGAACTCATGATCCACTCTGCCCAGCTTTACCCATATCACATTCTGTCACTGGCATTGTTTACACTTCACCTCTAATACTCTCCCAGTGTGTTTCTGACTGCGTTTCTGTGTCCAGTTCTCACCGAACCTGACACTGCGTCTGGCTGTAACGTACTGTATCAAAAATATCAAACAATTCCTATAGTTTAACTAATCCCTCTAAAAATATAATAAAATAAAAACATAAAGACATTTTCAGAACAACTTAACTAAAAAGGACAATGATCCAAAACACACCAGCAAGTCCACCTCTGAATGGCTTAAGAAAAACAAAATGAAGACTTTGGAGTGGCCTAGCCAAAGTCCTGATCTGAATCCAATTGAGATGCTGTGGCATGGCCTTAAAAAGGCGGTTCATGCTCGAAAACCCTCCAATGTTGCTGAATTAAAACAGTTCTGCAAAGAAGAGTGGACCAAAATTCCTCCACAGCGCTGTAAAAGACTCATTGCCAGTTATCACAAACGCTTGATTGCATTTGTTGCTGCTAAGGGTGGCCCAACCAGTTATTAGATTTAGGGGGCAATCACTTTTTCACACAGCGCCATGTAGGTTTGGATTTTTTTCTCCCTTAATAATAAACACCTTCATTTAGAAACTGGATTTTGTGTTTACTTGTGTCATCTTTGTCTAATATTTAAATTTGTTTGATGATCGGAAACAACACAAGTGTGACAGACATACAAAAAAATAGGAAATCAGGAAGGGGGCAAACACTTTTCACACCACTGTACAGCAGTTTATTGCATGGATTTTGTTGTTGGAAGACACATAAACATACACTCACATCACTTCAATGCATGTAAAGCGATCTTGGAGTTGAACGCAGCTCCTGAGGGGCTTTTAGAATGAGCTCCTTACGGTAATAGGACTTCAGTTCTCCACATATTGAAGTAGCACTTCTCCAGCCTTGCATGATTTCAGCCTTTCTGTCTGAAGAGAGCTGTTTTTCTAACAAGTGCTGTTTCACAAATACATTCCAGATTCTCAGCACATACAACAGACCTTGGCCAAGGGAAGAGAAAAACTGATTTATCGTGTAACATTTATCAATTGTCTGTTGCTATCATTGATTCACAAGTATGTTAAGCAGAAGGTAACGATTCAACTCCAACCACTTTACAGAAATGCATTTGCAGAACAGTACAGAAAGTAAAGTTTCCCAGTTTCTCTCTAGGGTGTGTTCTGCTTTCTGCCCAGTGCATGCTGTGATGATTTTCTTTTTCCTAATGCCCTGTGCTCCTTCTGTAGAGGATGGTAAAAAACAGCATTTTAAACAACTCCGGAAAACTCTTTTGTATAAGAACATTGTTTATTTTTTTCTTTGCTTGTGCACCAGAGTGAACATGAATAGAATCCACTCCAGAGGACCAGTGTTTGAGAAGCATTTTAATAAATCCTGTCTGTCACCTGTATAAATAAATAAAAAAATAACAAACAAAATGATTGTTTTTGTTTGCTTTGACCTTTCAGGTACTCATATAAAACTGACATGTTATTTTATGCCAGGAAATCAGATGCAAGTTTCTGGTCAGTTGTGGGGCATCACTGAAACTTCTCTCAGTCTCAAAAGGAAAGATTTTTCACAAAATACTCAAGGAACTTTGTGTACGCATGTGTATTATGAGTAGTATATGTGATTTTTTTTAAATAACTTTTTTGGAAATGATCAAGAAAATGTTAAATAAATTTGATTCAGTTTGATTGAAAAAACATTTATCTGTCAAATCATTACATTATGTTGTCATGATTTAATATGTTAAACTGTTGCTTTTGTGGGCTTAAAAATATATACATTTATGAAAAAAGTGTTGATAGATAGGTCAAAAACACTAACAAATGACTAGGCTTAATAATACTTAAAACTCTTTAAACTCTCTCTTTTTTTAAGACCATTTAGTAAACCTGCCCTATGTGGTCAAATGTGTTTTTCAGTCTTGCTCATGCCTCTAAACATGAGCTGACTGTGCTATGTAAAGCTGAAAATAGTTGTTGTTCAAACCCTTCAACAGACAACAAGCTGAGGAATACAATTTGTTTTGTCATGTTTTTCTTATTACCAGCAATTAATAATGCTGCTGTGAGTATCCTTCTACCACAGAGGACCAAGGACCTACAAATAATGCTTCCTCTCATTTTCCAAGTGGGTGATTTGCAGTTAGAGCCTCTAATCTTTGGAACAGTTTGCGTACATATCTTAACACCCAATCTAAGATCTTAAATCTCTTTTAAATACCCTCCTTTGGGCAAACAGGTGGTACAGGGGTAATGTTGCCTTGTCCATAGAGACTCAGGGTACAATTCCTGGTACATTGAGTTTGAGTTCCTTCTTTTATAAACATCCATTTTAATTTCTGTTACTTTTTTGTCACCTGAATCTGTTTTTGCTGCTCTTTTCTTTTGTGATTTATTTGTTTTTAATCAGGATAATAGCAATTATTAGATTCATATTATTAGAAACACTATTTGCCGGAGAACATTAATGAAAAGAAACAACCTTTGCACGTAAAATATATGGGCCTGGTTAGTTGATGACATTTTCATAAAACAATGTCAAGTGAAATGTCATATGATATTGGATGCTCTGCCATCTCTGCTAAAGTTTTTTTCAATTAACCCCCACCATCCACATGAGAAAAATTATGGGTTTCAACTAGTTTTACTATACTGTTCTAATATATTACAACTAAAACTATAACATACACCCACACTGATGCACACGCGTACACACACATGCATGCATGCATGCACACACACAAAGTGAAAATAAGCCAAAGACATTAATGAATGTTATTTTGATTTTTTAAACCACAGTGTTAACTTGACTAATGCGAAAGCCCATTAAGTAGAGCTGATGGTGTGAATGCAAAATGCATTAAGTACAAAGTATGTTGTTAACCATTAAAATCAAACACTGTCTCCATAATCAAACAACATCCCACTAAGCCACACAAATCACTTATGACATGATGATGGTGACATGATTCAATGATATAAAAAAGACCTTTGACAATATTAATTCATCCTCAGGATTTTAACCTCAGCAATGCAAGAGGTCTTCAGCCAACTTGGCATCATCAGCTACATCATATTTCCTACAACAAATATCAAAATGCATGTTTAACAATAGCAGCCAACAAATTCAATTCAGTCCACGTCCAATCTGGGCAATGGGTTTTTCTATAATTATATGATCTGACCCAAAAAAATGAGCTACATTTCTTTGGGAAACAGTCTGAAGACAAATCCCTTCAAGTAAAACATGCACAGCAAACCATAATGAATAAATTGATGTTTTTAGCTTTTTAAATAAAACTGAGTGACCAAAGCTTCTGTTTGCCAGCAGACCTGCTGTGAGACAAAATATTCAGACGTAATAGTTTCATAATGTGGCATTACAACAAGTCTGACTGGAACTGGAAGCAGGAAAGTTGAGGAGTTTAAAGCATTCAGCACTCAGACGGCAGAACTTTATGCTACTGAACAAAAGAAATAAAGCATATTTTTTCATGTCTCTCTCTTTGGACCATTGATGAATGACTCATGTAATAGATCTGAATAAGCAATGGAACCAGCTGGGGAGGATTGATTGCTTGATTGGTTGACTCGTCATAAAGTGTTCCTGGATAGGCGAGTAAATGTTGAGAATTGCTAACATAAAATCTATAAATAACTTAATTATTCTCTCCTCATGGGACTGACAGACTGTTATATACTCATTTTAATGTTTTAATTCAGACTCTGTAGTTCAGCGTATTTTGTTATATTTTCCAAAAAATATTTAAAATAGGAGTGTAATGAGCAGTACAAAATCTGCACATTTCAGAGACATGTGCACTTTCTTCACAAATAGCAAGTTTCTGTTGATGTGTGTATTTAATTGGATATCAGTTCTTTTATAAATCTTTTCCAACATATTTTAATGCTCTTGGACTGTAATGGCAAGAACAGTCACATTGTGCAGTAACAGTTTTCTACACCTGCCAATGTAAAATAATGATATAACTACTAAGTAAAGTAAAAACGCTTTTGAAATGTAATATTTCATACAGAAGATCAATTGAATAAGCTTAATTTGTGCATGTTGGTGCTTGTTCCCATGCACTTGTTTTGCATGTCTTTGCTTTTCAGCCATGAGGCTGTGGTACAATAAAGGAGAGCCTTGAATCATTGGTGGCAGTGCAGGTTAAGGAGACTGTCTATCATAGTAGACACAAAATAGTTAAGAAGCTTGCATGTGGGCGCCTGCATGTGAGTGGGCACTGAGGTGTGTACATGCATCTACATTATGATTCAGGAATTAAATGGATAATTCGCCTTGATGCTTTGGGGTAGTTAACTGTGTAAAATGTTTCTTTCCAGTGGTACAAGGTTGTCTTCCACTAGGACTAGCAAGGAGTCTGGCTTCAGGACATTTCATGAGGGTAGATAATTGCCATAGTGGAGCCTTGAACTTGGTTCCTCAGATGAAGGATCTTGCTTGTCATTAAGCTGCCACAATGTGCTAAGTTTCAAACTGAAAGAATAAAACGTAATTGCTTGTTCTTTAAAGTACTTCCGAGTTTAGACTTTTAATTGGCATCAGGCTTCCTTTGACTTCATTTATTTGAAATTAGGTTTTTATTATGTTTATTTAACCTTGGGCATAGCAATGATCCCTGTCTGTGAGTCATATCCAGGCAACAAAACTCCACTAAAACTGCTGAGCAAAATGTTTGGTTCTGTGGGAAACAGTAGTAATTTTCATTATGAACCCAAGATTAGCCAGCAGTCCAACAGTTATTAATCACTGATGTGTGGTCTATTTTCTATCATCATATTACACAACATTACTGCTGTAGCAACATGATCATCTTTTAATTACCTTCTTTAGGACATTAACTATTTTATCTTTTGGATGAATCCTGATTAAAGGCCAAAGAGATCAAATAAAAGGTGCCTCGAGCAGAATTCAAATTCTCTCACAGCTGTTTGAATAAAGTCAGAAAAAAACATCAATAGCAGCCCTAAGGAAGCTTGAATACCCAGCTTCAAAATAAAAGCAGGAGCAAACGTTGCAGTGGATTGGTGAGTGAGTGAGTTGGAGGTTGATGGTATATTATGATGGTTTGCGTGACAGTATGGACAAAGGAAAGTTAATTAAAAATATAGATACAAATATATGAAAAGCTACTGGGCACATCAAATATTTATTTTATAAATATTTTATCAGCCCATTAGCAAATTAGTAAACAGCAAATTAGCTGATAATTAGACTGAACTGAAATAAACTGTTCTAATTAGTCAACAAATTTAACTTAATTTACCATAATTTTAATCTTTAGTTAAACCATTTGAATGATTAATTGACTGACTGATTAACTGAACAATGTACGCTACTGTAGTCTGTAAAATGCCAAAATGGGTGTAGTGCCTATCACAAGTGTTTATACTGACAGGCAGTTATCACAATCTTGTATGTGTGCTTGCATGTGTCGTTTTGACTGCTTAATCTGACATGTTTTGATTGATTGAATCAGAACTGGTAAAACAGGAATATAACATAGACATAGGATATAAAAATTCAACAACTCTGAAATTTGCAATTGATGTTCCTATCAATCATTCAAGAAATTGTATTGACTGTACAAACTATCACATTGATCAGGTATTTAAAAGCTTTATCAGGAAATGTTTTTAGACTTTATAGGTTTAGTGAAATCAATTTGTCAATTTGACTCATTTTTCAAGTCCTGCAACGAGCTTTTTATTTTGGTAATTTTATCCGGAAGTTGAATGGGTTACTGTGGCTGACTTGGGGCTGATGTGCTCGCGACACAAACGCGCGCAGCTGCTTCATTTTGCTCGAGACCCAGCGACAGAGACGGGAGCTCGCGCGTCTTGCTCCAGGGGACTGACTGTGCTGGACTTGACATAAGCTAGAAATACGCATTTAATGTATGAAAGAAACACTTAGAGTAGAAATTATAAATGCAGTTTGGCGGCAAATAAATTGCTGTGATGTGAAGTGTTGTTATCAGCACCGGTTTGATGTGTTTTATGTGCTTGCGCTCAACAGTGAGGTAGACTTATTCAGGCATATTTTACACAAGTGTTGGCGTGTGATTTATCCCGCGGATGCGGCTCTCGGGGTCGGTGTCTGAGCCCTGCAGGATCAGCCTGTCGTAGGGCATCATGACTTCCCTGCTTCTTCACAAGTGGATGAGGAATATTTCTACCGAGATGCTGCTGTTGGTGCCCATATTGTGGTTTTTACCTGTGACTGGAGCGGCTCCTTCTCTGACTACCGAGCAGCTGGACATGGGGGTGGTAAGTTTCCTGCCTTTTCTACCTACTTACGCACTTGGAAGTTTTTCTGCCCGCTGCCTGTCATACCCTTCTGTACAGTGGGACGCCGGGGTGACACAGCGTCCTAGTTGGGCTCTTACACGTCCAGGAAGGAGCAAATGCTGTGTTCTTCAAATACTTGCTCTGAATTTTAACACCGCTCTGCAGTCCAGCGCATGTGGCAGTGTGGCACTGCACGATTCATGACGGAAAATTATAATGAAGATATAGAGCTTTTTCCTTTTTGAGCAGAAATCGTCTCATTCAGATAATATAAATAAAGTGGCCTGTGGTAAATAAATGCTTATGAAATGACTTGCCCTGGCATTACATCAACCTCTCAGAAGGCTGAATAATAAGTGGACTGGGACAGCTTTAATCCATGACACATTATGGGTTATTTTAAATGGACTTTTGTCATGTCGTGTCAAGTTCAGACAGTTGTTGTGTTTAAACTAGCTATACTATAGTCTGTGGTGGAGTAACAAATCCTGCTAAACAAATTCACTACAACTGGCAACATTCCCACTCAATCAATTTGAGCTATGATTGCTAATTACAAAAATAAATAAATCATAAAACAGCATCACCGCAAGTTATCTCATAACAGTGACTTATGTGTCTTATGTTTGTATGTGTGTGTGTGTTTTGTAAGGTTAATGAAGGAAGCTGTTTGAAACAGACTAATAATCACGAGCCATATGGTCAAATGAAGTCAAAGGAGCAAGAGTTGCAAATGAGCTGTGTGTAAGCTTGTACTGTACATGTGTGCATTTATCCAAAGAGGTGGGCATTACATTGTGTATGATAAACATAATTTATGAGCATATTCAGCAACTGATTTGAAAAGTCTTCATAATTTCATGCCCACTGACGTTGCATTTTCTCCAGTTTCACTTCTCACTTTATGTTGCTCCTCTCTCTTGATTTCTTTCAGCACTCAAACCCTTCTTTCTGAGGCAAGAGCACTAACATGGATCAGTTTCTTTTTATTTGCTTATTTCTTGCTTCTGCCTTAAAGCACTGGATCCTTATCTAAATTAAAGACATGTGTGGGTGAGACAGAGAATTTAGCCTACATACCTAGTATTTGTTTGCCTAAATTTGTGAAGAAATAGTTTTTAAAAATAAACACAATAAACATTAAGACCACATTATCCACATTACCTGTCAGTGTGAAATACCCAGTCTCTGTGCTGAGGCTGATGCCAACAAGTCGGACCTGAGGACGTGGTCCATTGCACCTTAGCTCTGAATCAAAATTATTATTTTTTTTGGTTTTCCAAAAGGTCATTGTGGCAGGGTTTTCATCACGACCTGTACACACCTCTTGCTTTCTGTGCTGCTTTTGCCACAAACAACTGAAGCCTTGAAAAAGGCTATTACATTAACAGAATTGCCCTCCCACCCATGGATTATAACTTCTTGTCTGGTTTTGTTTTCTGGTCGCAGCATAAAGCACAACACAACGTTAAGCTACTACCTTTGAGCGCTAACTATACACTGATCAGCCAGCCACCAAGTGGTTTAAATGCTGGGCTGGACAGGTATCAGCATAGGAGAAATATTACGCTGGCCGTGATCTACAGGTGTCACACAACACAGAATACACAATGCGTAGCAGCGTGTTGCGTATGGGGCTGCACAGCCGCAGACTGGTCAGAGTGCCCATGCTGACCTCTGTCTACCACAACATTAAACCGATCTGTCCGTTATTTAACAGACATTTATGAAATTGCATGAGTGCACTTTAGCTGCCACATCATCCTGGGTAAAGATAATAGGTTTTTACTCTGTAAAGCTACTGCTGTCTTCCACCAAGTTTTTATTTTATTTTCTGGAGCTTTGGGTGAACTGTGTCACTACAAACACAGCTGTATCAGGTGAAAAGCTGTGGTAAAAGCTGCAATCTTCTTCCATTTACCATGGCAGAGAAAATAACACTCAAGGTGGTGGCTTTGCTGCATTTCTAGATAGAGATGTATGATACACACAGTCCAGAGTGGTACTACAGCCTTCGTGCAGCCTGTAGTCTGAGGGCTATTACGCTTGTGATTCCTTGCTTGTAACTGTAAAGCAACTTCAGCCCAGTGATGGATACACACCTAAAAATGTCTGCATATGTTCTTTGTACTTTCACTAACTATGCCTATTGGTAGAGGTCACATAGTTCATTCAGTGAAACTTACCATTTCCAGTTCATTTTTCAAGTAAATCCTTTAAAACAACATTACGTTTACACTTTGACTTCCAAACTGGTAAACCGATAAATTTAAAGTTATTAATTAAAAAATCTTCTGATCCCCCTGCGTGTAGGAATTGAGCATCTTTGCATAGAAAAATCTACACTATTTAGTACGTATATTTAAAGCTACAGGCAAACCTGGGAGGCAAATCATTCCAAACTTCCCACCCCTTCTTCTTTTTGCTTCATTGTGCTCTAGCCAGCCCATCACCTACATTGTTGATGTGTTCACTGTGTCTCAGATAATGTGGGAATTGAACCTTGCTGGCTTGTGAGTGAGCCATAGCGACATCTTCAGCAGCTAACATTAGCCTGAAACCTCTGCATGAGAGGAGTTGTAGACAGGTAGCACATTCACATAGTGATGGACACCTGTGAGCACCCACCACTGACTTTGGCCTTCTCTGATTGGTTAGAAACTAGAGAGGAAAATATTCTGTGCTGCTTCCTGACTTTTCAATAAGTGTCGGTCATAGAAACCTTTGACAGCACCCTCCATAGTATGTTTCTTTCTACAGTTCTGTCAAAGTTTCTAGGGGAATGATATGGCCACACTGACCGTTAGCCATAATGTACTGATCATCGATGACAAGGTTGTCTAAGAAGGAGAAGACATGCTTCCCCCGGTACCACAGTATATTTCTCACTGTGTCCACACACAAATATAACTTGCTGTACTCCTTAAGCAAAATGTTGGAGCTTCTTGTGCCTAGAAACCACAAAGACATGAAAGCACCTTTCAAGTTTATCATTTTGAACCAGTCACACAGCTTGACAAGTTCTTATGAGTAAAATGTGGAATGATCTTTTCACTGTGCTTGCATGTCCCGGACAGGTCTCATATTTCCCTTCATTTATTTATTTATTTTTCGAGTGCCAAGAACTGTCTGGAATACAGACAGTTTTTTCTGTCCTCAAGGGAATGCACGGAAATAAGTTATCTTTGTAGAAGCTCCTGACATGTCCTACCGCCTGCTCCTCTGGGGGCCACAAGTGACTCACTCACTCTGGAGATCAGGGGGCAATAGCAAACGTTAAGTTCGTAGTTGCATCGAAAGTAAGTGGTCATATAAAATGCTAAAAAGGCCCATATAGATGGGAAAGTGCATGTGAAATAGAGCTCACCAGAGCAACTTTTTGGCTGAGGATAAAGGGGGTTGGGGCATCTCTTCATTATTCACTGTAAAAACAGAGATTCTCGTGTTTGATCAATGATACTGCAAACGATTTATCTAGACAATATAATCAAACTGCAGCTCCCGCAGTAGTTCATCATGAAAGACAGAAAGAGTATCAGTGTAGACAGCTCCAATGATGATTAGTTATCCAGTGACTGATTTCATGTCACCTGGGAGCCAGAGGACACCCAGGGATCATCATTCTGTGCCACTGCAAGGGTTGTAAAGTACAGATAGGGTCAGATGATTCTTTCTTCACAGTGGATACACTATATGTGTGGGTATGTATGTTTGGGTGTTTGTGACTTAGAATACAACTGCTGTTCACTCAAGAATTGCAATGTAAAAACAACCAAAAACCACTAAACAATCTTCTGATCTGATCTTACGTATGATGTGTGTCCTCATAACAACCGCAGACTCCAGGGTCCTTAAGTAACTCAACCACACACTCTTGCACAGATCAGAGGAATTCATTTTATAGCTTTGCTGCTCTCTGGCTTGATATATGGCTGCATAGCGCTGATTTGCCATTTCAGCACTTGAGGGAACTGAGTAAACTAAAACGTAATATGCTCTATGTTTTCTTCTCATCATATTACATTCCTCGTGAGGAGTATTTTCTCCACTGAAACAGAACCGCCAAGGTTCCCCAAAGAACTATTCACCTGAATACACACAGCTTCCCTTTGGCCAAGTGAGGCGACCAGATTAATGGCTGATAAATTACCTAAATTACTATATGTTTAGCCACCTGTAGAGTTTTATTCATTAAAGAAACAAAACTATTATACATTTGACTGATCCTACAACTTTAGGATTGTGCCTGGAAGGACAACCACACCCTACCAGTTCATTTCTCACTCTCATTTTGTTGTTTAATTTCTTTTATGAGAACACCATCTGGCATCAGTTCCTCTAGAGCAGTAGGCACTCCCCTTCTGCTCCCATATCTCCACTACTCATTCTTCCCCCTGCTAGGAAACAAAACATGATGAATTCTTCTTATCGAGTCTTGAAATTGCACTGACGAGCTACAACAAAACCCAAAAACAAAAATTATTTTCATGAATTTGAGGGAAGATGCAGTTCATAAAATGAAGTTTGGTAGTCTGGAGCAAAACTGTTTATTTTGGTATTAATAAGTCACTTTCTTTTGGGCATGGTTAAAAGTTGCTGGAAATAAAATGTAGACAGGGCTCAATAATACCCAGTAATATTAGTAACTCAGTAATATTAAGTCATTAGATCAGTGATTTAAATACATATTGTTTTTACAAGATACCTGCACCAAAAAGAATTCAGTACCAAAATAAAATGCTGCTTGAATCCCAAGTAATTTTCTCATTAATCCTCCATTCTTACACCTAACAATGGTTCAGAAACTTTTAGTATGTAATGCAAGTTTGAAAATGTAAATTTTAATAATTCAGTATTTGTTCTGAAGGCTATAATAGTGAAATCGTTTAATTCCTGAGCTCTGTTTCTCATACAACCAGTCTGTCTACAAGCAGTAGCACTACCCTCATTAGTGCAGTGTTTGCTTGAAATGTGTGTGCATTTCACAAGAACCATAGTCGGTCCCTTCATTTTCTGAGCTTCTCCTCTTCCATTTCCCTCCTGTACTTTATGTAGGAGGCTTTCTTCTACCCGCACATCACAGTTCTTGTGATTTAAACCCAGAGGCCCATAGATAGAAGGGGCTGAGAGAAAAATGGATACAGACAGTCAAGGCAACGTATGATGGAGAGATTGCTGCACTCAAATAACTAAGGGTTAAGAAAAGAAGACGTATGCTGAATGAAAAAAGATTCTTTCCCATATAACATGAAATAGGAACAACAGTTTCCAAGTAAGCCTATTATTACACTCTCTGACTGGATCATTAGGATACTTTTTCCACCACTGTCCCACTTTCATCAAGCAGGGTGACCTTCTGTCTGTAGAAATGCATCATGGGACTCATATTTAGGGCGAGGAGATTATTTCAGGAACAATGTCATGTGAGAGAGGACTCGCATGTTGGAGAGAGTATATTTCTCCATAAAGACTGACCGAGAGTGAATGTTGAGCGTGTAATATATAGCACATTCCCAGCTTCTCGGAAAGAGGCGAAACTAGTCGTTCACCCTAGTCCTATCCAATCTGTCACCTCAGCCTTGTTAGGCGTAAAAGTTCTCCAGAGACTTGTAAGTTTATAAGAAAACTGTCAGCATTACTGACAAGTTTATGGTTTCCTCAGAAACCAATCCAACAAAGGTGTCAAGCACCCTGACACCTCATTGGCTGCCACTGTAGCATGGCATGTCGGACTGATGTGTGCCAGCCGCAAGACTTTGGCGGAACTTTTTCAGACACTGACAACACATCGGTTTCCAGATAAAGTTTGACAGCATGAATCCAGAACTTGTTTTACTGTAGGTAGAGCTGGGCGGTATGACCAAAATTCTATATCACGGTATTTTTTTTAAATTATGACGGTTTCACGGTATTCTACGATATTTTTCCCCATGCATGAGTTTGTGTTAATCATCACAACAGAAGTAATTTCAGGTTAGCTTTCCTATAGAACAGGTCTATACATTGACCTTTTATTTAACTAACTTAACAGCCTTAATGTTATTTATCTTATTTACCCGACGACATGTCATTTCTGTGTCTACATGATCGTGCATTTACAATTAACCTCTGCTCTGTGTATCGCGCACAGTGGGATCCTCTGTATCCGCACCGATGCGCGCACACAGACAAACGGGTCACTTAATAATAAATATAATAATACTCCCACCCCTACACATAAATGGTTTGGCCACAGACAGCAACCTTTGACTTTGAGTTTATTTAGCGCTCTCCAGTAAATTGCCTAAATGTCCAGTCAGCATAAGTCCAGTCCACAGAAAAGAAAAGAGAAGAGAAGAGGAAAGTAGAAGCTTGAGGGATTTTGTGAGAAAATATTTAAAACCAGGTGATGATGAGGCTGGAATAAGTGGAGCGAGTGAGGAAGCGACGGCCAGTCGCGTCATTCTAGAGCAGTGGTCCCCAAGCTTTTCTGCGCCACAGACCGGTCTCACGCATGACATATTTTGACGGACCGTGGGGGGTGTGACAACTTTAGCTCGTCAGCAGTAAATAGTTGTTTGGTCCACGTTCGAGCTTTTAAAACCAAAGAATCTCCAGACAACAGACAAGAAAAAGTCCTTCCGTGTCATCATGTTCAACTTCATCGTCTGCTACAGCTTCTCTGTCCACTTTCACCGCTCAATACCTCCACTAACACAGCTACTCGTTACATGCTTGTTTAGCGGTGTAGCTCTGAAAAAGGTCCCCCCTTAAACAGTTTCCCGCTGCGCTATGCTCCGAACGTTGTGTAGGCTATTTAAACCGGTATTACGGTATAAGAAAAATCTGTATTATAACAAAAATAAAAACCGGTTTTCGGTATGAACCGGTATACCGCCCAGCACTAACTGTAGGCAATTCTCATGTTGAGACATGAATAGAATAGAATAGTAAAATAAACCTCACAAGGCCACATGCTTTGAACTTCAAATTGAAGTAGAAGTAGAAGGCACGAAGAACCATTGGTAGCCAATTTCAACTTCAACTTTATTATTATCCTAGAGGAAATGTGGTTTGCATGCAGATATTAAAAAACAGGTGATGCTGGTGACGAACAAAAGAATGATATTGATATTGAATGACATAAAAGCAATACATGTTCAGTGTATTTATACATATGTATTTATAACATATAGAAAAATAAAAACAGCAACAGATGAACCCCAATATAAAAAGACTAGAAACGATTCATGTCATGGGGCTATTTTTTGGAAATGAACACATGCCAGATGTATGAAGGATGTTTAGACACAATATCAATAGATACAATGCTGCCACTATGGTACTGATGGACATAAAAATAGCTTTGTGGTGACGACTATAGTCATCAATCCAGTGCTATTTTAGCCATAATGCTATTGTAACTCATCATAAGTGGTCACATCATATTGCACTTGATGGGATACAGGAGTGCATTTGCAAGTATAAAACTTGAAATGACACTTTTTTTAGGGAAAAAAACAATTGAAGGAAAGCAACAATAGAACTGAGTGACTCCAGGGATTTATTGTTTTGAAGAAGAAAGTTCCAACTGCGGTCTATGAACCTGTCTTCTGTTTGTGCCTCTCCTCCCATTCACTGCAGGGACTATATCTTCATTCAGCTCCGGTGTCAAAACCCCACATCAACTCAATTTGGGTAAAATTCACTGAGAGACAGGAGGAGCAGAAAAAGGTGTTTTATATGCAAACTAGTTATTGTAGGTTTGTGGATTCATCTATGGTTAACTGTGGGAGTGGAAATCGGGTTTGTGCAAGTGTGCAGTTTCACAGTGAGGGTGATTTACATAACCATAAATACACATAGGTTTATAAATATAACAATGGTAATGTGTTTGCAAATTTCAGATTCAAGCTTGTCTATGCAGAGTTTCATCACAACCAAATATCAAAGTGGATGAGTTTACAGAAGTAATGTACGTACAAAACCGTGTAAGCAGGAATTACTGTTTTCCTCACTTGCATATGATCCATCTCCATTCCTGTTCACTCTCACTGGTTTCAGGACTGTGCTTTAGAAGCAAGCTGGCTGAGTCTCAGGCTCCCCATGTAGGAAAGCCCACATCAACTCAATTTGAGTGTCCTGTTTTTATGTTGCCTTCTAGCCATATGCAAGATCAAGGTTTTGGATGCCAGTGCCATTCAAAGTGGTGACCAGAACTTGTAATTATGGTGGTTTCTGGAGTTATGCTGCTTACATGTTGATGTTAAAATAGTCCAGAGACCCACCAAATGAACTGGAGGAAACCCCAAAGCAACAACAGTGCTCCTAACAAGTTTGCCTTCTGAAATGGGTAGGATTGTAATAAATGCAGTATGTATGCATGCATGCAAGGATTAGGAAAAGGGCTGCTGCTTCTCTGGAGCAAGATGCATACTGATTTCCATCGCTGACACTGGCACAGGAGTGACGGACTGCTGGTTTTTAGTTTGAAGGACAGATTTTTGCAAATAAAAGAGAAGAAGAGGAAAAGAAAAAACTGAGCAAGTGTTTTATATTTGCTTTGAAATTAACTTTAAATATTGTGTACTCTAGAGGCAAACTATGGAACTGGAAAACATTGGGTTTTTGGCCAGTGTCTGTGAGTAATGTGTTGGATGCAATAAGCATTAAAGGCATAAAAATCAGACTTTGCTACAGACAGCTGAATCACTTTGTCCCACAGCATAATACACAGCCACATTAATTTGCAGAGTGACTGTTACATTAAAGATTGTATCTTGAGGTGCCTATTAGCTCAGCAATTATTCATTGGCTAATTAGGTATTTGCAGTGTTTTTTTCTCTCTCCAGCCCATGGGAGACAAACAAAAAGAGTTATTCCTCAGCATGTCTCTCCCTAAGTGACAATTAAGCTAATTACATATACTCCACAAAAGAACAAGTAATTTAGTGATCAGACTGTTTTTCCAAATACAGCAAACTGTACTTGAATATGACATCAGAGTTCAAGAAGGTGACTGAAGGAGCAGAGTCTGTGGCAAAGTGCTTTGCTGTTCATCCTTGATCAGCTATTAGTTATTGATTAGTATATTCTTGGAAGGGTTACATTTAGGTATTAGGTATGTATCGACACATAGGCATGAGACCAAGTTCCTAGACTGGTCTCAGTTACCAGAAACAGAACAAAACTTTTATTACCAGATTGTTAATTGTGATTCTGTTTGATCAGAAATAATAATAAAAATAATAAAAATCATTTTTATTAATCAATAGGTGCATCATTCTGAGAGAACTCTTCAGTCTGAATTTACAAGAGCTCCCCAAGCACCTTCCTCCACATAAACTCACCTCAGTCTGTCCAATTATTTTAATTTTTTTATACACCATGATGAAATCCCATTTCACTGATCTTGATGAATGAAATATTGATCAGAGACAGTCATCATGCTCCTTGATTTTTGTCAGTATTGTAGGTTTAATTAACTTATCCTGATGAGGTGTATATACCTCTTCAAAAGACCTTATTATTCTCACTAATAAACAACATCATTGACATAGATATTACAAATACAAATGAATTGTAATTCAGCTTATAATATAAACTACCAAGATAAATTGGCACTACGTTTTTATTTATTTTTTGTTGTACTTTTATATAGTTGGGCTCTTGGAGTCTCAGAGTCTTTCAGAGTGGAGTCATCTAACAGTTCCTGTTTGTCTCACTGATTGGCTTTTGATTTAATTTAAACTTAAGCCAACTCCAAAGCAGAGTATGCAGCTGTCTCTTCCTGGCTGAGTCTGAGCTGTCTTATTGAATTTTCTAGCACTCCAAATGGACACATTTTGGATTTTACAAATTGAAGGGAAAGAGGAAGCTGGATGAGTGCTGTACAGTATGCAAACTGGGTCAGGGAAAGATAAAATATTTCAGCAATACAACTAACATTCACATTACATGTTTCCACCTGGGGCTGGATGAGTTGTTGATGCTTCGCAGAGCACCCTCAAGCAAGTGTCAAAGTAGCACCTTCTTTTTTTTGTCTTCACACTGTTGGAGAATATGCTGACTTACTTATGCATGCAACCTGCAGGTTGTCTTTTGCTGCGATTTAAGTGATAATGGAAGTAAATGTTTGTTAGTTATGAATCTGGTCATACAGTAAGAAAAATGACTTATAGAAATCAAAATGCTAGTGTTGTTGTGTTATTTACCTGCAGCTTTGTGTAGTGAAATCAGATCTTTTAAGATACTGTAGTTCATTGTATTCTGATGTGATTTTAAAAGAACTTTCAGGTCTTACGACAGGCTCTGAGTGTGTATTGATTTTGTTTTAGATGCTGACATTTATAAAACTTGGAGGTGCAAAACAAATCCTCAGATCTTACAGTCTGTCTTTAATGAATGGTTGCTCTGACACGCACAGTCATTAATATAGGCTCAAAATTGAAGCTACACTCTGTAAATAAGTAGCACGCCATAGCCTGAAGAGTCTACAGCCATGCAATTGAAGTGACAAGACCAACAGATGAAAGCATGTTGTGTAGTATGTAGGAGCATTTCTCTGAAGAGAGCAGTTGCCCTCAGGCCTAATTTTATATGTTTGTTGATGGAACATATTTCTTGTCATATTTATCAGCCATATAAATATGTGAACTTACTGTGTTTGCAGTTGCATGCTGCTATCACTGCAGGATCACACAGCTGTAGTCAGTAGTTATGTGATCAAACTGACATACTAAAAAAAATAAAAAATAAAGATACATGGTCACTTCATGTTAGTAGGTTAGTTAGTATTTTAATAAGTTTATTTAAAGGACAACTCTATATACCCTGTGTTCCTGTGAATGCTAGAAGCTCTTAAGTGTGATTGCTAGAGTGCATTGCAGGTTTTAATGCATTTTTAGTGCATTTAAAATCAGAATGAAGGTGCATTTTTACTTTACCGTGCAGAAGCAGCCACTCTTGATAACTGCGCTAAAAGCTGTTCTATTGTTTGAAGTACTGCTGAGGTAAACAGAAACCCTCAAGCTCCACAAACTCAGTTACACTCCTTAGACTTCTACGTTTCTCCACACTCCTATCTAGTGGTCTTATCAGATTCAGTCAGCATGATAAAAAAAATAAATAAAAGCATATTCATTATATTTTTATACTGTGGGGCTTTCTCTTTCATTTATCTGGCTTTCTCGATCTTTGTTCCACGAACACAGGCTCAGTCTGAATCTTTACTTTCTTTATTCTTTTGTGCTATTGTCAGACAGATTTAACTAGATAAGAAATGTCTGTGTAAGGTGATAGTAGCAAATTGTAATATGTTACGTTGTATTGTGGTTGTTGATTGGTGGGTTGGTTTTTCTGTTAGTTTGTTTTTTTCATAAATTTTTTTTATATCATAATTTAGCAGCCTTTTATTATCTTCTGCACAAGTAAAAGCTTATAAATGACAATTGATTGTGCAAGTGCCAGTACAATATACTCAATATGTATATTGATATGATTTATGTAATGCAGTTTTATAATATTGTGTATATGTTTAGTGTGGTTCTTCTATTAGACCTTGCAGAACAGCTCGTTAATACTGTCAGTGATTTTCAATACTGCAAGTACATTTTAAAACACGAGGCAGGTGCATCTGTGAAAATAGGTTTTCGATGCTTGAACATAATGCTAGATAATAATGCCAGAACTTTCATTTACTGTAACCTGGACAGATTCTGAATAAAGGACAAATTCAGTTGGTAAACTACATCCTACATGTTCACATTACTATATATTTGAGTGCTGTGTTATCCTTAATATACATATAAAAAACATACAAAAATACACTGAACTTGAATATTTTTTCCCCTACAACCATACTGTCATAGCGTAACACAAGCTCCACTTGGATTTCTCTCCTACTGTCCTTGTCCTGAGTTTCACACTTCGCTATGCAGCTGGGCTGTGCTCATCTAGGAAAAAAACATCTTATTTCCATATAACATCACAGCTTTATCCACAGGAGGTGAGTTGAATTCCTCTGACATCCATGAATTTGGAATGAGGACATAGAAGAGTATCACAGGCCATCAAATAAATTGGTTCACACACATGGACAAGCTGTCTGTGACACTGTGGAGGTGGGACTGTGTTTTACTCCCCAGTTTCATTGCCATGACAGAAGGATTGCTACAGTTTAAACTTTGACCCACTTCCACACTACAGCTGTATCAAATTGCAAAGCAAGCAAACTGTCTCTGCACCTCGTTTTGTCCAATTAAACTCTCTGTTCTTTAACCTTAAAGTAAAACGTTCTTGTGCTGTGAACTCATTACTGCGTGTTCCAGTGTCTTGCTGTGGAGGAATCAGCTGATCCACAGCAGGCAGAGGTTCCCGTGCAGTGGTTTTATTTCTGTGAGTACAGCTCCTCTCAGCTTCGCTTCCCTAATGAAACGGCACATATCCAGAAAACTCATGTCTTCCTGCAGGTGCAGCATACACACACACACACACAAACACACATACACACCAACATCTCACATCTTCCTCCGTTCTGGTACTACAAGTAACCCAGTGGTGTCACAATAACTGCTCATCACCAAGTGGTGTGTGTTGTACTTTTCACAGCTGGGCGCTGTAGGGTTTCTAAATAAAATCCCAACTTCTTTGCTGTTCGTTGTTTGATGACCGTTTTTTTATTTATTTCTTTTTTGCATTGTTGGGTGCTACGTTTTTTACATGCAAAAGGGAGAAACAGCTTGTGCGTGAAAATGCATCTACTAAAGTTTGAAGCTTTGTAGCGATGAGAAGTTTGTTTGACATGTAAGGAGGAGTTTTGCTTTTGTTGTCAGACACAGTGGCATGCATGAGGTATCACATAGACAAACGGCATACAAAATGTTAGTTTGCGTTCACAGTGACAATATCTCTGAGTGCAGCCTGATTACAGAGCTCGGGCAAAAAAAATGCCCTTGTGACACATGTATAGTATGCAGAATTTTTCCTAAAGGGAGAGTAACCCTCTTTGATTTTACCCGAACTTCGGAGGTAGGGTGGGGACACCGGGTTTGAAAGTTAATACTGTTGTTGCATGCATTCTGATGCAGTGTGTGGCATCCTAGTTGTTGTATAGAACTGTAATACTTTAAGTAACACAGAACCTGTCATTCTGCACTCTCTTCAAGCTGGTGTGCACCACTGCTTCATGTCTCGGCATTTGATGAACCAAATTGTACCTTCTGGTTCGCATTTGAATTTCTTTACAGTTAACATGCCCATGTCAGCAAATCCATTTTCATGTCCCTCCAGGAAGTTGCAATGTTGCAAATGTAAGTTTGGCCAGTCGCTACCGTGAGGTTTATTCTCAATAAATGAATAATGAAAAAGATGCAATGCCTAAAAACATCAAACATGCACTGCAATTTTTTTGGAAAACCTGCCCAAATTCTGTCACTGACTGAACTTGTGTTTGCAACATTGCAACTTCCTGGAGCGACATGGCTATATGATCTGAATATTTTATGGTTTCAAGGTGAAAGAGCAGTTGCCAGCTGTTCTTTGTGTGTTGTCATGTAATGGCCCTGCAGCTAAACCCTCAGGTCTATAAATTACATACAAGAGACATAAATATAGTCATACATATTCCTACAGCTTGTCTGAACTTAGAGTCGACAGAGATGCCGTCTCTCATAACACTTGTGTGCAATATGAGCCAATAAACCTACAAACAGAAAAGATACATCTGTCTTAATTCAAAGAATTTATTTTCACTGTCACACATAAAACTTTGTGGATACTGAAATCCACTCTCAAATTCACCCTCTCAGGCACACACATATTATTCCTGGCAGAGGGTTGCGTATCTGACAGTTGAGCAGATCTGTCACGCAATCAAGCATGTGTGTGTCCTTGTGTTTATGTGCATATCTGTGTGTGACTTCGCATATTTTGTCTTTATTGTGGCATATGGGATGAATGCCTCAGCAGGGACATTGGTCAGGCGTTATTCAATCCTTGTGTTTGCGGGCTTTCGCTGGGTGCCATGCCACATTACCGCCCACAGAGAAGGAAACTTCAAAGAAGGTTTGGGGGCTTTTTGCCTGAGTGGAGCCACTGAATCTTCTGCCTGTTAAAATAAACTCCAGTTACAGGGGCATGTCCTAATTGGCTCCAAAAGCCATCAGTTTGTTTATCATTAAACCTAGACTGACTTATTTTTACTACATGCACTCTGTGTGAATCCCCTCTGGAGCTAACATAAAATATGCCATTTGGTGGATAATTTTGTCCAATGTTTCTCAGAAGTCCACAACACTCTTGACAGCTGTGAAAAGACTGACACCTTTGTAGTGTTACTGCTGTTCTCTGCACTGTGGGAAAGAAATCCACACATACAGTATAATCTCAGACACATAAAATAATGGATTTGACACTTCAATTTCTACTTAATGTTGCATTAAATGCAATACATAAAGTGTTTCATTTTGCAAGTAATATACAAATGTATTAATTTCACTATGTTGACTGCTTTTAAATCACAGGACTACATATCCATGTCCAAAAGGGCATTTTTCATCCTCAGTATTGAAAACGGACAGATGTTAAGGAGGGAAAAAGGGGACATGACGCAACATCTTTTTTGGGTTCATAGAAGTGTTGTTTCAAAAATAAAACTCTTCGTGCAGCATTTTTATGGCTTTGTTTAATTGTTAAATAAATCTAAACTGTAAAACAGGATGAAGTCCCGACTGCTTTTTACTTCTTTTAGTAGATAAATTCTAACATTTATCTTAATGTGGAGAGGTCCTTTTAACCAAAAAAACACAAAGTTTTTAAACCAAAATTTCAACAGATTTTGCTTGAATAGTAATTTAGCAGCTTTCTTATTTATTGTAATTGTAAAGTACTGTACAAGAGATCTAGAAGAGCATAACAGAGCAAATCAGAGAAGAGTGGATTGATCTCAAGTCTCAAGCTAATAATTGTTTAAAAACTTGTTTTAATCAAAATCAAACCCTAAACCTAGCCTAATTATCGGACCCATTACCAAACATTAGCCATAGTGTTCATGCACATCCTAAAACAAATTTTGTTTTAAATGCTCATATGTGTCTTTCTAAATGCTAGTTTTCCGTTAAGCATTTTGGAGGGTTTCCTGTTTCTCTTTTGAATAGTTCTTCCCACTTTGATTAACATCAGAAACATCAGTTAAAGGTCGATATACTGTCTTATAGCTGGTTACAGGTGTAGCTATGGGTTAGTGTAGCTCAGGTGTCCTTGAGCAGGAGGCACGACTCCAAATTGCTTCTCAAGAGCCAACTGGCGCCTTGCATGGCTGCTCAGCCTCGGTGTGTGACTGTGTGGTGTGAATAGCACTTTATCCTGCTCAGCTTGAAAAACATACTCTGCGTGTGGTTGTTGACTATTTACAGTGATGCTGTATAGTGACGCACTGCATAACCTCTGTGATTTTGATTCTAAAACTATGCAATGTTGTGTCACTCTTATGGTCTGTGTAACCACAAGGTAACTCAGTCATACTGTCTGTACACAGCTCATTACATGCACTACATTACTTTGGTCTCTCTGACAGTTACTTTCAGCACTGCTGCCTTTCAGATCAATTCCCTGTATTACCAACTGTTCTTCAGTCCCTCCGTTCTTTGCTCTTTCACTGCTCCATATTTAACAGAATTGAACAAATGGCAGCTTCCATTAACCAGGCATGTCTAGGTCACTTAGTGTTGAAGATCTACCAGAGAGAGGTAGCAATTTGAAATCTCTCACTCCTTCTCTTTCGCAATCTGTCTCTCTCGCCTTTTCTCTCTTAAGCCAAAGTTGTGTCTCAGCTTTCTGTAGCACCAGCTGTCTCTAAGCCAGGGATTAAATGATTCACTTACCAGCCGCATTTTAATCCTCGCTGTCATATTCTCACTCTCACACACACACACACACACTTTGTTGCTTCACGTGGGTCCACCGAATTGAATTATCTTTGAATTATATCCTAGAGTTAGATATATGTAATTAAACATTGACATTTGGCTATGAGTGGAAACTGGGTGCTAAAGCAGGCACATCCATCTGAATGTATCCCTACAAGTCAGCCATGTGTTCCATTATAAGCACATTAGATCAAAGTATTTGTCTAATGAGGTGATTGAGTGCTTCAGCAGGCTGCGGTGTGTGTGCCATCTGCTTGCAGCACAGTGGCTTTGAATTCAACAGATGACGATTATTTTATATAACTTCGTGGCTGTCTTTACTGCTTCGAAATTCAATATTTTTCATCATCAATTAATTGCTTATGTCATTTATGAAGGACATTTGCATGTTTTTGTTTTTGTTTTGTTTTTTGCAAATGTGAGGATTTACTGGTTTCTCCTCTTGAAATCACTGTACTGTGTTTGTTTGGTGTTTTGACTGTTAAAAAAAATAAGTAATTTGAAGAAATAAATTTGAGTTCTGGGAAAATTAGACATTTTCTGGAGTAAAAATAAAAGACATCGATAATTAAAATGTTTCTTTGATGAATAATTCAGCTAAAATATTTTAACACTGACTCACACTGATTCTGGTGCCAGCCTTGACTTTTGGTGCTTTTGCTTATTCATCACTTCTTTCTGTGTTTTAACTCGGTGCCATGTGCTTTTCACTCATACAATTCAAGCTTTTGAATGTGCCAGCTTGCATGCCTCTGGATTTTCTAAGGACATTATGTGACTAAACCCAGTGCATCCGATGGGAAGGAATGTCAGGAAACTTAGAAGAAAGAATGGAGGTGCTCTTCACCACTGCAGCCAGCTTTGCTCTTGCACCACAGGGCTGTATGCTCCTGCTTCCTGTACTTTGCTAATAATGTACTGTCAACTCAAGTCTGGCAACAGTCTCACTGGCCTTACAGATGTGACATGGCCCACTTGGCAAAACACACACTTAGTAAAACACTTGAGCTGAGGATTGACTTGTGTGAAAACCTGTGACCTCATCTCACCCTGTAAATCAGCAGCTGAGCTGTGAATGTGGCGTATTCCTTCTTTTTTGTGGAAATCAACATTTCCAGCCTCTTTGGAAGGATTTAACCATCTCTGTTATCCTTCTTTTGTGCACCATGATTATGTAGTCTCTCTTAACATGCACATGGACCAACGATAAAATACGGGATGTACCTTTAACTGGCCATGAACTTCTCCCAGCTGAGAATCTGTAAGATGGCTGAGCCAAGAAATGAGAAAGTAATTGCTCAGCTGACCCTTCCCATCCAGGAAACCATCTGTTTGAAGCCCCCTCAGGAAAAGGATACTGTTTTATCTCAGGCAGCAATATCCACCATAGCAACAGCTCTTTATCCAATGTGGTCTATTAGCTCAGCAAGCCAACAAAGATGAAATGAAGTCATATTATTTGAAATACTGCAGTGTCAAGATTAAATTCTATTAGTTTCTTACACATGGTGTATAAACCTGCATGAATTGCTTACTTGAATGAATAATTGGTTACCAAACTACACAAAAATGTGTCCAGGCTTTATACCTCTCCAGTAGGGCTGAACGATTAATCTAATCGCAATCGCGATGTCAGACTGTGCGATTACATGAACGCAAAATGCTGCGATTTAAATGATTAGTACATGGATTGAAATGACGATCTATTATCTCTCATTCACTCCAAGTTTACCAGCTGACTAACGTGAGACTGGCTGCTCAGTTTGTTAAAAACAGCTGCATAACATATTTTCTGTAACCTATTAACTCTACCGATGGTCAGGTGAAGCCTGTGTCCACTTATGTAGCTCGACTGTTCTGATCATGTTGGTTCTGCTGCTCACAGAGCTTCTCTCACTCCTGAGGATGTCGGCAGGACGACACCTGTTTGCTCTTCGGTCAAATAGGACGTTTCAAGCAGCGGCTTTTCAGTTCAGACTCCTCGTCAACATAGTTC
>JAUMHL010000015.1:14940618-14982808 GCA_032362345.1 Sandelia bainsii
TTTAGGTGTAGAGTAGATATCATGGCACTTTTCAAGCAGTTCAAGCCCCCCCACCCCCATACTCAAGCCAGTTGTGTTGCTGCTGAAGGTGGATCTACAAGCAGTTGAATCATGGGGGGCACTTAGTTATACCCACGTTTTTTTTCTTTTCTTTTTTGCTTAATTTTTCTCAAATAAATAACGGCACAGTGAAAAAATTGTTAGTTATGTTGTTATTCATCTGAGGTTGCATTTGTCTAATATTAAGACCCGCTACAACTACAGGAAGACCGTCCCAAAAATCTAGCATGGAGACATATTATCAATATCAATATTATTATTGATATGGAAGCTTCAGTAATCAATTAGCCACATTCTTGTAATCTAAACACTTTCCCAGTTTTCATTTATTTCTCCTTAATGAATTACACATTGGTCTGTTTATATTTAAGATACATGAAACTGTAAATCTTTTAGTACAAATACTCTTTGTTTGTTTGTTGCCTCTTTGTTAAGTGGCTCTTAAAAAGTTGGGTGCTTTATGGAAAGCACCTTGAATTAAAATCAGTTGCATAGGAAATGTGTTTTAACAACGGAAAAAAGTAGTACATTGACCCTAGGAACTAAATAAAAGCAGTCTGGCAACATACTCTGATGTTATTCATGCCGCCTATTTATGACTCACATTTACACACTGGTTTGATAGTCTGTACATCAGAAAGCTCCCTTAAGGATACATAAATCTTAACACTCAAGAAGCCGTTTTCATCAAAGGTCCCCCTCTATCCCTCACTCCTCTGTCTTAATCCATCTTCCCTTTTTTGTTTTCCTCCATATTCTATAACCATTTCTTGGTTGCGTGTTTATTTTGAGTGAGGTATTTTGTGTCACTGACTTTACATTGCTCTCCCACAGAAACACTCTCACTCACACATGCTGATACTCAGAGTGTCTGCACATTCACCTTCCTGAACAGCAGGCAGCCCTGACAGTTAGACAGATGACAGAGTTTGGGATTCAGGGCAGTTTAGAAAAATGACCTTGCTGCATGTCCACAAACGCAGAACATAGTGACTTATAGCACTTTTAAACAGCCTCATACGCATTTGATATTGGATGACAAAACTTTTGAGTAGGTTCAGTCACTTTTGACATTCAGTACTGGACTTTTTTTTGTCTTCCACATACTTACTTTCCTGCTTGATTAAATAAAGACCACCCTGGCATCGAACTGTGGTTGGAGGTAAATTATATGCAGATATGTTGAATGAATGAGACTGGACTACAAATGAGATATACTTTACAAATGGTTTATCAGTTATAACTAATGTGTTTATTAATAGTTAGCAGTGAACTATTTATGCTGTATCTATTAATACTGTGTAGATCAATAATCCATTAGTTAGAGCAATGTTTCAGTTACCACATCCTATAATTGTGAATATGATTTTCTTTCCGCATAACTTACTTCATGTTTGTAGGCATGCCATCAGTGTGGCTCTATAGTAACGACAATGATGGTCGATTGGTCCACTTAGTACTGAGGACCCAAGTACCGGGTCGGGTCGAAATTCTGCTCAGTCTAATCTGGTCTAATAGAGAGCATCATAAAGCATTAGGATGGTTCTAACTCTTTAACTGATGTGGAAAACTCCTCCAGTGAAAATTTAAACTACTACTAAAATAACTGAACAGAAACAATGTGAAAAAGTTAGTAATCTATGCAACACCTCAATAAAATAAAATAAAATAAATCTTGAAATAATGTGTTCCTTAATTTTTTTCTGTTGGCAAAAAAATTAATAAAAAGCAGTTACAGTAAATGTAAAAACAGGCAGCTGTGTCATGGGCAGTCATTCCTCTTTTTACCCTAATTTCCCAAATGTAGCCTCTTGAATAAATGTAACACGAGAACCTCAGTTGAGTTGTTTACTTGTTTGTCGACTCAGTTGTTCTATGGTTCTGCTCTACAACTCTTGAACAAGAATTATAGAGAATCTTTTAAGCCGGCCGCAGTGGAGCAATGGCAACACAACAGTATACTATAAAAAGAGATTAGATTGTTCAGACAGAGCTTGCCAAAATGGCAGCTGGTTTGGTAGAGCGTGTTTTCTGATACATGTTTCTCATTTGAGATACAATAATATGGGAATACTGGAGTGTTAGACATCATTTTGTCCCGTTTTTTCTATGTTTGTGTGTGTTAATAATGATTAAAGAAGACTGGAGTCTCAGCCATCTGCATCAGCCCCCTTGTGCTGCAGTTAATCACAGATTTAGAGAGAATAAACTCACATGGGTGGTTTCAGTTCTTTTATCCCATACAGCCCTTTCTGTCTCTGTATGAGAGCAAAGCCTTTTACCCTTTCTTCACACTATCTTTATTTTTCCTTCTTTTTATTTGGAAGTGTAGTGCAATCAATTGTGACCTTTAGTCTCATGCATTATACTACTGAATATTTTTTGCATCAGCAGTGTCTGACAGTACCTTGAACACTTGATCTGTGAATAAAGAAATTGTGGTTTTCACATGCTGCTGATCTTTTGCAATATTATGGTTTTCATCATAAAATTATTATGTTTTGATGCAACATATATTTAGAATGACTAAAGCAATATTTTTAATAACAAGCAAGTTGCAAGGAGGTGCTTGGGGTGGATGGTGGGCTGCCTCCTGTGTGCAGTTAGATTTTAGGCAAAAAAAAGTTAATAGTTAATGTTAAAGACAGAAGATTGTTTTGTTTAAAGCTTAATAAACACCTTGTGCCATTGTGCACACTTCTATTAAGCCTGACTACAATTTTCTGTAACGTGAAATGGAAAATAAATCTGGTTCGTTTACTTGATATGGTCAGTATGAATTAATTATATTCTCTATCAGGTCACCTGAAATTTTAGGTGTTGCCTAAATTGTATTGTCTTTTTATTCATGATGGTCATTGGTTTTAATGCGGCTCCTGCACTGAAACTCATTTCTGTGCCTGTTTTGTTCTATTTTATTTCATGTCTGCTTTGTTTAAGTAATTCTGTGTGGTTATGTAAAACAATGAATTGCATACAGTTTATAATTGAAATGTGCACATATTACCTTCACATATTACCTTGCCTTTTGTTGCTTTAAAACTGACTAAGATGGCACTTTGAAGTTATACTCTTCGTGTCAACACCAGCTGTTGTGCAGAAATTGCTCACTTGTAGTCAAGAGATCCACTAATGCAAGCCCAGTGTAGTTGTATATACAGTACAGTTGTGCTTTTTTTTCTTCTTTTTTTTGCATTAGTGTTCTGTATGAAGAACTAAAGGGACTAGTTTGAAGTGTAAGCAAGCTAGATCTGGAGCAAGATGCACAGTCTAGCAGCTTCTGTTTCTGACCCTGTGCTGTGACTAACATGGGAATTAAAACAGGGATCAATATTGCCCTGTACAGTATCATTATTTTTTTCTCTACATTGTGCCAGGGGTTTCAGTATGCTGACATACCATTCAGTCACTGAGAAATGGGTTGAGTGGCTTTTGAACCTTAAAGCGCTTACATAGAACCCCCGGCTCAGCATAACCTGACACAGAATCCCAGTGTCTTTGACCAACACCACATATAGAGTACATGTCACCTGCATCAGGCTGAGCCTTTGATGCTGTTCAGACTTCTGAATCGGCAGTTTCTTTTCATCTTTCCAGTTTTCCTGTTATATCTTTCCTCCTTAATTTTTGCTCTAATCTTTTTCCCCCACCTTTCTAACCTTTTAAATACTGGGTATATGACAATATACTTGGAGGGCATTTTAATCATAAACCTGCACTCATTCAACTTCTATATCAAAGCTGGGTTTAAACCATCAGCATGAGCACAGATATTAAAAGCACATTATGTCATAGACATTTGCTTCAGCTTTATTAATGAAAAGTGGCCTGTCTGCCTCACATTTATCAGGACATAAAATATAAGGTAATGTGTGTAAATACAAGTAGTTGTTGGAGATATAGTTCACAAAAAGGGCTTATAGTGAGCACGAATGTACAATACATACATACGAATACATTTTCAAACTTCTTCATCCCACATGATACTTGGAGGCATCTGTATTCTGTAAACTTTCTCTGTCTCTTAAGCAGAGCCATAGATGAGAAGGCAAATACCAGTCAACAGACTACTTTGTAAGAACAAAAGTCAATTATTTAGTTAATAGAATTTTCCCAGTGCTGTCAGTAGAGAATAGTTGCCTTGCTATTGATCTGTGTCACTCATATCTGATGAGTGCTGATCAAAAACACTTTAAAAACAGACTGGCTATCGTGGAGGAGAGGTGCTGAGAGAGATGGAGGACAGAGACAGCGAGAGCGAGAGCACAATACAAAGAGAAACAGAATCAATTAGAAGAAGAAAGAGAGAAGATTTAGCTGGATTTGCAACAGATGATAATTGACTCAACATGAAAATTAATCTTTCAGGAAAGTAATACTTTTTATCATCAAATTGGCAGAGTTTCTGTGAATAAAATATCCTTCATTTCAATTTAAGCAAACAAAGAAAAACCCTAAAGTGCTATTTATTAAGATCATTTTTACAAACTCTACTGCGTGTCTCATTGAAAATACAAAACCCCATCGATGACAGGTTGATCAATATGCAAGTTCTAAAAACAAGCAAAACCCACCGGTTATCAGAATATTGGAATTAAACCGATTAATAGGTGTTTTTCACTGATGAGATTTTGACATGTCACAGTAGAAAAGCACTGGTGTAAATAATAAAATTACTGATGGCTTAACTCCATTTAGCTACCTCAGTTTTGGGATCACATTATAGTCATTATCACAGCAGATGTTTTTACCTTGTCATAACAGGAAAAAACACAGGTGTTACTAATGGCATTAATTATGGCTTTGTTGCTTTTAAGTGCTGCTATAAAATGTCAAAATATCAGCTGATGTATTTTCGTGTTGACAAATTGTGGAGGTGGTCATTTTAAGAAAAATCGTATGTGTACCTCCACAACCCTTAACAAGATAAGTGGTAAAGCTAATGGATAGATGGTTTGCCTGCTGTATATACAAAAAGCTCTTGCAAATCCTGAATGCACATATGGGCATAGATACACATAATCCACAGACAGTAAACATGAACAGGTGTAAGACCTTCTCAGCAGCTTTGGGATACTTGGAGTCCTTGAAATTCCTGGGATGACCTTTGAACTCGGTGTCTACTGTTCCTCTCCAGGACTGGCTGAGCAAGTTTGGCTACCTCCCGCCCCCTGACCCCGTGTCTGGTCAGCTGCAGACCAAGGAGGCCCTGACCAAGGCCATCAAAGCCATGCAGAAGTTTGGAGGGCTTAAAGAAACTGGAGTTTTAGGTACGTGGCTCTGTTTGTTTTATTGCATCATGTGCGAGAGTTGGTTGTTCAGATAAATGGAGGCACTTTGTGTGTGTTTACCATGTGCAGTATGTGATGGAGTGAGTTGTATTTTATTATAACTTATACCTGAGAAAGAAAACATTAAGTATACCCTACAATATAATGCAATAAAATGCAACCTATAACTACAATTATCACATTGCGATATGCCTTCGCTAACCAGTGGCATAGTTAACATGCATGTCTGTTCATACTTATATTCTAATAAATTTATGCATGAGTACAAGCAGATGTTTGCTCCAGATGTAATGAAATTCCTTTAAGGCATTGCTAAGATACAGTATTGTCGAGAACGGGACATGCATGAGGTCACAGTGACCTTGACCTTTGACCACCAAAATCTAATCAGTGCATCCTTGAACTCAAGTGACAATTTGTGCCAAATTAGAAGAAATTTCCTCAAGGCGTTGCTGAGGCGTTCCACATTTACAAGAGTTAGATGAAAATGAGGGTGACTGCGACCTTGAGTTTTGACCTTACGTCACAAAAACAGTTCATCACCAAGTCTAATGGACAGTTGTGGCAAATTTGAAGAAATTCCCTCAACGCATTTCTGAGATATCAGTGTCAAGGATTGGATGAAGATGAGGTCACTACAACCTTGACCTTTGACCTTTGGCCACCAAAAACTAATCAGTTCATCAGTGGACAGTGTACCAAATTTGAAGAAATTCCCTCAAAGTGTTCTTTACATTTATGGTTTTACAGGTGGACAACCCGAAAACACAACATAATGTTCTTATGCCCCAGGTGATATCTGGGGCATATGAACATTATTTACACAAGGTACAGCTTTAGAAACTGCCACTGAGTTGAATCAATACATTTTTGACACAGCATCAGCTGAACATTAGAAAGGTAATATTTATTTCACTTCTATGGAATAGGATTGCATTACATTGCACAGATGTTTACACACCACGATACACCTTGTAAACATAAATCATACTTGCTGTCACACAGCAGACATCAGCAGACACACATCATTTTTCACACATACTGTATAGTAGATACTGTCAGTTCACTCTCACACACAGCACAACACAAAAACAATATATTTTTTATTGTACACACTACAACTCATATATACTACTTTAAAGGTTAGAAAGAAAGAAAGAAAGAGTGTACTAGTGTGTGTGTGTGTGTGTGTGAGTAAGTATAGTTGAACAGTAGTGTAGGTGAGAGTGTGAGTGTGCACGTAAGAGGGTTTTATGATATATGGCCCAAATGACCTCTCACAATCTCCTGTACATGCACAAATATATGAATGTGAGACACACACTGAGAGTGGAGCATTGATTTCAACAGATGTTGAAGCAGGGTGGTGTTGGATCAGTTGTCTTTAACTTTCAACATGTTTATGTTAAACATAATCAGTATTCATGTGTTAACGTTCAGCTATCAAATAGTAATAAAGTCATATCTACTGTGTGAGATATGCTCACACTGCATCACAGTTACCTCTCCTTTCCTCTCTTCTTTAGACCAAGCCACACTGGGACTGATGAAAACACCCAGATGTTCTTTGCCAGATGTATCTGAGGCTGAGGTGACAATAGGCCGCAGGAAACGAGGCTTGAACCCTCAGAACAAATGGAATAAAAGGCATCTATCATGGAGGTAGGGAACAATGAAATACCAATCGACCAGACACTATAAAGTTAAAATGATTGGAACATCTAGAATCTGCAGACATTATCAACGGCATTCGGCCTCGCTGAACCAACATCGTTTATCTTGTGTAGTAAAGCTGAATGCTGAAGGGTGCTGCACGTACTGTAGACGAGACCATTGAGTCAGCGCACTCAGAATGAATTCTTATCCCGATCACATTTTTTTCTGGTAGTGAGAGATGTCTTGCTGTTGCTTGGCAACCACATAATAAGCTATCAGTCACTTGTATGTGCATGTTAGTCAGAACTAGTGGCAGAAAGAAACTACATAAGTACACATTTGATGTACTTGTACTTTTCATGTGTATTTTTACTGTATATTTGTAATCCACTACATTTCAAAGGGACATATTGTTTGCAATGCTATATTTATTTTAATCAAGAAATGAAGTGAAATTGCAAAGACACTCCAAAATGACAAATTTCATATGGACACTAAAACTAGCAATAATTTGCATCCATTAATCAAAGTCTGTGAATCCAGAACCACCGTTGTCTGAAAACTATTAAGAACACATCGCTGAGTTGCACCATTGCACTGGGCAACATGTTTCTTCATTGTAAAAAATATAGTCATGACAGATCATTTATTAACAGCTCCACAGTCTAGGAATATCCATTGCCTTCGCAGTCTCTCTAGATCACTGCACACTCTCGCTGAAATAACTCGTATTGTAAAGAATAGCTTTTTTATCCTTTCAACTGGTCTTGACCTTTCAGATCCTCCAGTAACTGATCCAGATTTTCCCAGTCATTGTAGCATCTAACTTACATATTTGCCTCTGCATTGCTGTGCACCGACCACAGCTGAAACACCAGTCTCCCATATTTCTGTCTGTCTGTCAGGACAGGCTCAGTGGCCTCAGCCTTACAGAAACTCCTTTTCAGAGACTGTAACAGTCAACAGTCAAGTAATTCAGGAAACCACAAGCGTGGTACCAAATCTGGAATTTAAAATTTGTTTTTCAAAGTTTATAAAATACAGTGTTATTTCTTTACAGCTGATATTTGTTGTTTTTATTTTAATAATTTAAATTATGTTAATAATTTATTATCTCAAGCCTTGTTTTTTAACTTTAATTCCTCCTTCCTCTAAGGAGTCCAAATCTCCTCTAAAAGTTCAAGATTCAAGATTCTTTATAAGCAGTGGGGAAAACTGTCCAAATCTTTTGAAAACAAGTAGAGGAAGTGACCCACTACTGCTGAAAATGTGTCTAGTTCCCTTTACTTGGCTGAAGAGAACAAATCAGCAAATTCAGAATGCTTGCTTACAAACTGCTTATTATTTTATTTTGTACAAATACATGTCAGTGTTTGTGTTTTAGTACAGTTCATTCTGGGTCTAATGAGACCAGGTTATCAAGTCAAGTGCAATTATGTTCACCATGTATATTGCACTAGTTCACTACAAGGAACTAGAATTCATAAACCATTACATTTTTATTTTTTTCTTTATCTGTGTGTCCCCTGAAGGATTATATTAGGTGACTCTGCCTCAGGGTGGAAATTGTTAGGTTTCTGGATCTACTTTGGATTAGAGAAAAAGCATTTTGTGAAAGTGACATGCTGGCTAGAGAGACCAGCAGCATGCAGAGGAAAAGCAAGTGCTTCCCTCCTCTCACGCAGTATACAAGGAAACAAATTCTAGCTGCTGTGTGTAAAATGTGGAAAGATTTAAAATAATTATGCAAATTCACTAGGTAGAAATGGATGGAAAAGAGAGACTTTTTTTCATACAGTTTTTTCATTTCCAGGTTTATGCAGTTCTACTCAGAGACCAAAGGCATTTGACTCCTGAGGAGGCAAAGGCTTCGTCACAGACTCAGTATGCAGTTTATACAGTACATGATAAAATAATATGGTCATGTTATGTGCAACTGGACCATCTGTCAGGGATACAGCTTAGTGCTAGACAGCAGAGAAGGAAGAGGCATTGGAACATATGGTTGGACTAAGCTGATTCACACACGCGATCAGGAGTGATTCAACAAGGAGATGATCTAAGCTGGTGTGCCAGCGAGTTTGAGTTAAAACACAACCACCTACACATTAGATACAAACACACACACACACACACACACACACACTCAAGCACATGTAAACATAGGCACATTGTATACTGTATATGCACACAAAGAGGAACCTAATACAAGACAAAGACACCCACACTCTCCTGTCTCAGTTGATGGGTTGGATTCATGTTCTGTCTCTCTCCCTGCTAATGTTTGTAAAGGGTCACTGCCTCTCAGCAAGACAACCATCAGACACAAGTCATGAAAGCCCACAACAGTTACAATCTCCCCTCTTCTCTTTGCCTGTTCATTGGCAATGATCTCTCCCAGATTTGAAACAGCAGCATTGGTGCATATGAGAGGAATCAGTTATTAACTAAGTTGTTTAATGGCAGGACTGATAAGTTATTATCTTATTAGCTAATATACACGTAGACATTTTTAGTTGTAAGGTTGTCTGCGACTGGACCATGACCTTTTCTTCTGTGTTGCATTGTGGTGCAACCGTGATTTGCCATAAAATCCATTTCTGACCTTCATATTCTGCTCAAAATGAAGTCCAATTCTTCAGTTCACAAAATATCTGTTGAACTAATGACATTTCCATCGGTTTCAGCTGCGGTTTGTATTTATTCCTAGTTAGCAAACTATCGTGGAGAACATGTTCAACATTATACCTATGCAAACAAACATGGGCACTGCTGTCTGCCAGCATGCCTCTATAGACTCTTGTTGACAGTCAAGTGACAGTTGATTTATGGTTTGCTGTATATTTTAGCCTCACCGTTACTGATACTGTGCATTTTTGGAACTTTTTAAGTGGCCAAGTATATTGAAAAGGACAACTGCAGCGACACAATGCAAAACACAGTAGGACTCTACTTTCATCTTTGATTCAGTTATGCTTCTTTTATTGTACACTACAGTGCTGGTACTTTTTTTCACAAGTATAAGTGGCAACATTGCTTTAGGTTAGATGAGGAGCATGTTGTTTATAGCTGACAGGTTGGCACAGCATCTCAGTTTAGCAGGGTGTTGCTGTGCCACAAACTGTAGTGTGTACTTGACAGCAGGAACACACTGCAATAGACAGGTAGGCTGTGAAAATCTTGGCTCTGGCTTCAGAATGTGTGATGCTGAGATAATGTTTAACGAAAGTAAGCCTAGTTTGTGTATGCACAATGCCTCAGCTGGAATGAAAAAAATGCTTGTTCTGTAAAACAGCAAGGTGCTTTTACAGGCCAAGGGTGTTTTTTTTGTCTGGTTTACCAAGATAAATGCCCTTTTTTATTTCTAGACACACAAGCTCATATCATAAAGCTTTAGGACAGGATTTTAGGAAATAAAAGCTACAGTAAGTGAGTTGAGGTGGGTTTGCTAGTGTCTGTCTGTAAAATGGGACTACAATATCCACATTTAGAGTCATCCGTAGGTCACAATATGTACCTTTAAGAACAGCAGCACAACGCATGTGAGTATAATACAAGAATAGGAGCAATCATTTGGTTTATCGGTGCTGGGTAAAGAAGCATTTATGTACCTCAGTGTTTTATTTCGGTCAGGCCAACCTGCAGTTAAGGAGAGTCGGACACACGGGCCAGATGCCTAAATCAACCTTCAGGGGAATTATTAAGCAAGGAGGCTAAAAGATCTAAGGTAGGGCAGAAGGAAAGCAAAATAAAACAAGATGTGGAGGAAAAGCAGGACATCAGGGCACTGGAGGGTTGAAGAAACAGGTCGATAAGCAGGAACTCTCAGCTGATGAGAAGGCTTTGGAAGCAAGAGGAAGTAAGGGGCTACAGTAGTTACTATAAAAGCAGAGCAAAAAATAAAGTAGAGCTCAGACTTCAAAAGGATGGTGAACATGATGAGGCAGTAGGATAAAGATGAGTTGCACAAAGAAAAAAACTGCCTGTTGTGAAAAAGATGAAATGTGAATATCAGTCATGTTGGTTCACAGCTTTATGCATTCTGAAGAACAAAACACTGAAAGAAGTTTCTGTTTTCTCAGATCCAATATATTATCTGTTTGTAATAGTGAACGGTTCATCTCAAGATAAAAAATGCTGATACTGGAGAATTCTACAAAGCCCTGAATGCAGACAGCACATATACACTCTTATTTTGAGCTTTAGGTACAGGACAGCAATGTAGACCTGTTACTCTGTTGGTCAGGGTCATAGTTTCTGTCTTAGTTCTGCCACCATATGATCTTGTTTTCCTTATCAGTTTCTCGTCGTTCCTTGCCAGATCATATAATGTGCTTTCAAGCCTCGGAGTGAGTCTGCCTCTGGTTTGATAGTTAGTAAACAGTTATTACTCCTCTGCCCATCTGTCTTCTTGTTTGTCCTGCATTTAGGTCCTGTCAGCCTAAGCCTATTTACTGGGTCATGACATGTTTTTTTCCACTCACCCCAACCGGTCGAGGCAGATGACCGCCCACCCTGAGCCTGGTTCTGCTGGAGGTTTCTTCTGTTAAAGGGAGTTTTTCCTCTCCACTGTTGCCTAGTGCTTGCTCAAGTGAGACTGTTGGGTTTTCTACATAATTCTGTATATAGTTATATTCTGTGTAAGGTCTTAAACCTTAAAATGTAAAGTGCCTTGAGATGACTTTGTTGTGATTTGGCGCTATATAAATAAAATTGAATTGAATTGAATGTCAGTCCACATGACTAGACTGATAAATCATTAGATACAGAATCTTCCAGTATAAATGTAATACCCGTTATACTGGTTCATCTGGCCAGGATTAACTAAGAAAAGTAAGCTTCTTCAACATAAGGACTGGGGAGAGTAAGAAGAAGCAACAGCTCAGACTGCAGACTGATTTTAGGGGGTGAACCACTTGTCACCAGGGTCTGGATGGTTATGGCCTAGTGATAATATATTACATGGTGACTTTGCACCTGTACCATTGCCTTATTAAAATAATTTTTCACATGCACCCATCAAAGATATAAGAATCTTTGGGGATCTGATTTCATCTCTTGTAAAGTTTCAGCTGACCTGGAAAAATGGGTGGCAGCAATCCAGCCTCACACTGAACAGACACCTTTGTACAGATTCAACATCTGCTTCAGGGGACCAGCATGCATACTGCTGTGAGGACCTGCTGTTTTATGACTGGAACATTTTGCTTTTTCTCAGTCGCTCTCTCTCCATCTCTATCCTACTACTGCCAATCATTACGCATTACGCTGCCTTCAACTTGGCCCCACTTGGCTTTGTAAAATAAGACAGTCAGTCTTTTCAGTCCAGTGAAGCCACCTTTCTACTCTCAGCACTCACATTTGTATAACAGCACAAAGCAGCCAAGATTTACAGAAAAGTGAGATATATGGACCTCATGTATTTTGTAGATTTTTTTTTATTGTGCCTGGAGCTGCTGCCAAGATACAGATGGTGAAGTTATAGTCCTTTTAACATAAACATTTTTATATTATTTGTTGATTTCACATTTTGAGAGGTTTCCATATGGTGTGGTTTGTCAATTTTACAACAAAGTAAAGCATTGACATTTTATATAAAACAGATGCCTCGGGAGTGTTTGGATGTAATTTAATGAAAGAATTTTCTTTAGTATGGAAAATGTATAGTACATTGCTTGTTTTTTTTTTACTTACTATACTTTCTTACCTGTATCTAAAGATATTTACTGTAATATCCCAAACGTTCTCATCCCACAGTGTCACAGAATGACGCTTCCCATTTGGCATCTCATACTGATGTTTAAAGCTCCCTTTGACGTCACTATTTGGCACACCTTGATTCTATAGGAATGATGGTGGGTGCTTGTCAGACCTCATGTCCTGACAACAATCATAAACGATTAGTTATGTTTTGATTGACTTTGATTGAAAGCTGGGTTAGGGTTAGGCACAATAAACTTAAGTTAAAAAATAAAATAAATAAATAACTTCATGAAATGGTCTTATTACAACACAGAGTGACTCGCACAGTCAACTGGCATCCTCATGTGTCTTAAACCGATACTAAGGGGTGAATCGTGGTGCTTAATTGATATGTGAGATGAAAAATATATGAATGTATTCCCCACTCACGATGAAACATTCATTATACACTTGTACAGAGTTTTACACATTTTGTCTTCAACTGTTGACTGTGCCTTTATTCAGCCCTACAACACAGTTCTTGTGTTGTTGAGGCCATGCAGAACATATATATTCCTTTGCAGTAGAGAGGCAGTTGTGCTCGAGTACTTTTACGTCAGTTAAAAGTTATTTGAGACATAACACTTATCTACCCCTACCTTAAATTACTAAATTTCTGTTGAAGCAGCATCCCAATTTAACACAGCAAGATTTTGTAATTGGTCTGTTGTTTTCTTCTAACGTTTCACCAACTAACATTACAGCGAAACAGTAAAATCCATACGTAGTGGAGTTTTTAATGTAAAACTAATATCTTTCCTAATAACCTATTGATAACCTAGTAGGTTAAACACCTTGGAAGAATAAAGTTTGAGAGATATTTTTAGAAGGGGAAGTTTCTGTCAAACTAGATGTAAAAATGATTGCAACACCACAGGCATTTGATTAACATTACAACTAGAAGGTTTGTTGTGTAAATTTGCAGTAATTTAGTTATGCATTCACATTTTCCTCTCTTCATCTTCATTGTTGGGAAATTAATCTCATTCTTTACAAGTGCAATCAAAATGAAGCCTATTGTATGGATATACTGCATACTGTCCCTTTGCCCTTTTTCCTGCCCAACTGTTGCTTCAGCATCATGATTCTTTTTTTGTGGGCGTGTTAATTTGCCCAAATAATGCATTACACCTAAAATGCATTGCCAGACATCGCCCTCCTCTTATCAATTTAAAGGCAGACAGATTTGAGCTGACTTTAAACCTGTTTATGTCTCTTTAGCTGTTTTTTTCCTTACAACTCAAACAGAAGATGCTCTTTTTAAATAGGAAATTAAGTAACCAAATCCTTAACAGATCCAATTTCCAAGAACATGCATGCCTTGTTTGGCATCTTTAAATCTAGAGTGATCCTAACTATGTTAATGAAATTACAAACCTCATTATTTTTGACTTGTTCTCTTGAGTACATTTGACTCAAATACAATAATCTTTGTAATTACAAATAATTACAAAGATTGCAGAAAGTCCTTTTAATCCATTTTTGACAATCAATGGCATAGTGCAATGTTAGATTTAAAGTGAAAATAAAAAAATGAATAAGTGCAAGTGTACTATAGGTTCACCAACACTATTGTGTGACAGTAATTTGCACATTTCATCTCTTTGCCTCATTTACTTTCATCCTGTAACATTGCCACTTTTCTCTCTTTCTTTCCCGAACGTCCTCATATTGCCTCCTCTTCCATCCTCTGTCAGTTAAGCACCATTGCAAAAGATTCACAGTCTGTCCAGGTTGCCTGCTCAGTAGTGTCAGGGTGTTCTTTGATGTAAGCAGTTCTTTATGTAGGCATTATATTTGATTGATGTGGAAACGTCTGACAGCACACTCTGTTCTCAGATATTTATTTGTGAGTCAATGATGCACACTCAGGAGCTCTTTTGCTGCTAAACAGCCCCTCAGCCACTGAGACACTGATGACTTCTGCTTTATGCTGCAGCCCAAAACTCATTCATCTGCACTTCCTTCCTAACTCTGCTGGCTTATGTGCACTCTGGAACCGCTCATCATTCACAGTCATTAATAAAAATAAAACATTTTTACAAACTAGAATCACACAGCAATCAAATTGATCAGCTACAAATGTATTGTTGAACTGAGAAAATCATATGGTGATATCACCTTTGACTGTGTCAGAAACTTCCTGAATCCTTTGCAGCAACCAAAGAAGTTACTAATTTAAAGGAAAAAACTAAAGATACAATAATATTTGATCATGTCAGACAGCACAATAGATTATTCTATGAATATAGAAAATGTAGATTATTGATGCTATGGTTGCTGGTGATTGAAGGTTTATGGACAGCACCAGTTGTATTAGCAGCAAGAGTAGCATACTCTTAAGGTGAGTGGTGCAGCACCGAGGGTGCAGCAAAAGACTAAGCACATCACCATTGGCATAAAAGCAGAGTCTAGTAATTTGGGAAATGTGATTATAGTTATATGACCCAATATTCACTCTGTTTTTCTCCCCACCATCCTCTGAGGGAAATATTTGGCAAACTAGCTGATAAGTGCTCCATTATGTTCACCTGCTAGCCACTAACTTTAGTCTGCTGTTTGGTGGTAGGAAGGTAGTGTACAATGGATTTTAGAGCTATTTCACTAAAAGCAGCTGCCTGAAAAAAAAGATAACCAAAACAGTAATGCTCTAGGTTGTAAAAAGAAAACAGTGAGTTGAAATGTGCTTAAATGCTTCATGTAACTGTAAGGAACTGTAGAGTCAGGCAGTAGTTTGTGTTAATTTCTCATTTGATACACTTACAATATGAAAATATTGATTGAATATTAGCTTTAGGTACCTATTACATATCTGAAGATCTGTTGCCCTGTCTTTTCATTATTATACTAGTGTGGAGGCTTTATCAAAGCAGAAGTGCAAAGTGTTAACATAGCTTTTAGGTGAGCAACGTAGCAGCAGGCTCACAGCAAAAAGACAGCAAACCTCTAGTGGCTAAAATGAATAGTTTAACATTTTGAGAAATATGGTTATTCAGCTATAGCAAATATATAACAAAGTAATGATTAAAGAATGCATATAGTATTTATGCAGCAGTAGTTTTCACTGACTGTATTTTTGTCAACAAAGGGACAAAATAAAATGATCTCATATTGTCTTGGGACACAGTTTTTCTTCATATTCTGTCAATAAAAAAGAAAATCTGACCGCAACAACTAGAAAAACCTGCTGTCATGGACTTAATAAGGACAAACTCTTTAATAAACATCAGATCTGACCACCATTGGTTGCTTGATTAAAACATGATCAATAAGGTTGTTAATATCAAGGTCTAAGATTGACAAAGTGACAAGATCTCTGCCACGTCTGTAACAATAATCAGATTTAAAGGAGTCACCACAGGGAAATGACACCTGCTTCATTTTTTCATGCACCTATGCTCTCCTTATGTAAACACCAGTAGTTGGCTGTGACTGCTCAGTTCATCTGAGATGCAGGGCAGGAATGCTCTGACCTTACCTATAATACAAATACACTCGCAAGCTGACAGACACATTTGGATGCCCCTACATACATACGCACTGACAAAACCATGCTCTGTGCCTCTCCATCTTTCTCTCTCTCATCAGCATTCTCCCAAACACACACACACAAGTAGACATAATCTCCCACCCTCGTCGGTCTGAATCTAGACTAATAAGCAGGTGAATTGTCTGTGGAGGTTCAGCCATTTGCAGTGACCTTGGCACTGTGGTTAGCAGTTAGGGTCGTGCACTCTCACTGTATGAATAAGTGAACTGTGTAGGCACATTTTTGTGAACAAATCAACACAAGAAAAAAATCGTACTTGCTGTACACCACCACAGATCTCCCCACAGAATAGGTGATGTGATTAGATTTTAAAGTTACTTGCTGCATACATTTGCATATTAATGAGGAAAAACCCATTTTCAAACTACTACCTCCCTATTGCTTAAGATAACATTACTAATACCCCCATGTGTTTTGTGTCACCATGTTGACATAGATGTATTCCCTAATTAATACATAAATTAGCTACCGTAATGAACTCATTTGGATGACTTAGTGTGTTAAACACATTGCGGTAAAAGCCAAACAACAGCCAGCTCAAGTGTTAAGTGCACCGAGGATGCCAGCTAATGTAAGATAAAACTGTGGAGATTAGCCACCTACTGTATCATAGGGCTTTATATACTTTCAACCTTTGGGGGCATGTGCCCTCTCAATTTTTTTTCAGATCAAGTGTGTTAATTAGTATTAATGATACAATTTAGTTTGTATTTGTATCTAAAGCAGGCTGGTACACACAGACACCCCTCTATATTAAGGCTACTTGGTTCTCTTCCAGCTGGACAACTGTATCACAGTAACGGCAGGAGCTGCTTGTAGAGCCGCTCCATAGTTTGACTGTCGAGGCTGTGCAGTAACATTAAACAGCATATGAGTGAAAAATCTTGGTTAATTTTGAATAAAGAAATTAATGTAATTTCACTTTGTACCAAAATGAAATATATTCATTTGTAAAGTAAAACGCAGTTGCAACAAAAACTATGTGTAGCATTTTGGAAAACAATTTAATGCAGTAACTGTAAACACAACAGAATTATCACCTTATAAATGTGATGTGGTAAACTTTGTTTAGAAACAGTTGCCTATTACACATTAATCATATTATAAGGCTATAGTACCTTTCATTTGGAGATATTTTTGTGTCCACCTGGTAAATGGAAGTCCAATATTCACTTTTGTTTTGTTTTTTTCTCTATATTGCTCTCTAACAACTCTTTGGGGAAACATCTGACTGGCTTCTAAATGTTCAACTATGTTTTCCAGCTAGTTCCTATCTTTGTCTCTATGTCATTGGGTAGGTAGTTGACACTGGGTTTAGAGCTTTATCACTACAAACAGCTGTATACTGCAGCTGAAAACAACACTGGTGAGAGCGACAAGAGTAAAGCAAAAGGGCAAAGCCATAAAACTGAAACAAAAAGCTGAAAATGTTTAAAAGCTCTGTAGAGGTCAGGAGCATAGGGCTGCAGGGTCAGGTCATAGTTCTCTGTATGTCCTTTCACATACAAGTGGTCACGTGATCCATTGTTAAAATATAAAATGATTGCCACTTTAAGTTACTAAGAAATGTACTACATCGTTAAATAATCTACATCTTGCATAACATTATTCAGAATTGAGGTGCTCAGACCCTTGAAAGAGAATCAGCCATTTCCTGTATACACATACTGTAAATCGTATTTATCACAAGATGGAATAGGGAAATAAAGAAGAGATTAACTAAACAGTAGAAAGGACGAGAAAAAATAGAGAAGGGCGAGGGAGAGAAGCATTACAAAACATGAAGAGGGAGAAAGAAATGAGGACCTGTCTTGGGTCTTCAGCGACAAATTTAAATAAGAAAATACTATAAAATAAATGTCCAGATAAAATGTGGATTAAAAGTAAGCACTGATGAATGAGAACAAAACCGAAACAGAGATAGAACCACGCAGAACTTGCTTACTAGTTCAGCTGTGCCATGATAAGTTATTTAAAAGATTAAAGAGATCTCGCTAGTGTGAGCTCCTCTGGCAGGTGTCCAGAAATTTGACTTTGACAGTAAAGGTCCAGTCACCCTTGGCTACAAGCAGAGACACTGAAACAGCTGCTGCTCTGGCTCATGTGGGGATGAAAGGTCTGAAATGTAGCTTGTGGTGAAAGTTGCTTTGACTCAGAAGTTAATATAAATATATATATATATAAAATACTCTGCTATCCTTTTCAAAAACATCAGTAGGTCACCAGGATACTTTAGCAAAGGCTGTAAGATGGTTGAATAGTTCTCTGAAGATCAGATCCTTGTTTGACAGGTTTCCTATATTTGCTCATGGTGCATTGTCAGTGGAGCTCGATGGATTATATCAAGCTCTTAATATTTTTTTATGTGAAATTCAGTTTCATGTAACCTGTTGTCAGAGTTGAGTTGGTCAGGTTGGCAAAAATTAACTAGGTATGTTAGAAGAAGTTGCCCCTATTTTGGAAGTACAATATTTTTTACTGGTAGTGGATGACATATTGAGCTTTGGTTCTAAGTATAAATTAGAGCCAAACAGAACTCTTCATGTAAAGTACAAATATCTTTAAAATAGTATTTAAATACAGTACTAGAATAAAAACATATATTGCTAGTGATATGATATTTGTTTTATGATCTCTCTCCAAAGTAATAATAGTTTGTAAATACGAAACAGACAAGACTTTCCTTTTTCAAAATATACACCACAGTGTCCACCATGAATGGTGTTGTGCAGTGTTGTTAATTTGGTAAAAAAATTCAAACGACTATTAAAGCTAACACTGGCCATACTGTATCAACAAAAACATTATGTTGATAAAATCAACCTGAATGTATAGTACGGCTAAATCCTATCATCGTATTGTTACTCATTTATTGTTCCTGAATAAATAAATGGATGAAATAGTAAAGTTTGTCTCCTGTTAGAAGAAGTCAAAATAACTGCATAACTGTCAATGTCATTTTCAATGTAAAATACTTTTTGAAACACATACTTCAACCTAGTATGTGACTACCTATCAGCTACTGTTGTGTGTCTTGTTTTATACTCACATGGCTCTAACATACTGTATTAGAGTTGTCCACTTTTCTTCTTAAATAGAATAGAGAAAGGCTTTCTTGGAAGTTTTTTTTTTCTAGTCAAAGGCTGCATTAGTGAGCCTGAGTCAAATTTTCCAGGCATTTTGTCATTATCAGCTATGTCAAAGCTGGACTGAAAATCAGACGGAAAGAGTCACCTTTAATGGCTGCCAAAAAGGGCTATTTTTAGCTCTGTCCCCTTCTATACAAAGGGTACCAAGGAGACTTAAAAAGTGGCATTCAGAGATGAACATCCAGGGCTCAGGATATTTTCCTTCATTAATTAAATTTTATTGTAGCAGTAACAGTTGGACAGTGTAACTAAAACAGGGTTTGGTGCGTTGCTTTAAATGTTCGCAGGGTACAGGCGTCATTTTCAGATTTTTGTTCAGGATAAACTGTATGTAAAATCTCTGTTCTCAGATCTAAATGTGAATCTGCTGAAAATTGATACAAGGCTTTCTGGGAGAGTGGACTCTTTATTTTAGTAATTCCCACTTTTTTTTTTCAATGTGTAACTCTGTCTTCTTTTCCTCCCTCAGAGTCAGGACTTTCCCAAAGGATTCAGCCTTACTGGGCAGGGACACTGTTAGAGCGCTGATGTACTACGCCTTGAAGGTCTGGAGTGACATTGCACCACTTAACTTCCACGAAGTGGCTGGAAATGATGCAGACATTCAAATCGACTTCACTAAGGCCGACCACAATGATGGATATCCCTTTGACGGGCCAGGGGGCACTGTGGCGCATGCATTTTTCCCTGGAGAGAGGTTCACAGCTGGGGATACACACTTTGATGATGATGAGGCCTGGACCTTCAGATCTCCAGGTGAGAAAGTGCTGCACTGCTCGTGAATATACGCGTATTTTATCGTTTTGTATTGTTGAAAAGATGGATAGAATACATAATATCACATTCTCCTATATACGTAGGTAGAAGAATAGAGTCATCTTCTAGGAAGAATCTCATCATGAAACCTTCATAGAGACTATACCAGAGTAATATTAAACAGTCGTTGTGTAGAAAATGAAAAAGCTCCTGAAAACTGTTTTCAACATTTATGCCCGCCAAGGCTTCTCTATCCAAAACTAGAACACTGACTTTAGAGCCAAGTCCTGCTTCTACCCTTTTTTCATGTTCCAGATTCTATAATTAATATTTCATTTGTTAGATCTATGAATATAGTGCACAATGGCTTCAGATACAGGACTCAAAGTAGTGACGAAAGTGGTCATATGCTTATTAGGGACATAAAAGGGGCCTTTTCACTTTTCTCCAACTGCCATAAATAAACAATCCACTCTAGGACACCCATTGTTTTTTAGCAACAGAAGAAATGAAAGTTTATTGTTGACTTTTATTCATGTGTCTTAATTGTAAAGTATTCCATTCCAGTATTTACAACAATAGAGTCTTTAAAAATTCTTAATGGACTAATGATAGGGAAATCAGAAAAAAGAGAGAAAAACACTATAAATAGTGTGTCTAAAGTGTGACAGCCTGACAGCATAGTGTTTACTTTGATTTATGACAATAAAAAGCTGAAAATAATACATGTCTACAAGACCACAAAGCAGTGCTATAATACATGATGTCAAATGCTGCTCCAGTGAAAATTGATAAAAGTGTGATTTGGACACAAGGGCACAGTGATGAGACTTGCAGGGTTCTGGACACACTATTTTGTGCAGGAACAGTCTGTCTTTGTAGCAATGGACAGTGGTGAGAAGTTCATCAACATAGCTATAGTAGAATAATTACACTTATTGTTACTATTAGCTGCACAATTTTAAACAAAAAATATTTTTTTAAGATATTATGTATGGGTCAGGTTAAAGAGTGATGTCACCAATATTCAACTTGCTTACTTTTGTTTGGGGAGAAGAGGTATATGGATAGTCTAAAACTTCCCTCAACTTTCCTTTTATTAATATATCTCTAGCTTCTCGATAAATAGCTCCTCCAAATAATAGTTTTCAGTTCAGGAGGAGCTGAAAACTACCCAAACTAGAACCATGGGAAGCAGGTTGAAAATTGATGAAGTTGCCCTTTAAGCTATAAAAATTAGCCCCTAGGGTAATAAAGTCAATTTTTTGTACAGATTAAACAAACATGATATAATAGCTGTCTCAGCTTTTGCAGGCTTTATGCTAAGCTAAGTTGATCAACTTCAATAATTATCAATACATACTATTAATGAGGAAGAAAACACTTTGCTGTTTGTTCGACCTCAAAGATATGTACAGTATATTATGGTGAGTACCACTGAATGTAAACAGCGTTTACCACAAAACTCCACAGGACACATTTTAGGCTCATGTAAGGCTCTGCAGCAGTACATGTCAGCAGCAGTGGCAAAGTGCATAAAGCTTTTCTTCCACTTTCTATATGCATTCTGCGTAAAGCTGAGGTTTGAAAGAAATTTCAATCCCTGCACTTTATACACAGAGTCACTACTTTCACTAGCTTTTAAAACCCATTTTTCCACTGTTTTAACAGGCATCATGTCTTATGCTATAAAATCAGAAGTTGCACTCACCTTGTTCCTGCTTCGTTGTGAGGTCTTTTTATATTGGGTAATGAAAAGCAGACAGGAGTGGCTGCTGATGGGGTTTGAACTAATATAAGCAGCAGAGGCATGTTTGTGAACATGGCTGCTTGTGTTCGTGTTAGAAGGTACTCACTGGGAAGGTAACGTCAAATGGTGGGAAAGGTTTATTGTTTCCCATTTTCAGCAGCACAACTTGCCTTTTTTTTACAATAGATATCATTTTGCATTTTATCCAATTTTACAAACTTTAACTATTTTTTATTCTTCTGCTCTCTGTACTTGAGCTGCTGTAACGCACAAATTTCCCCGTTTTGGGAATCATAAAGTCTTATCTTATCTTATCTTATCTTATCTTATTTTATTTCCATAATTTCCAAGCCACTATTTCCACAACAGCATGAAAATTGTAATGTTTTACAATTTCATTGTCTTGTGCAAATGTTTCCAACATGTAAGACTTGTTGTTTCTTTTGGCCATACATGTGTCATCTGTGTAACCGTATTTTCTTTATGGCACAGAGTTCTCACATGACTGATTAAAACCTCAAGCTGTAACATAGGCTCCTCAGAGCTCACAGGGTCACTCTGCAGTCCTACTCCCCAGAGATGGAAGGTGAAGGGCCACAACACCCCTGTTCAAAGCCATTTTTGTTAGTTATTTAAAAGTTTTGTCAGAAAAATCCTATGGCTCCTCCAAAATTGTGATGTAATAGGCCTGATTTTGGGGACTCTTGTGTTATGTGGTGGTGACCATAATATCAATCATTGTCAGGGAAGCTAACAGGACATTTTTGTTAATATCTTTATTTTAAAATGTCTGTTAGTGAGTAATTTCTCTGGATCACCTTGATAAAGTACCAACAGTTTACCAGTCTCTTGACACCTCTCCTCCTGTCACTCCTTACATCCTCCCTCCCCCCTCCCAGCATCGCTACTGGGGTGCGCACACAACCATCACTCTGCTCCTTACATCGCATTTTTCTAACACTTATATACATATAACATCCAGATGGTATACTAGGGTGTAGTGCCCCTTTAAAGTTTGTAGCAGGGGTGTAGATGACGTTGACTGTACCAGCTGGTGAGTCTATGCACCCAGGACCTACATTCAGATCCAGTCTTTGTTTTTGCTCTGTCAAAGCTGTGAACCATATGTTATAGCAGCTCGGTCTGCTCCAATTAGACCTCCCAACAGGTCGTAGCAGTGAAAGGACACGATGGCATGAAGGCTTAGTAGTTTACATCATCATCTGCATAGACAGGAGTTTGGTTAATAGGAACAGGGTGGTGAAGTGAAGTCTTTATGACCACATTCTGTATCTCTCTTCCAGCAACATACAGTCATTTTCAACATAGATAAATGTTAATTCAGAAACAGACATAGAAAAACATCATCAAAGCGTTGCAGCCTGATGAAAAACAGCCATAGTGTTAAAAACACAGCTTGTGAGTGAGTGAAAAGGTGCTGGCTGTGAATCTGAAATCTTATCTTGATAGATATTCTTGCCTTCAAGGTTACTTCACTCTGATGAAAGGTGAAATGTACATCAAATAAAACACACCTTTTCATTTGAAAATCAGGTATCTGCCTCTTTCTCTTTGGCTGTACTCTCTGAAGGCAGAAAAGTTCCCAGTTTCTTTCACTGCCCGTTAAAAAACACAGCACTCTTTACTGTTGACTTTGATTTTGTAACATTCTTTTAGCACATAATTATAGTTTATGTGGTTTTAGATTTAGAGACAACAATTTCTATTCCACAAAAACAAGATATTGATTCTTTCCTTGAACGTTTTGCTTATGTCTTTGTGATTTCTGTCATACTCTTGTACTTTGAGGCAGTCTAATCCAAATGCTTTTAGCAATTTGGGACTTACCTGTAGCTGAATAAGGCCCTGACTAATTACAGACGTTTATTTCTCTTTTAGTCCAGGAAAGATAATAGTTACCCACTTAACTATGTAACTCCAAAGCAATGTGATAGCCTGACATTTAGATAATTTCTCGGCTTCAAGAATGCATGTAATGCAAGTAATAATGGACCAACTTAATGCAGCACTTAGAATTCTGACCCTGAGGTTTAGTTCTGTATTTGAGTGCAAACTTACTTTTATACTGCACATTGAGTGTTAACAGCAACTCATGAAACCCATTTCTTGACTGTGTAAATTGGGTCCATGTCTGCAGATGTAATTTCTCATTTGATAACGTATCTTGTTTAATCTTTGTCATTTTTGCCATATGGCGTGCCACAATTAAAGTAACATTTTCTGGTCTGTGTTAGACTTTACATGTTCCAAACCACGTCCGTGCATCATAGGTAGCACCTCTTCTATGTACAAGCTCCTCATTTTCTCTTGGCTGACTTGTCAGAGTCGTTCTCCTGTTTGAAATGAGCCTTTTCGATGTTACATTCACTCTCCTTCAGTTTGTTTGTGTTACCTTCGTAAAAAATTCCTGCCTGCGACCATGCCATGTGGAAGAATGCAAAGCAATGAAAAATCAGAGAGATATCATCTCGCCTACAACATGCTATTATTCTTTTTTATGTTTCTTAAACCTGCATTAACTCATTTGCTGGAACTGATACTGACATCACCTCATAAAGTTAATATGGCAAACATATTAGTGAATTGTTGTCTGTTTACAGATCCAGCAGATATTAAGTAACAGTAACATTCATGGAGTTAATTTAAATCCAGTATTATCTGCTTTTAGTTTTGCTTTTGGTAAAATCACTGTGAGACAGTCATCCCATGAAATCAAAATAAAAAGCTGAAAACTACTAAACAAACTTAAGAAGCTGAATGGAACTACAGTCAGTGTGTTTGTCACTATGAGCCACCGTTTTTACATTTAAGTAGTGATGTGACTTGTTAATATCAAAATATTGATCATAGAAGCTCTAAAGAGATAATTTAACATGTTACAATATTAATTTCATATTGAGATCATTCTTAATTTTGGTTAATTGAATAAAACTAGACCATGAAAAACACTAATAATAAAACATAATTCAATTCAACATTGAATTCAACATAAGAAGCATCCTTCTTCATTTTGTGTTGGCTGTACCTTTTCCTTTTATCAGAATATACTGTACTTTACAGGCGCACAGGCAGTCTGTCAGTCAGGAAAAACAACAAGCTACATCCTTTAGTCTTCCTCTGTGTTTTAACCAGAAATGCCTGCATGTTGAATGTTGCTCAGTATTACAACCTGAAAATGTATTAATTGAATCTGGCCTATTGATGTAACAGTACCACATCTGCTGTGTGCGGCAGCCATCCAGCTTGCTCAAAAGCTGGAAAGTTAATTTTTCTATATGTCCCAACTTTCCTGATTTAACAAACTAAATCTTCACAAAAGAGGCTGATGCAGACTGCCATTGCTCTCAATTGACATCACATACTGTAATAGCTCTTAAAATACACTTTGCCTTTGGCAGGTCAAAATCAGAGTGGGAAGTTGTCTCCAAACACATTCAGACCAGCTGAACAGAGAAAGTTGCATATAATAAGAAAGCCTTACATATGCATTGGCAAAGGGGATGTTATCTGTTGATTATCTGCCTACATGCTGATGGATAAATAAGAGGTTGCAGTATAGAGATTGCAAAGATGATGACTGGGATTCTTTTTAATTGTGTGTTGTCATTAGATGACTTGTCCACCAGTGAACACATGCAATTATACCAGTACTAGTTTATTTTTAAACAATAAAATGGCCAATACATATTTTTGGTTGCAGGTTGTTGATTTCCAAATTCAATGTACCATACATATAAATGAGTTCAATAATCTGACTTCAATCCAGCTTTCTAGATTCTAGTTCTCTTATTGAAGTCTACAAGGAATTCAGTGAACTTTGGTAAATATTTCAGAGTGCAGAACTCTCATTTTCATTTCTCTGGACACTTTTTTTTTTTTTTTACATATTTCTAAAGATTCAAATCCATACTTCCTCACAAACACAAATGTCATGATCAGCTTACCACTTGTGAGTAATGATTGGGGCCCAAGCTGTACTGGAGCAAGGCTTCTTGCTTCTTTCCTTCCAATGATCAATATGGATAATATTATTCTTTGGGTAAAAATAGCAAGAAGTACATGCTGCATGTTCACTGTGGGTTCAGATATTGCCACAATAGATTTTTAAGGAGTTTCTGAAATTATTTCACACCAGATTTATTATTCCAGTACATTGAGCCCCTTTAATGTTCCTTGGCCATTTGCACTATGTGGAACTCTTGTAATTAACGTTTGTTGTAGTTTTAATGAATTTTAAAATGTTATCTGTTAGTTGAAGATACTATTTTCCTGCAAAATTGGAAGTGCACAATACTCATATTGAGCTTTGATCCATCACCTCCTAGACTGTGAATTTCAATATGTTTTTTTTGTTCAACTGCGAGAGGAGGCTTCAGAAATTTCCGTAATATTATCCTATGTTATGCTATGTAATTTCACTCATGTGCTCATGAACAAATTAAGACAATATATTGTTTCCTCTGAGCATTTTAATATGTTTTTACCTGCTTTAAACATAGGGTTAAAAATTATACAGGCATATACAGTAGGTATGCTATAGCATGCCTCAAAAATTCTGATAAAAAAAATTATTCTTGAGTCCTTACAGCACAAGGTAAGCAGGATAACAAAACTGCAGGGATTCACATTAGATGAAAAGGATAGCCCCGAGCAAGTTGTGCTCCTGCGTCTTTGCATCTAGCGTATGGTACACCATCCTTATTAAGGTTTAATTAAAATGCCACAGGCTTTGTTTGTAGCATTCTACATACATCATGATATATCCCAGTTGAAGTCTCCTTTAATATAATGTACAGTATTTACTATGCGTCAAAGTAATGAGATTTTCTTACAGCCTACAATATTTTATGATCCACTGAAAACAGTTCTGATAGTTGCATATACTGTATGTTACTGATCATGCTCATTGAGTAATATTCATTTGCTTCCGTTTACTTTAAACCTCTCTTTCTCTCTCTGTTTCCTGCTCTCTTTCTGCCATGGATGTCTAACTCAATGAATCTCGTTCATCCACCCAAATCTCACAGCTCAGACTTTGTCCGCAGGCATTAGGATTTTTTTCTGTCTACCTCAGATGGACTGTAAATACGATGACATGGTACCTACTTTGCTCTGAATCCCTCTTCTCTCCCCTCAATCCCTCCTTTTATCCACTTTTCCTCTCTGCACCATGTGCTCCTGTAGATTAGAGTTGGCATTTGGCTCCTAAATATCCCTGGTGTTGTAAGCACAAGTGCACACCTCCAGTTGTCCTTTGTCCTTTGGAGCACAGCACTGAGATGTTCCCAAGTTGGGATTAACAGAATGCAGACTTGAACCTAACCACCAAGGAACTCTAAGCTAGCTTGGCATGACATGCTAGCACTTACAATATTGCAAACCTAAATCTCTAAACCTCAGGTTTTGTCTTGCTTAGCAGAGCCAGACAATGAGTTTTGGAGAGTTTTTTTTTTTAGCTAAACTGTAAAGGTAAATGGGAAAGGTACTTTAATACCCTGCAGGCTCTGTAGGTGTCTTTCTGCACTCAGGTTTTGATTGGCAGCCCAGGGGCTGAGACAGTCTTACTGTACTTATCTCACCGCACCACACACCTAGCGGCACTTAAAGCCACCAGAGTTATATGGCATGCCTTTTAACTTACAACCTATAAAGTTAACTCATAAAATGGATAAACACGCAAACAGGGGTTGCGTTGGTTCTGCAATAAGTTCCGCATTTCAAGCAGCAAGGTGATCTCTGTCAAAGCTGAAGATGAGATAGTTATGGTTGAAGTAAAAGTACTTGATCCATTCATAAAAGGTGATAATGCTGTGTCTTGTTTTCAAAGTGAAAACCTTGTTTACTCTTCCTCTCCCACAAGAGCTGGTTCATTTTGAAATGTTGTGAGCGAGGAAAGAGGAGCTGTGTCTAAGATTTGTGTTGTGCAATTTTCTTGTTAAGTAATTTACTACCATCTTGGACAGCAAGAATTGGAAGGATGAGGAAGAAAAATATTCTGTAGGTGCTTTTTTTCATTGAAATGATTGCTGTCCTAAATAACACCATCTTAAAAGATGAGGGGGAGAATTTCCAAAGTTGAGGGTGTCTGTCTAGTTCAAGTTCAAATACAAATGCAAGTATTTAACACATGCTGTAAAGCTTGAATACAGAATAATAATATTATTGATATTTAATCTTCATTCTTGTGGTCAATGACTTCCATGTGTCTACTGTGTCCCTTCAAACAGACAAAGACTGTATAAAGACATCATTTTAAAAAGCATGATGGTGATTGTGCTCTCTTTTTGTCTCCTTCAGACTCCCATGGGATGGATCTGTTTGCAGTTGCAGTCCACGAGTTCGGTCATGCCATCGGCCTGGTCCACACCTCCGCCATGGAATCAATCATGAGACCGTACTACCAGGGCCCAGTAGGAGACCCTCTGAAATATGACCTGCCTTATGAAGACAAGGTCCGCGTCTGGCAGCTCTATGGTATGAGGCGCTTTGTTTATGTGGAAGACAGATCTAAAGCAGTTGTTGAGCTTTGTAGAGCAAGATTATTGATTAATGAAAACATGGAATTAATTGGACCTCTTTATGACACATGATCTTTAGATTAATTGAATTAAGAAAGCACACAGATATTAAGACAAAATGTAGAGTGTGTATTTCATGCTGCTATAGGCTACTATACTATGTCACACTGTGATAACAGAATAATTGCCTGTTAACTATAGTGACAGGAAATATTTAAAAGTGATGTCTACAGAGACTTATACATTTGCTGGAACTGCCCAAACCAAAATATATTCAACTGACAATGGTAAAAAACAATACAAAGCAGCTTGAAATATACAGATTAATAATACAATCAATGTCATTCTCTTTTATCTTTAATCACACAGGCGTCAGGGACTCAGTGTCCCATACCAATCGACCAGGCAACCCCTCCCAGACAGCCGAACCTCCTGTCCTGTTAGACCTTCCTGAAAACAGATCAACACTCCTGTGAGTAGACAATGTGATGTCAGTTTAGTTTAATAAAGTTTCATCTCTTCACAGCCTGTGGCTCATTCTTTTCCCCCAGGTGTCTCTGTTCACTGCCTTGCTAAACATGTAATAAATACCCCCTTATGGATGGATTTTTTTTTCCAAAATAAAACTTTGAAAATGTCATTTAAAATAATTTTCATAATGTTTAACATACCTTTTCTTCAGTGGAGTCCATCAGGGCATGATGCATGGAGATGCTGGATTATTGACAAGGGTCACAAATGCTGACCACTAGACAGCAGTGTCGTCTAAATAGAGCTCTGAATGGAGCTCTTTGTTTATAATACAAGGGCTGGCAGCCTCCCACTCACAGTGTCAGTCCTGTGGTACTAATGGCTTCATCATTGGTAGTCTGAACACGTTAGTACTTTAAATCACTTATTAGCCCTGGGGATAAATGCGCTGGGGGGACCTCAGCGTGGTAGCATTTCACCTAATGTTTAGCCTATGTAATTGAAGAAAACACATGCATATGTATTGAAGCATTTTGATTCTCTCAGTAGGTGAGTGCAATTATTACATAGTTGTTTTTTAGTATGCAGATTTAATTTAACTGGGTTGGATCTTTTTGTGAACTGCATAACTTCTAATAAGTGAGGATGTTTTTCTGTTCCTTTCCTCTATCAGGCTGGCGCGAGATGCTCCAGATAGATGCACCAGTCACTTTGATGCCGTGGCCCAAATACGAGGGGAGGCCTTTTTTTTCAAAGGTATTCAAGCCTAAAAGGAGAAAGTGAACAAGAGAGACAGACAGACAGACACGCAGATAAATAGAGGGTGATAGTGAGAGAGAAGAGAGAAAAAGAGGTGAATTGAGAAGAGATAAAGAGTAAGGGACAGCGGCTGGGCAAAGGAGAGATCAATTGAAAGCCAAGTCATGTGCGGCTCCCAGGGCTAATATAACAGGCTCACACACCAGCACCTATTCTGCAGTCTAAACTATATGTATATGTCCCTATAGTTGCCAAAAAATAAAGTTATATTGAAAATTATTTTTAATAACATAATAATGCATGGTGTGTATTGGCTAATATCTCCATCTTATTAAACAGTTTTGCCTTTCCTGCTACGCCCAATTGCTTTATTTATTTCCCAATACTTTCAGCTTTAGTTTTTCTATAAAGCCTGTTGAAATAAAGGAGCAGTAGGATTTTTGATGTTTCTTGCAGGCTCCTGAATGTTAGAATATTATGAAGCAATTTCAAGGTCTACCCTGTTCCTGTCTGTCACAGGGAAGTACTTTTGGAGACTAACGCGAGAGAAGCACCTGGTGTCTCTTCGTCCGGCTCAGATTCATCGCTTCTGGAGGGGCCTTCCACCCAATCTGGACAGTGTGGATGCCGTGTATGAGAGACCTGGGGACCACAAAATAGTCTTTTTTAAAGGTACATATCTCAGATTTCAAGTTTCTGATAGTGTTCACAGTATTTTCTAATTGTCACGGTGGATTTAGTTGAATAGGCGTATCTGTGTTTTCTTGCATTGATTTTTATAGTGTTTCTGTTATGGTTGTCTGGGTTTCTTCCAAACTATAAATGAGTTACCTCTCACTTTGTTATATCTGTGCTTACCGCTCAGGTCTAAAGTATTGGGTATTTAAAGACAATAACGTTGAAGAAGGGTACCCTCGTCCTATCAGTGACTTCGGTCTACCTTTGGACGGAGTGGATGCAGCCTTTGTTTGGCTACACAATGACAAAACCTACTTCTTCAAAGACAACCACTACTGGCGCTATGATGACCACCTGAGGCGTATGGACCTGGGCTACCCTAAAGACAGCACGCTGTGGAAGGGGCTTCCACCAAACCTGGATGACGCCATGAGGTGGTCTGATGGTGAGAGCCATAAAAATGAGCCCTTCATTCTCACAATCACAGAGAGATTTAACATTATACTGTATAATGTATGGTTTGAACCTACAGAGTGATAAACTGCAACTGAAACAAAGCCATGAACAGAAATTTTCTAATCACTGGAAAACAACTCAAACTGTGAAGATAGGATTATAAAGTGCTATGTGGCTCTGAAGGGAGCTGTGAATAGTCAGGAAAAATTGTGAAACTCAGGTAATCTGAACTTGGAGTTGGAGACAATATTTTATGTGGAAAACATGCTTTAACAAACTGTTGGGGTGGAACTTGGCAGGAATAGATGTTATTCAGCCTAATGGCACTAGTAGGCACCTCCACTTCTGAAGCTACAAATAATAAGTTTAGATTCTCTAAGCATAAATTCACTTCATATTTGTACCTGCAGCAACGTTTTGGAACACATTTTTGAATGATTGTTTTAATTATTGTATACAAATAGCATCAGTGAAGTTCTTTTTTTTTTTTTATCCTGTAAGTGAACACTATACAAGTGAACACTATACAAACGCTATATGCCAACTGCACTCTTGCATATTGTGCATCCCCACAAAACCTCACATAGGCAGATATATATGCCCTTAGCGAATATTACACTATATGTACACATACACAATAACAAATAATCAGTGGCCCATAGAAAGTGAGATGCAGTTATGGAAAATGAAATGTACAGCAGCATGTTTGCCTTTAGGGACCTTTTGCATGTAAACTGCTCAAGTTTCCAGACAACAAACTTTTTAGATTACAGAAACTGAGTCAGTCTACCAGAAAGAGGTTGTTAGACTGGCATCTTGGCTTACCAACAACAGCCCTGACCTTTACACTGCAAACACACTGGAGAGCCGTGTTGGGTGTTATGAATCCCCAAGCTAGTCTCTCCTTATTAATTCAAGTCGCCAGTGTGAGCTCACTGGAGTCGGTCGTATTCCATTTGAAAAACACTAAGATTTCTAATCTAATCAAGGTGGACCAACAGAAAATCTTTCTCCCACATTAACCTCAGCACAGTCAGTGTCCCACAGTAAGTCCTGATCCTGCCCTACTGATCCATCTTCTCATAAGACTCTACCTTGATAGAAGGTAGTAAAACTGAAGTTTGTCATTTGAACAGATGAGCAGTCAGTTTGCAGTTGTCTTGTCTTCCATGAAAGGCTGAATGGCACCGGAGCAAGAAGAAAGGTAATGAAAGAAACTGCCAGTTTACCCCTTCTGGGCAGCCATGCATTGTACAGACTGCCCTCTGGCATATACTGTAGCTTCAGTGCATCAGTCTTCACACTATCTTCCTCAGCATCTGTTACTTCCATTACAACAACTCTCTCTCTCTCGCGCACACACACCATTATGTACATCATGTACTGTACACCACAATGCACTGACCGAACCATGCTAATATGGAAATGGTTATTAATTTCAGTTATTCAGTCTAGTAAATGTGTTTTTTTATTTTTTGTTAGTTTAGTTTGACTTGAAGTTTTTTGATTCACGTCTAGTTACTATAGATAGAGTCCTTTGTTTCTGTGTTTGTGTTATGTGTGAATAGGTGTTTTCTAACACATTTCCCAAATCAGTCTTATAAGGTGATATGTTAAAATTGCTCTTATAGCTTGTTTTGCTCCTTCCAAAGTTGGGTAATGCTGCTTTAAATTTATGTTTGTTTAATTGCATTCCATATGCATTCCATGCAGAAATGACTATTTTCATCAAAATGTATACTATGTTTGGTATGGGGTCAGCTAACTTCTGTAAATGACTTTGCAAACAAAACCTTTATTCTTTATACATGTTCAACTGCATGTGTAAATGTCCACGCTTGGTTTATCCACATGATTTCATTTGTATAATTTGTCAGTGTGCTAGTCATGAATGAAACACACAAATGTTCTAGATAAGTCCAGCAAGACACAATTCACAGGCACAGATTCAATCATGCAAATCATGCAATCATGTGACAATTATTTAAATTTTTGGGGGGTTTTTTTGAGTCTGTCAGTGATCATTTGAAGATTTATATGTCCTGAAGCATTAGCATACAACAATATTTAAAATCACTGATTTAGTACTCAGTATGCTGCCTTCAGCTTAGCCATTCACTCTGCATCAGTTAGTCTGAGAACAACAGGTATTTCTTCAGGCACTCAAGTTGTCTCTGCTCATCTCCACTTTCAGCCTGAGTTGTTAAACTTCTTAAACTTAAATGTGTAAATACCATCATCATATAGACTGGAGCCTGCATTTTTCCAGCTGATTGTGCATGGCACTGTGACGACAGCCAAGACTGCTATCTTTTTCAGAGTGGCCTACTCATCTGTTATCACTGAGTGGTCATGTTTGCAAAATGTTTCATTTTGGCAGCACGGGCACTCCCTTCTGTTCATATATAATTAAATTTTCCAGAATATGATTATAGTCTGAAATTTCGACACGGGCATTGTTTTCTGCTAATGGCCTCAAATTGGCTCATCGTTTTTATAACATATGGTTGATCACTGACACAACAATTGACATTAAGTTGGAAAAGTCAACACAAGTTGCTAATGACAAACATAAATCAACCAATTATGATCTTTGATCAACCATCAGTTCAGCACTACTTCATGGTTGCACAGTACACGCACAAACCTATAACAAACAAACAAGAAAAAAAATCATGCTATGCAAGTTTTGTTAGACACATTTTAACACACTACCGTTACAGTTCTCCATGGATATGCTGCAGACATCTCTATGTAACACAGTAGATTTAGCAGGATATTAATATCAGGTCTCAGAGCTCTGACACATGTTTCACCTGCCGTTGTTGGATCTTTTTAATTAACAAGCTGAGGTGGTTGAAACGAAGCAGTTCAGTCTTGCTGAAGAAATATTCAGTGAATATTCCTGAATGTTAATATAATGGTCAAGATCAAGATACTAGCAACATTCACAAAAGCAAAAAAAAGGGTTACCTTACATTTAAGATGAGCTTGTGTAATTTCCTTCATGTATAAATCAGAGAATCATCAGACATTAACTCCAGTGTCCAACTAAAGCCCAAGATGATATTTACACATAATATTTTTTTATTTTATTATACATATACTATAATAATATATACATAATAATTATTTATTTACTACATGTAATGATGCATTTGTGTTCGCTCTCCTTCAACTCCCTTTAAAACCCTCCTAATCACTCCCTCTCTTTTTACTCCTCTGCATCCTCTGAATAGGTGGATGTGGAGTAATGCGATCATTAGTGGAACATGTCACACCTGAATCTGCCGTGGCAGTAATCTTTACAGACTATGCGCATCTGTGCCTGTAAAACATTTTGCTCTTTTACCTCCTCTAAAATGTCTCGTACTTTCTATAAAACTCACGCATTCTAGATATTGTATGTAAACTCACAGCTGGGCGTGTTTAATTAAATGTAGCGTTAGCATGACATGGCACATTATGAGGACTCATTATTAGTGTGCACTGGAAAATCAATTGCAATAATAAGAAAAATTAATAAAAATATACCACTTAGAATTCTACTGCAGTACATAACATGTAAATTTTTATTTAAAGCTTATTTTGATGTTCACAGTTCAAACTTGAAAACTTTAATAAGATCACTGAAATTTATTCTCCCTGGCTAAATACAGTAGGTTAGGCTTGTTTCATAACTTGATTTAATCACTGTACAGTAACCAGGAGTACACAGGAGGATATTATTATAGTATAGTATACAGTATTATAGAATAGTCACAAAAGATAAAATGTTATAAATCAATAAGTCAGTTGTTGCTGATCTGGATTTATGTGAAAGTTTATGTTCACTCACTCACTTATTTTGTGTACAGTATGTTGTTAAAAGTGGCTAATTAAATATTTAAACCCATTTTCCATATGTACTTAAATCAGTTCGGCCCTGTTAGTTCCAGCAGACTGCCAGTGCACCATTGTTAAAGTGAGGCTTGCACACAAACCAAATTCTATATCTCACTGGCAGTCAGCACATGTTCTGTGAGAAGAGAAAATGAAAAATGATGTGTTTTGACTTGAGTAAAATACAAGCAGAAGTTACTTTGTTATTTGTTTGCTTTGTCGACTTCTGTTTGTGTCACTTATCACTGAGAATGCTGTTTTAATCCTATAGTTGCTGCCAGTTACAAACTTCAGGTTAGTTTTACTTTTACTGTTGTGTAATAAGCTGTCATACTGCAGTCTCATAAATGCATTTTGTCACAAATAATTTCAAATTCCACAATAAATCACAAAATCAATAATGTATTAATTCAGTTTGCATTACTGAACAGTTATATACAATTATAGCAGCATATTCCTGCCATTTCTTACTAACTAGAGGAGCTCTTCAGATCTGAAGTTGGTCTCGGTGCTGGAGAAAAGTTGTCTTCTGTTCCTAAGCAGTTATGGTCATCAGCTCAAGACATGTTTTCCCATAAGGATTAATAATGTTTTCTTTAACTTGCATTACTTTGTCAGCCTTTACCAAGCAAATCCCTTTTAAGGAGTACTTCCACCAGTTGGCTGTCCAGATTATGCTTTGATAAAGCACTTGTAGATGTTGAAAACTGGCACAAAAACAACTAATTAGCAGGAGGCACTCAGTCATTATTTCAGGCTCCTCTCAGTGGGAGCAAGCAACCTCACCTCATTCCCCAAATGAATGTGTGAATGCTCTTTTCTCTGTCAGGTGTTTGGAGATCTGTGTTGTGTCTGAGCTTTCGCCAGCTCCGCAGGTCCTGCTCCAAGCTCTTTGATGTGTGTGTGGCAGAACAAGCCAAATGGAAAAGAGGGGACAGCACCAACAAAACCTAATAATAATTCTATGGAAAGACACTCAGAAATGAATGCATTTATTGTATATAAATATAAACATGCACATTTGCATATATACACACCTTTGGCACAGGGAACTGGAGCGACATCAAAGCCTTTATCTGCCTTTAGGCTGCTTCCACAAGCCTGGAGTGAAGAGAAAACGGTGAAATAGAAAAAGGAGAGAGAAGTGAAGAAGATGTGGTGACAGCTCATGGTGAAAAGTGAGTGAGAAGAGTGCTAAGGAGAGACAGAAGCTATGGAGCAATCACAAGTTGAAGAGATGGATAGGAAAGATGATATGAGGAGACAAAGTGACATGCACAGTGAGAAAAATGGTGAAGAGGGAGCAAAAATAAGTTTTAAGAAACAGCAGCCATATTCTAAATTATACATGTTTTTTTCCTCAATAAGACTGCTGATATATACAATTTCCAAAGACAAGTGCTCACATACTGTGAGGTTTATTATTATTGTCACACACTAATACCAAACCTCCCTGTTCCCTCTTTTCATGAAGGCTCGTCCTATTTCTTCAAGGGCAGGGAGTATTGGCGAGTGCCGGGCAGTGACATGGAGGTGGAGGCAGGATACCCCCACCTCATCGCTAAAGACTGGCTGCTGTGCACTGAGATGCAGTCGGACTCTCCAGACACAGATCTCAAAACCACAGAGACGAGAGTCAATGTGCACCATCGCCCAGACCACGCAGAAAATGGATATGAGGTGTGCTCCTGCACCTCTGACACCGCCTCACCTCTAGGCGCCCACTTATCCCCGTCTCCCATCTGGCTGCTGCCTCCCCTCTGGATGCTCTTGCTGGCCCTCTGCTTTGAACTGCTATGATGCCAAAGCATTGGACAAATTTATCAAACTGGGTGCAAAAGAGAGATTCGTTAATGGAGGGCCAGTGGACAGTAAATACATACTGGGACACTTTGTTCATATAAATATAAATCTGTATGGTTTTGCTATTATTTTGCTGTTATTTATTTCACATGTCATTTGATGGTCATTTTAAGCGCCTTGCAGTATGGGTAGCACATAGAGCTATCATATTATCATGCTAGGGTATACCTAGTAGCCATTAATCCAATCCACTGACAGTGACAATGCTAGCACTGTGCTTTACAAATTGAGTTACACTGAACCACGTTTTTGGCTTCTGCTTCAATGACTACACTGTCTGTTCAAGGAAAGCTAATTCACGAGTGGGACTAATCTGTGATGTATTCACATAAAATATAATTGTATTTTATTGACACCGACGAGAAACACTTTATTCATGTACAAGTTTACAGCAATAATGAATGGCATGCTGAGGTGTATTCAGATAGACGTAAGAAAAAGGGTATGTTTTTACCTTAAAGGAATAGTTCAATATTTTCCTCTCTTACCGTGAGTGATGAGAAGATTGATTCAGTTGTCTCCAACCTAAATCCAAATCTAAAGCCAGCAGCTTGTTAGTTTAGTTTGTATAAAGACTGAAAACAAGGAGAAATAGCTCCAAAAGTACAGTAAAGTAAAGTAAAGTAAGTACACCCACATATCAGCACCTCTAAAGCTCACTAATTACCAGAGTTTATCTTGTTTGGTTAATCCATACAAAATAGAATTGCAAAATGAAATGTTTACACAAGGTTATGTGCTTGTAGGTGGGTTTTGATACCTTTAGACAAAGCCAGACTAGCTGTTTCTCCTTATTTCTATTTTTTATGCAAAGATAACCAGCTCCCAGCTGTATGTCAAGAGAGTAAATAAGGATATTTTCACCAAATTGTAGATTTGTTGCTTTAAATATTGCCCAGCTAGCAAGATATCCTGCTAGGCTGCCTCCCAGCATTCTCCACCAATCAAATTAGTTGGTGAGAGTTAAGGTTGCAGCTATGACCATGCTTGGGGTTTTTGTGCACCAATCCTAGCGAAAGAGAAAGGATTATAACTCAGTCTGACAGGAAGAGCTGCCTGAAAGCATCAAACCAGGGCAAAGAATGACATTCAGAACTATAGATACACTTGTTAGACAGGTGACTGACACCGTGGCATGTATCAATGCAGACAGGTGAAAAGTACCCTGGGATGTAGTGTAGATAGATAGTTAGGTTTATAGATGAATGGCCCCATGGGATGTTGACAGGAAGACACATGAATGGCATGCTGGGATGTCAACAGGTAGATGAATGACTAGGGCTGCAAATAGGTAGATAGGTGAATAGCATGCAGTAGAAGCTACATGAAGAAAAGGGCACACAGAGAGTTAGGAAGCAACATGAATATTTTCCCAGACTTTCTTAATTAATGTTATTTAACGCTCATATCCTTGCTTAAGTCCATACACCCACGCTCTTTGAGGAACTGTTTTCATGTATCTCCATGAATTCATCATTTTCACTTCTGGTACAGAAGCATTGCCTGCCATTATTGGAGGGGATGTTGGTTTTGTTGTATTTTTTGTAATAAATATGGATAGATTGTGATTCCATATTGCTTTGATAGTTAATGGAGCCTTTTCTTTTCTTTCATCAATCCAAGCTCCTGCTGGTGATGTCCTTAGCAGACCTCACAAGATAGCAACCAGAATTATTCTTGCTGATATATTTACCTACATTTTAAATATAGACACAGATATATCTGAGTTGAGATGTTCCATGGTTACTGCAAAACCAAGTGAACTGTGTATATTTCAAGCTGTGTTTTGTAATGTAAAATATTTTTGTAGAAAAATAAAAGAATCTGAATGATTTTACTGGCTAACTGTAGTCACATGAGTTTGTATGGAGACAGATTATTTTGAGTGCACAGTCTTGAGTCTATGTGGGCAGAGTGTGTAATTATTTAGTGTCACTGAAAGGGAGCCTAGGCTTGAAGACAGATGAAGGTAACATGACAGCTTGTAGACACTAACTGGGAGCTGCTCTCCATCTCGCCAATGTTCTTAAGCAATGTTTCCTCTTGTAATGGTCACTGCTGTTCATCGGGAATGCAAACAACATTACGTCAATCATGCCACTCACTCACTCTGAGTGGATCTATGAGCAGATTTGCTGGCAGAAGATTATATTCAGTAAATACAGTGCCCACATTGTTTCAAGAAAATACATGAAATCAGTAGTCACCTGATCCAGAAATATTCAGCAGCTCAGATACCTGCTAAGTAGATCAAAGTTGAAATATAGTTGGCATCTAATATGAATACCACAAGAATTTGATGTCAGTCACAACAACACTCAATTACCACAGATGAGATCCACCAAAACATGCACAACCCAACTTCAACTTCATTTCTGTTTTGAGGTTTAATGAAGTTTAGCAAGCTTTATTATTTACTATTCTGTTCACAATAGCATTTCCTGTTCTGCATCCAGAGATCACAAGCACAGATGTAACTGCCACTGTGTTTTCTTGTAATAGGCTGCACTTCCACTTTGCTTTTCAATATACTTATTTTTGCAATTTATAATCATGTTTGTCTAAAATGAATTCATTGTTATTCGCCCAGCGTCTCCCTTTTGTCACGTCTTGCAGGCCATAGTGTGACACCACTAAGAGCAGCAATTTTTCTTTCCACCTCTTGACACACTTGAGTGGTGTTAATTAACTGGTGTGGCTCGGCGGTCATCAGGAGAGCACGTGCTCCCACGGGGTGAACGCAGCAGGATGGGTCACTTTTCTTCTCTTCAGATGTCCGTTCTTTTTGAGCTGCTACTTTAACCAAACTTAATTGTAAAAAATTAAACTTTTAACAGTGTATATATGGTGAAGTGTATTTAATCAGGGATGTGTAATGAGTATTATGTAAATTGTGTTTTTTATAGACATTTTCTATTTAAAGTTAATGTTTTTTCAACAAAACAAAAAAAATCAGTAGCTCCACATTTGCTACATTTAATTAACACATCACAACCTGAGTTGGTGTTGATTGGCACTGCTGCCTAACAAAAGTATTCCTAGCCACAAAGGCTTACATGAAAATTAGAACTTCTCAAAATCCAGACATAACAACACTCGCCACACTAACCCAAAATGCAATGTCAACAGCCTATTCATAAAATCTGATCTGTGGAGTCTCTGTCAAACTGTGTGTATATCCTGTTGTGTGTGTGTCCATGCAACAAAGTACGTTTCCAAAGTCACTGCACTGTGAAGAAGTGGTGTTGTCAAGAGTACAGCCTGTAGTTGATGCATGGCAGTGAGAATGAGGGGAGGGTCTACACAAGGACCTGGTTCAAGCGTGCATGGTGAGAGAATGGTGAGAGAGGGTTCTGGCAGCTCTATGCCTATCACAATAGGTCATATCGTATCTTAACCACACAAACCAGGGAGTCCAGCAGGAAGGATGGGTTCGTTTCTATTTGGTCTCAGTTTGAGCAGAGGCATTGTGTGCACCCTTGACACCTGATGTGACAAAGTCACAATCACAAGATATGGGATGGAGGCTTGATGGAATGTATTTTATATGCACAAGTGTTGCAAAATAGAGAGTACCAGCAGTGCGTGAAGCCACAAAGTAACATGGGTTTGTTTTGCTCAATAATACTGAAGAGAAAAACAGTCAGGGTATTCAGGTTAATATTGGCTAAGTGAGCCACAGAATAAAATTTATTTTATCAGGCGATCACTGTAAAATGCCTCTGAGGCCCTTCCAGTTGAGATAAAACAGCGGCGCATTTACACTTTATAAACCTCAGTCTTTTCATTTATCACCTAATAGGTAACAAGTCGAACGTGAGTCTTTAATGCATGCAAGGCAAACAAGGTGTGTTGCTTTGCATGTAAACAATTTGGACGTACGCAAGTATGTAGATACCAGTTGCTATATATTTGAGAATATATTAACTGGCAACAATTTTAATTTGTTATAGATTCAGATTTCTATGAAGCACTTTGCAGACTGTTATTGTGAAGCTGATACATAAAATTAAAATGGGCATGATGAGCATTTCATTTCCTGTTCCTTTCATATTTGTAGCAAGATGAAAGGGCCTTAAATTCTATTGAAACTGACCGCATCCCTGACTCCATCCTTGATACTGAAATAAAGAGCCACCTGTTAGAATACAGTAAGTTAATGGTTGTGGAGAGAGATCAGTGGTTTTATCTGCTCTATTTTAAAGCATTTATCAGCATGTCCCTTCATGCAGTTACTGTGATATTTTATTAATTTGTAATGTGGGATTACACAAGTCAACACTGACGCATTTAACGACTTGTGTTTCCAGCAGGACTTAGGAGTTCTTGATGATTTAAAAAAGCTTTACATCCAGTTTATGAATACCAACATATCCCCTGAGACCAAGGCTCCCTCAGTTGTAATAGAGCGTATTGAATTTCCCTCAGCTCCTCAGTTTAATTATCTGGCATGACCTATTGGCGAGGATCACAAGCTCGAGCATAGCAATGCACTATGCAGACAAAACTATTATGCTGATCAAGTCTTAAAAGTTCATTTGAGTACGGAGATGGGTTTGAAAAAGCGGTGACCTTCATGGCAAGATACGTAGCTATCCATCTACATAAAAAGCTGGCTACCATTCAGCTGTGCAACTTCACCAAGTGGGTAATATAAGGCTTGATGTTAGGCTGAAGTGATGAGCAGGGCACAATGCCACGTCTCTCTTAATAAACATGATTTATATTGCACAAGGTATGTAGTGGTTTACAATAAGAGGTAAAGAGAAAATATCTATGAAAACAGAAAATGTATGTATTTTATTTTTTTATGTATATGTCTGTAGTGTAAAGTTTAGAAAGTATAAAGTTCGATAGGTGGCTTAAACATTAAAGACTGTTGTCTTTCTCCTCAGACCTACAAACATGTACATTCACAAATACTTGATTCTCTCAGTTGTGACAAACTGTACTGTTACTCTGAGTTTAACTAAAAAATCGAGAGCTAGCTACTGCCCCCCAAGATCAGTGAAGTCCTCACAATGTCACTGTGTGACCAGGTAAAATGTCTCAACGCACACACACATATACACACAATGGTTCTCTCATAATTTTATTTCAGATATGGAATATACATATTGAAAAATCAAATCAAATAAATATCATGACATTATTTGGTTTCTGTAACTAAAGTCGCATGCTTTTTCACATGCATAGCTGTCCTTGAGAGATCATAAGTGTGATTAAACAATGTTAAAATGCATAACACACTCACACACCATGTGTACTAATACAGAGGTTCTCAAACTTTTTACACTGGGTACCACCTCAAAAAATATTTGGCTCCCCAAGTACCACCATTATGACCAGAGGTGGGTAGTAACGAGTTACATTTACTCTGTTATATTTACTTAAGTAACTTTTTGAAAAAAATTTACTTCTAGAAGTAGTTTTACTGCACCATACGTTTTACTTTTACTTTAGTAGTTTTGTGAAGAAGAAACGCTACTCTTGTAACTCGTGCGTAAAAATAGCCTGAGAGATCTAACGGGTGAAGTGTGCGCATCTCCACACAGCTGTCTGTCTTAGCAACGTTACCGGGGATTGTC
>JAUMHL010000015.1:14982908-15009475 GCA_032362345.1 Sandelia bainsii
ATTATGTCTTTAATGTTATTATTTAATTTTCGTAAAAAATTCTCAGGTGTTCCTGCGTACCACTAGAGGGAACCTGCATACCACAAGTGGCACGCGTACCATAGTTTGAGAACCACCGTAGGTCAATAAATCCTTCCTTGAACATGATTACCTGAGGTATCCGTTTGTGTGTGTGTGTGTGTGTGTTAGTGTGAGTAATAATTGTGTTAGTACATATGAGTCTAATTGCAGAAACAGATGTTTATTACAATATTCCAAAAAAGTGCCAGAAAAAACAAACAAACAAACATGCAATTTAACAGGAAACATTTGGTTTGTATGCAGTTTGTAAGTGCAGTTTATTAGGACACTGCTGGCTATGGAGTCTCTCATCTATCCAGAGTGAGCACCTGAAGGCCTTTGCACCAACTGTCACCAGCAGAGATTCAATGTGGGCCAGGAAGAACCAATCAATCATTACACAGAAACCACTGAGCAGATAAAATATTCAAAACCAAAGCAAACTCCTGCAGAGTGGACACCTGCGATGGTGGCTGGTGGGTTGCTTACAGCAAAATACACCAGCTGTCCTGTGTAGTCAAACTTTCTGACACAGTGAGACACACTGAAGAGTGGTAGTGTTAAAACAAGCAAACTAAAATACAGTAGAGCAGCTCTTTGCTAATAAATTGCCAGTCAGACTAAGAATGGCCAGTAGTGCAATACTGGACCTTCCGCTATGGGCCAAAATATCTGAAAATTAAATTCCTGGAAACACATCTCTCTTGATATTTTAACAATGTGCAAAAAGGACTTCTCAAAAGATGTTTTAATAATGTCCAACTACGTTTCCAGGCACAATTTATTCCATGATAGCCAGTGATATTAACTTTCCTGGGTGAATATTGTCATATCAGTTCATGCTGTAGGAAAACTAATATCTACAGGGTGAAGTAACATAAATGACAAGATGACTAAAATACCTTAAGATGATTACTTTTCTTTCATGCATTCATAGGAGTGCTTGAAACTTTGAAACACAGACATGACCTCTTTTGCAGCCCTCTACCGCCCCCAACTGGCATGTTCTTCAGAAAGCGTGTTAAATATTCATTAATGATCCCATCCCACAGATGTACAAAGATATGTTAGTTAAAGATTTGCTCATAAACTGGCATATAGAATATGCACTGAACAACTGAGAATGATTTGTTTTGTGTTTCAATCGTTTTTATGGTTGTTAAATTATATACACATTTATCATTTTAGACATTTTTTTTTATTTAAATAATAAATTTAATAAAAATTATTTTCTATTAATACTGATTGAATATGATGATTCAACATGATGTATTGTCTAAACTACAGTGTATCACATCATCCAGCCAAGCATGAAATGCAGTAAAGAAAATGTCACTAAATCATGCTAAATCAAATCACTCTATTGGGCTCTTGGAACTCCAGGAGAAGTTAAAGCTTCTGGGCCTAATGGGAAAGAGATTTAAAGTAGGTCAATTGTAAAGATCAGTATAAAGGAGGAAAAAGGAGAATAAAGTAAAAACAGGCGCCTTAATATTTTACCTTTAGGGAAGCAGTAACACTAGATGTAATATTAAAAAAATATCTAGCGGCACGGTGGTGTAGTGGTTAACACAGCCCAAAGACACGCAGTTTGGTTAACTGGTGAATCTAAATTGCCCATAGGTGTGAATGTGAGTGTGAATGGTTGTCTGTCTCTGTATATTAGCTCTATGATAGACAGGCAACCTGTCCAGCGTGTACCCCGCCTCTCGCCCAATCACAGCTGGGATAGGAAAAGTGCTTAGAATAATAGATGGATGGATGGACTATATTATGTTACATGTATGAATAAAGAAAAAAACTGAACTCATGGTTAAGTCATTAGTTCCTGACATTTGCTGTGTTTTTAACGTGTTGATCCCATGATTTCTTTTTCTTTTAGACAGTCACTATTCTTCATGTAAGACTGGACCCTGCACATCTCTTCATCAGTAGTCCCTTTCTTTTCCTCTGCCTTGCTTTAAACAGCCTTCATTTTTATGTCACTATTTAATGTTCATCTACATGGCCTGAAGCTTTAAAAGAGCCCTGGAAAGCTGCCTGCTCAGAAGAATTAAAAGTAGATTAAATGGTAATTACACCACATATATAATGCCGGACATAGATGTACATTAAGGTTACTAGAAAAACTTGGATATGTATCATGCATAATGTACAGTAAGTGTTGGCCATTGATTCCTCATAAAAGCTCTGTCATCTTCTTCCTATACTTTCTTGTCCATTTCTTTGTTGTTTTTCCCTTTGCAACTGTCCCATATCTCTAAGATAATAACATCTTTGCCAAGATTCCCACATTTTGTCTTCCATTATTCTCATCAGCTCAACCTTTCCTAAATTTGCTTCAGTAAAGGGAATATGATAGTATTCACTCCTGTTTAAAAAATAAATAATTAAAAAATAAAAAATGCTATACTAATATTATGGGATAATTGCACATTTAAGCCTAAATGGATTTCTATAAAGCAGTAGCTAGATAACAATGTCAAGACAGTGTACAACACAAGGGAATAGAATGGCCAGTTTTCATTTCTTTTTGTGTTGTTTTATAATTGTAGGTTAGGCTATGTCTTGTATTTACTTCAGTATAATGCAATGCTCTCGCATTTACTCAGTGGTTTTGTTAAGAAAACAAAGTAGACCTATTCTATGCAAACAGCAGTAATTTGTCAAAGCCAAACCTGTGGAGCTAAGGTTGAGCTACAGCAGATTTATACTGTTTTATCACCACCCGTCGTGTAATGAATATTCTACTATTTATATTTTCCATTTCCTCCTGCTACATTTTTTCCTCCCCACGACTGACTCCTATTTCTCCATCTTTCATTCTTTAGACTAAACTCTTACACACACTCTTGAACATTGATGCACATGGTGTGAAGGACGCTGGAAAGACCGCTACGACGTGACGGTCACGTGACCCGACGAAGGTAGATTTCCCACTTTCTTTAAGTGCTAGCCAAGCTAGCATTAAGACTAGAGCTTCGTGCAAGTTATTAATACAAACTATTGTCACGTAGCCAAAGCTAATGCTGTAATGCAGTTTTAGATAAAGATAAAGATAGAATATTACGATTTATGCGTGCCAAAAATTTAAAAAGTGATACTAAATACTGTAATCTCTACAGTAATTTATGCACGACTTCTGTTTGTGGATTGAAAACGCACTGAACACTTTTACTCTATTTTTTACTGCCGGCTACCTTTGGCTGTCTTCGTCAATCACGTGATCAACGTCTTGTGTGTCGTAGCGGTCCGAAGAGACTATTTCCTGTGGCTCCTGGGCCGTTGACGTCAAAGCGACAGCTGTAATTGCCTTGCGCATGCGCTTATTGGAGAGGGTAGACTCCGTCTGCTTTGTTTGGAGTATCAACGCTGTGACTTTCGTCGAGTCCGCTCGTATTTGCAGGAGATTACGGGGGATATTCACAGTCTTTGCTGGTTATTAAACGTTGTTAACATATGTTTAGTTTACAACCAGCGCTTTTTTTTTTCGTCGTGTGTACGCTTCAGACGACAGAGGTGAGGACCTATTGTATATAAACAAAACGCAGCGAGCTGCTGTTTAAGGTGGCACGTCAGAAACAGCTGCAAAAACAACACTCCGGCACTCGTTTGGTAAGTTCGCTAACTTCGCGGTGTCACTGTCAGAGATGGAAACCGTCTTACAGCTGCGTTAGGAGTTGGACTCCAAAACCTAATGCGTGCGAACATGAGAGAAGAGGAGAGTTTGTTGTCAGGAAGGCAGCCCATGGCAAGTGAAAGAGGAGCAGAACATCCCTGCTGCTGCCACTACTTGACAGAGGAGAAAGGAGCACTCGATAACAAAAAGGACGACCTGAGGCCTCCTGGTCATTTGTCCAGGTCATAGTAGTACAAAAACAGACTTTACGACAATATGGAGACGGTGGGGAAATTTGAGTTCAGTCGGAAGGACCTGATAGGACATGGCGCATTTGCTGTCGTCTTTAGAGGCAGAAACCGAGAGGTGAGTATCGCCTCAGTCTTTTATTTATATTACATTAAAAATATGTACCATTTAAAACGAAGTGACGTGTGTCCTGGATGATTTGGTCGCATTTCTGAGGCGAAAATCGCCTTCAGTTATCCATCTGGTGTATTTATTTTCATTGTACTACCTTAAGAGGCCTTGAAGCGCATACAGGATGCTCCTTGAAATAACAGACCCTTATTGCATAAAATGCTGAAGTACTTGTTAAATACTTGGTCAGTCGCAGTGTGAGGGTCTCAGTTTTTCGGCAGGCACATAGTACAGACGACCAGGACTAATTCAAATGTAGGCCAGCAGACATGCTTTGTTTCTACTGAAAAGCTCTGTAGTGAGGCCACTACAAAACATGTTGGGACATATTCTACAGGCTACTTTCAGCAAGAGAGAACAATTTCTAGCTGCTTTATAGTAATTTGATTACCCAATGCTACAATAAGATGCCATGGGGAAATTTAAGCCTTTTGCTTCATTGCTTCATTAGTATATTGGCACAGACATGCTGTTTTATCCACATATTGCAATACATACATACAACTGTACATCTAAATATGCTGTAATATGAGAAAATTGTAGAACTTTAAGTAAAGAAGCACACGATGCTCTATAAAACTACCTTATACTAACCAGACCTTCTAGCAGATTACACTCACAGCAGGTGATAAGTACCAAGTTCAATTAAGATGCCTAACGGCATAGAGGATTGAAGCATATAGACCAACAGTCAATGTTAATTAGTAAATATGTAGTGCAACATCTTAAATATCTACAAATGTGGTAGAATTTCATAATTCTGGCAGACTATGTAGGGACATGAACTAATCAACATACATACATACATTGGCATTTATTCTAGAATAAAGGACAGTAGATCTTTATTTACCAAGCAAAGCTATAGTGTAAAACACATGATGCAATGATTTATTTTCATCCATCAAACACTATTTTGCATCTAATGTGTCCTAGAAACATGACTGGGAAGTGGCAGTAAAATGCATAAACAAGAAGAACCTGGCCAAATCCCAGACACTGCTGGGGAAAGAAATCAAAATACTCAAGGTAAGTCAGAACTTCTGAGAAATCACCCTTTTCCAACAGTCCCATGGTTTGCAGTTGTTAGATTACTGTATATATTTAGTACATTAAAGCAGCACATGCATATCAGTGTGTATGAACAAACATTTGTTTGAGGCCCACTGAGAATGTTATCCAGGGCAAAAAATACATACATAATACAAATGTGTCCGCACCAGCAATGATAAACCTCACAACTGAATATGTCACCTTGATATTTTAAGTGTTAGTGGATTAGATAATTTGGATGGTGTTGCATGGCATATTTTATTGTACTAAATGTTTCTGATGTAACATGTCCACTGATTATCTCAAGGTGATTGTCTCCTTCTGCTTGAAGATGTGATAATGAAAGTAAAAGTTTCCCAGAAATGCAAGGAAGTTTGAATGGGGGTGTTTCTTTAAATTCAGATATACTGTTGAACAATGATTTTTCTTGTTATTTCTGTAGGAACTGAAGCATGAAAACATTGTTGAATTACTGGACTTTCAGGTATGTAATTCTACATTAAAAAATGGCATCTAGATAAACCCAGGCTGACTGCCTCAGTTTCAAGGCCTCTGTTTACATACATAATTATCACACCTTTTAATATGACAGTTTTCCCATCAGTTTATGCTCACAGAGTGTAGCAGATGGGTTGTTAGATGTGCTTGTTCCACATGACCCACTTCTGCCTCATGCAGCTTGAACAGTTTTGTTTTTCCTGCTTGTTAAATGAGGCTTTGCTGCATTTGTTTGTTCTGAAAAAACTTTATGTTTCATCGCATTCAGGCACGTTTTCCTCTGCTTCTACCTTTGTGTTTAACTCAGTCATCATTTTTCTTGTTTCCATTTTGTCTGCAGTAACATGGCCTATTCTTGCAAGTCAAGTCTTCAAGTCTTGAAGGCTTCTTGAAGTCTTATTGATAAGGGTTTTCTGGAAGGTGTAGTGTTTTTGTGTTTTCCTCAAGTATTTCCACTCCTTTTACTGAAACAAGTCAGGTGCCAAGGGTTCAAAGTGGGTGTTATACTCTTGTACAACCTGCATATGTACATCATCAGATATAAATATTACTATTACCCCACTTCACTGCCACACTAGAGAGATGTTGCATTGCAATGATGAATACAAATTCACAGTCAAGTCAATGTTCTTGCCTGTAGCCTAGTAACCAGTCTGGCGCTCACTGTGGTAACACCTGCCAGATAGTTGAGACAGCATGACCCCCTGCCCCCACAAACATAGATATCGTAACTCACCAGGTGTTTCTTTTCTCTTTTTTTTTTTCATGACTAACAAATAGCCATCTGGTTTAAAAATGTTGAATGCACAGATTATACTAATTGCAGCATTTGAAAAGGTTGTATTGCAAAATGATATTAGTTCTGTATCAGACAAGGCATGTTAGGAACAAATGTGTTTGCGAAAGTCTTCCTCCCATATCTGGATCAGGACATCAGTGAGCTCCTGGACAGTCTGTGGTGGTTCTTGGTGGTGTCGGATGCACCGATGCACACTGTTAAAAAGGTGCTCGATTGGTTTTAGGTCAGGGGAACGTGAGGGCCATTGTCAGTGGTATTGGTGCCTTCATAATCCAGAAACTCCCTATGTACTGTGGTCACATGACGCTGGCCATTGTCCCGCACTGGAATGATACCAGGGCCCAATACATCAGTGTAAGGTCTGATAAGCACTCTGAGGACTTAATCCTGGTATCTCACAGCAGTCAGGGTTCCGCTGACTATGATGTAGAGGTCTGTGCAAATAGTGCACAAACAATTAAAGTGTATTGTGTGTTTACAGAACACACCCATTTGAAAATTCAGAGTGTCTAATAAAAGTAAGTAATTCTTGGACTTAATATGAGGTTGAACTTCATTTGGCAACAGTAACCTCTAACAAGCACTTTCTGTAGCTGCAGACTGGGGCCTGTATTTATCAAACATCTCAGAATCCCTCCTACGAATTGAGCTGAAAGTTAACTAAGGACTAAAAAAACTCTGCTTCAGAGTAGGACATAAAAGCTATTTATGAAGATTTCTACTCTTACATTCTGGAAGGAGTAGGACTACATGTAGGAAAGCATGTGACGTCACTGTTGTACAACACTCGGAGCCAAAAAATTGTGACAATAGTGACAATTTTACTGAACACTTGAGCTTTTAGTAGTTTTAGTGGAGATAGGAGTGATTTCCTAAGATGGAAATGTTAATGAATTGCTCTTACTCTCTAAAAGTTGGATGGACCAAAATTGTATCACTATTAGAATTTTTGTCCACGTGGTAAATGATGAGATGCTTGGTAAATGCAGGACCTGCACAATGTTTTAATGGACCATTCTTCCTTAGAGAACTGCTTCAGCTCAGCCATATTCTTAGGATGTCTGGTGTGAACAGCTCTCTTGAGGTCTTCTCTGTTGTGTTGAGGTCTGAGACTGGGCCATTCCAAAAGGATTTTCTTAGTTTGAAGTCATTCTGTAGTAGATGTGTATGGTTTTTTGGGTAATTGTTCTGCTGCATCACCGTATTCTACCAAGCTCCAGGTGGTTGACAGCCAGCCTAACATCATTCTGTAACACAACTTGATAAACTTGAGAATTCATTTTCGACTCAATGATGGCAAGAGGCAGCAAAGCCCCATATTATGATGCTCCCTCCACTGCACTTTACCTTTGAGATGTTGTTTTCATGTTGGTATCCAGTTGCCATGACTCAACTTCCAGATAAATTAAAATATTAAACAAAGATGCCTTGAGTAAATCCAAAATGCAGTTTCTAAAATGATGATTTTGTTTATTAAGGGAAAAAAGCTGTCCAAAGCTTCCTGGCCTTCCAGACCTGAAAAAGTAACCCCCACACGCTTACTTTTAACAATTACTGCCAGACCTGTTGATTCAATAAATCATTTAAATAGAAGCTTTCTGACAAAGGGAAGCATGCTAAAAGATCTCAAAAGCAACACACCATGCTGTGGTGTTGTCTCACATTTGCCAAAAAACATCTTGATTATCCCCAAGACATTTGGGCAAATATTCTATGGACTTTTTGGAAAGTGTGCGTCCCGTTACATGTGGTGTAAAACTAACATAACATTTCATAAAAAGAACATCATACCAGCAGTCAAAAATGGTGGTGGTAGTGCGATGTTCTGGACGTTTTGGAGTGGACTAGTCAAAGTCTGGACTTAAATATGATTAGATCTGATGAAAGACTCAGTGTCAGTTATCGCAAACATTTGATTGCAGTTGTTGCCGCCAAGGATGACACAACCAGTTATTACGTTTAGTGAGCAATTACTATTTCCACATAGGGCCAGGCAAGTTGGGACATCTTTTTTCTCTTAATCAATGAAATCATCATTTAGAAATTGTACTTGTATTTACTCTGGTTATCTTTGTGTAACATTAAAATTAGTTTGATGATCTGAATCATTTAATTTTGACAAATATACGCAAAAAAATAAATAAGAAGGAGGCAGATACCTTTTCACAACACTGGACTTTTTAACCCTTTCCAGTTTTACTCCAGTTTGATAAATGTAATGCAGACACAGCTTGTGGAGACTATGTGGTTGACTCTGAATGTGACTGGCTGGCTGGTCTGTTGACTGGTTGCTGTCTATTTTCAATAATGCCAAAGACAACCTGCTTCAGAAGGCCTGACTCAGCTGAACTAGAAACAGTCTGGCCTTTGACTGGTGAATTCAACAACACTGAAAAGAGTCAGAGGGAGAAACTGCAGCAATCTGTTGCCGTGTGATAAGAGTGCGTTTTCAAGTTGGCCTGTTGTTTTTCCCCAAACTTGTGCTGCATACAGGTTATATGAGAGAGAGCATAGTAGAGGAAGAAAAATGAGTTTAAATGTGAAATATAAAAAGTCGTTAGTATTGTAAATAAATTGATTTTTGTTGTTTGATGGTGTTGTTGTGGGAGCTTATGAGTTAAAGGTTTAGACAATTATCTGCCTCTCTCGTGCTCACATGCTTTCTCATTTGTTTTGATATTGCTGTTGACAGCAGAGTCAACTATTTAATTTTCATCTTTTGTCACAGTTTTCATGCAGCACAGTGGGCAGGCATGCTTTTACTTTGTTACTGGCTCTTCTTTGTACATATGCAACATTCTCAGCAAAGAAAAGGTCAAATATATTTAATATCTTTCTCTTGCACTATTTCTTATCATTAATCCTTAATTTTCCTCCAACTCTTTAGGTTGTACATTTATCATATCTGAATCAGTAGCTTTCCATGATCTGCTGATTCCAAGAATCACCTGTTTTTTTTTCCCCCCTTTGTCTGTCACTGACATGTTTGTTTACGCCACCTCTTATCTCTTCTCTCTTTAGGAAACTGCCAGCTCAGTGTACCTGGTAATGGAGGTAAGCTCACTGTGATGTTGGGCTTTGTTTGCTCAGCCCTGTATTGTCTCAGCTTTTGCAGGCAGCTCTGACAGGACCTGAGCTATAATTAGCGTGTCCTCGAGCATCAGTGGGGTTGAATAGTCAACATCCAAATGTCGCAGGGCTTTTGCTGTGGCTGTATACTAATTACCTGATGAAGAGATAAAATAATGTTTGTGAACCTTCTTACTACTTTATCTTGGTCTAAAACACCTTTTTCTGTATATGCCCAGTGCCCAGGAAACAACAAAGGCCTTGGATTAATAATAATGTTTAACATTAATGTTAATATGCTATTGTTTTTCTTATCCAGTTTAAATGCTCAAAAACATGTTTCATGCAGATAGATCATTCCTGTAGTGCATCAAAGTTTTTCTTGTTTTGACAATATAATTTCCTGTTACAGTATTTTAAAATACATATTTATTCACAGCCTAGATGTTAAGTTGATGTGTGATATAACATACTGAATTTACCAACCAAACAAAAAGGTTGATCAGGCACAACTCCCACATTAGAATTAGCACACGAAAACTGACATGTTGGCAAGCAGACATGGATGTGTATAGCAAGGCAACATACAGTGATAAAATGGCCAAAGGCACTGGATCTCAGAATGCAGTGTGTTCACAATCAATACTAATGAAATGCAGAAAAATCTAAAAAGGCCTGCAATGTCTCTACAGTCTGAAAATGTTTTGTATTTAATCAATTTCTCTTTAGCGTCTAGTAGTTTGTGGTCTACCTTGGTTCCAGATAAGTAGTAAGAGAAAACATAAACAGCTAGTTAGTTAAACAGCATACATCATTATTCAAATGGGAAGCTTTACATGGTAAATATTGAAGGCCTATAAATAAATATCATGTTTTATATAAAGTAATGATTACATTCAAGGTCTTTGAATGTTTAGTGTTATTCAAAAGAGAGGTTCAGAGTGCTCTGAACATCAGCCATAATGTGCCACAAAACAATGTTATAGACACAATGTTGATGTAACATCTTGAAATAAAGAGCAGATGTATTTCTGCAACTCGGCCCATTTGTTATACTGTTTTATTCTCTTGGGGATGTCTGTCATTCAAAAGGAAATGACTAGTGAGGCAGGTTTTCTTTCCCAGGCTCATTCATATTGATGCTGGGAATGAACACCAGCTTATAAATCTGTAAACACATCACTCTTCAGCAAATCAATCCTCTGATCTTTTTCTTTCTAGTCTCTTCAGAGACTGGGTGATGTCAGATCATGTATTCACTGTAGCTGCACGTCAACCGTCTGCGTTACCTGTGTTTCCTAATCTTATTCATATAATCTCCCCCCACTCTCTCTTTCCTTTGCGCTCTCTCTCCTTCTCCCTCCCACCTCTCTTTCCATTCCCAGTACTGCAACGGGGGCGACCTTGCTGACTACTTACACTGTAAGTGCAACAATTCACCTACTACAAGCATCATGTGCTGCTCAGTAGAAAATGTGAATTGTCATCTTTGGTGCTTGATAACAGGAAACTGAGAGATCTTGCTAAAAACACTCCACTGATGGGTCTAAAAGCCAGGATTATAAATATTCCCAAGCAAAGGCAATGGACAGCAGATGTAAATATTGTTCTATAAGGTTGAATCCATTTACACTACATTATCAAAATTTGTCATGGTAGTACCATTTATTATGATTTTTTTCCCCTGAAGTGAACTGACCAGTTAGAATGCTGCAACTCTGACAATCATATGCACTTTACGTACTTGCATCCTCATATTCCTATAAAATGTTAATTAGATTTACAGGGAATTCATAACTATTTGCAACAGTAATCTCTAATGATTTCTAGATTGAAAAAGCTGCTAAAAGTACTTCTAATTTACATATTCTGTCCAGGTTTGCTACATCTCATCATAGATTGCAGGGCACTGAATACCCAGTAGAATCACTTTTCTGAGGTGAGCCCTTGCCGGTCAGTGTGGACAGGTTGAGAAAGAAGACATCAGCCTTTAGCCATTTGCTGACAGATGACGGCTATAGCTGCAAACTTAGTTTGGCAGGTACCGTGTCTCTAAATAAAGGTCGTGTTGCAATAATAGTCTTTTTGTGCCTGGTTTTGAATCCATAACCACTGGGTCATGAACTACATTTTGAATGGGTCAGGTGAAGCCTGAAATTCAAGACAGGGGAGGGACTCTCTTAATAGAACCTGAGGCATGTGACATGAGGGAGATGATTGGAGATGAGAAAGTTACTGGGAGCAAGAGGTGATGGTGAGGTGATGTGAGAAACTAGAGATATTTTAACTCAAGGGAAAATGAGATGATCTGTGTGACATGATCTAACATCAGAATTTGTTAGGAAAACTACTGGGATTTGCATAGATGTGAGAGTCTGGGGAAGTTCTCTTATCTGCCTGCTGTATTCCCACCTTGTATCCTGCAGCAACTTATTTGTTCAAATTCACTGTAGCAAATGTGAATCACATGTCATGTCTAGTATACCAATGATAAGTTATTGTTAATTAACCTTTAATAGTGTACCTTTTTTGTTTTTGCAGCCAAAGGCACGCTGAGTGAGGACACTATTCGAGTTTTCCTGCAGCAGATTGCAGGAGCCATGAGGGTCCTTCAGTCCCAAGGAATAATCCACAGGGACCTCAAACCTCAGAACATTCTGCTCTCTTACCCACAAGGACGCAAGTCGCACTCCAACAACACCTGCATTAAGATCGGTAGGTTTGATGGTGTGAGAGTACGATTGGCAGGCGACTGCTCTACCTCCTGAGCTACAGCCGCCCCACTTCTTCTAAACCTGCAGTGTCTATTGCTTAAAATGAGCAGAATATAGTAAACAGAGTAAGAAATAAAATGTGCACTCTGTACTTAAGTACAGCTTTGAGGTTCTTGTACTTTACTGTATTTACATTTCATGCTACTTTTATATCACTATAAATCAGAGGAAAATATTGTACTTTTACTCCACTGCATTTATTTTAACAGCATTAGTTACTAGTTACTGTTTGCAGGTTTAGATTCGTATAGAAATGCTGATGCATCATCTATTATTATTATTATATTAAAGAAAGGGTGAAAGGGTGGGGTCTAAACCACCGTGGGCGTGTAGCCAGAGCAGAATGGGGGAGAGGAGGACAGGGGGTAGGTGAGACTGTTACCTGATGTTGTGAAATATGGCATTGTGTAGAAGGTGGTTAAAATCAGCTCCACCTTTACCAATTGCTGATATTGTTCCACAGTGTGTAGGAAAAACACATTTTTACAGAACTCTGAGATTTCGTCAAACTAATCTGAAGCAGACTTCTACATTTATGCTATCAGCATTAAATTCAGCATTGTTTTTTTTAGTGCATGTACTTTAGTACTTTTACTCTAGTAGATAATTTAAATGGTGCTTTTACTTGTAGTTGAGTGTTTCTCTAGGCAAATACTTGCACTTAAGTTTTGAGTTTGTGTACTTCATACACCTCTGCCTGTAATCATAGTGAAGATCTCCCTCTCTGCCATTATTGCTTGATTACTCTAATGCAGGGGTGTCAAATTCAATTGCACAGGGGGCCAAAAATTTAAAGCCCACTTTAGGTCGAGGGCCGAACAGGATAAACATTTATTATTTATTTACAGACTAAAACTAAATGTTTTTTGAACATAAATATGAATCAAAACAGACAGGATACAATATTATTCCAAAATAAATAAACTTAAACTTAAAATAAGTTAAAGTACCTAAAAATATTTTGCTCTTCATAAAAATATCTCCTGTCAAAATTATACAGATTGAAAATATTAACATGCTGCAAAAAATCCTGAAAATATAGATAAATATTGCGCTCTTAAGTAAAAGTGAAAATAATAACAAATCCAAATTTCCATTTTATATGCTCTTATGCCATTTTGTCAGAGCTGGATGCTTGGCATCTTTTTTTGGCAACAAGTTCGTTTATGTTTGGGGTTAGGTTCTGTGTTGTGGAGATTCTCAGGATGGACTGCAGGTGTTCATCAGTGAGACGACTCCTGTGTTGATGTTTTGTTCATCTTCATCACAGAGAACAGCTTCTCACAGATATGTGCTACCAAACATACACAACGTTCAAGCCGCATGTAGACGGAGCTGGGGCATTGCTTCAGGAATGAAGCGAATGAACTGTGCGGGCCCCACAGTGTCGTACTTTGCCTTTAGTGTCCCATTACACTGCAGCTCTATCAGCTCCATCTGAATCTGTACAGGTGCAGTTTCAACGTCGATGGCAAATGGGTTGCGAAGCAGGTCGAAATTACTTTTCTTTGCTTCAAAGTCACCAAAGCGCCGTGCGAACTCAGTGTGAAGTGCGCATTTGGGAACACCGTGGCGCTGACTTGGTTCAACATTACTTGGCAACAGGGAAAGTGAGACAAGTTGCATTGGTGCATTTGTGTCTCCCATAAGCGCAGCTTCACTTGAAATGCCTTCACTGCATCATACATATCAGTGATCATGCGGTCCCGTCCTTGGAGCTGAAGGTTTAAGACGCTGAGATGAGCAGTTATGTCAGCCAAAAACGCCAAAACTCCCACCGGTTTTGAAAGGCTCTGTTTTCAGAATCAACTTTTCTCTTGGCCATTGTTAGGGGATAGTTGAAATTAGGTTTGTATGCATCAACAGACGCTCGACTGATCTTAAGTAATTGACGCGGGAGTGATCGCAGGTAGCCTATCGTTCGGTAAGGCAGCTGTCGCGCTGTATTATGGGATTTGTAGTTTGTGTGTTATCGGCACTTCATATCACCGGGCCATTAAAAAAAAAAAGAGAGAAAATAATCTCGCGGGCCTTGAGTTTGACACATTTGCTCTAATGTGTAGGTTTAATAGGTTTGATAATTTAGCAGCTAAGTGTGCTTTTGTGAGTGTACTTTTTGGGGGGGATATTCTTTTGCTATTTTTAATTTGAATAATTTTTTATGAAGATACAGTTACACACACTTGTAACATCAAATATTAACTCCCCCTTTCTTGCCTTTTCTCATTTTTTTTTATACCCTCTACCTTCCTACCCTTCTTAACTTTCTCTTTGCAGCGGACTTTGGTTTTGCCCGGTATCTTCAGAACAACATGATGGCGGCAACACTCTGTGGCTCCCCTATGTACATGGTTTGTACAGATATCTAAGCACATTTAGATTTCACTTCTGTGTTTTCTCTGAGTCCAGGATTCATTACAAGCAGCGTCAGTTTCTTCATTCTGTGTTTAAAAACAAGGAACGTTCTACAATTTATAGAACAATTATAGAACATGTTCTATAGTGTCAGTAAGTCAGTAATTGATTCGTCCTTATTCTTCATTGGCTCAGCACAGCTCTGGTACAGATTTTACAGTGATAGTTAAGTGCAGTATCTTAAACAATACAGCATTTATGACTTGGTCAATTTCTTAATTTTCCTTCAAAGAACCTCACAGGATATTGAAAATGATCTCCCTCTTTCCCCGACTAGGCTCCTGAGGTCATTATGTCCCAAAACTATGATGCCAAGGCTGACTTGTGGAGTATAGGAACTATAGTGTTTCAGTGCCTGACTGGGAAGGCTCCTTTTCAGGTAAATATACAACATTCACCTGTTGTATTCTGACTGACTCAGATCAACAATGTAGGCTTGTGGCAAAATGACCTGCTTCATTTGGATTTCTATCTGTGTAAATGAAAGCTTAATTCACCATGTTTTGCATGCATATTATTAAAGTTTACCATCGTGGTATGTGTTCCCAAATTAAAAGTAATCTTTATCCTATAGTCAGGGGTACAGATAAGTAAAAATTCAAAAAGTGGAAATGCTTTTATGAAATGAGATATACAGTTAATTATTCACATTCTGATATAATCTAGTGAATATCATCAACTGTGTTACTCAACACTGCGTGTGTAGCATTTTAAATTATTCAGTTCTTTTAAATTTCTTATTTGAGAACAAGGAGGGAAAATAAACAAATAATCCAACCGAGCCATTAGAATTCAGCGACTTTGTCTTTACCGGCTACAGTACGAAGTACTTTCTCTCCTCTGAGGGGCTCATCCTTGTGTTTTCTTAAACCACACTATGTAATTGTTATCAAATATCACACTTAAAAGTCATTAAAATGACATATATACTTTTAAATATTCAAAATTTCGTAATGGTTGTATCTGTTCCACTATTTTGGATACTATAATACATATGAAGGTATGCTTGTCATTTTGCACCAGATAATGTAACAAAAGCAAATATTCTTTTGTGATTCATGTGATGCTAAATACCTGGAATAGTTTAAAATTGTGAGAAAAGGAACAGCACAAAATCTCCCCGAATGTTCTTTTAAGATCTTTTCATTCTCATCAAGTCTGTTTGTTGAAAGTAGTCAGGCGGGTTGTCTCTTCTCTCCAGATCATGTGAGAGATGAGTAGGAACTCAAAAAAACAGACAGATTGTCCAAGCTGACTTGACAACTGTGAATGATGAAACAACTTTTAAAAAGCTATCTTATCTGAACCAGTCCAGCAGCATTTCTGAAACTACTTGGGAAAAGCTTCATTCTTGCTTCTTTGACAGGTTTTTTAAAAAGTGTATCGTGCGTCTGTGTGATGGCAACATACTGCAAAATAACAGCGTGAAGTGATGCTATGTGTGTATGTATATACAATTACAATTGTTACATTTACAAGTTTTCAACTACATCTGACCATTTTGTCATCTTTAGGCTAGCAGTCCCCAGGAACTCCGGCTGTTCTATGAGAAAAACAAGAATCTTAGCCCCAAGTAAGGCATTACAGTGAGGTGACAAAATATTTATTTAGTTATGGTATCAACGAATCTTATGGTAAAAGAGTTTTAGGTACAGAATTTCATTAAAAAACAAAATTTGTTTTTTCTATTTTGCTTGTAAAAAATGACCTTTTGTGATGCATATTCAAAGTAAAATAAATCAGATAAAATCTCTTATTTAGGTCAGTTATCAGAAGTACAGATTTCTATCAGTCATGGTCTCGCCAGCTGGGCTGTTTAACAGCTAAAGAGCAGTTAGTTTACAATATTAAAGATGACAAACTACCAACCTACTCTTTCACAGAGTAATGTCTATAGAGGTTTGATGTTTAAATTATCACAGATACCTCAAGAAAGCCTGCGTGAGAGCTCTGTCTTCAGGAACATTGGCAGCCACACTTAAAATAATTTTCCGTAGGAAAAACAGATGGAAAAAATATGAAGAGGAAATCGAGCGCAGCTGATAGTGTTGTTTTGTCTGTAGTAACAGGTTTCTGTTGGATTATTTTTAATTTGCACAGCCACACTGACTGATTGTGGTATTATGTGTTTGCAGCATCCCCAGAGAGACATCAAGTCATCTGAGACACCTGCTGCTTGGTCTGCTGCAGCGCAACCACAAGGACCGTATCGACTTTGGTTAGTGAACATAAAGCACTGTGAAATAAATGAAGTATGTGACTGTGTGGTGTTTATGCAAACTAACACTGATGACTTAAATAGTACTTTCTTCTGTACATGAGCTAATATAGTATTTTTTAGATAATTATCTAAGTCACATTACCCAGGCAGCAAATGTGACAAATATTCTTGTGAATGCAGTGTTTCTATTGAATAATGACGTGTTTAGGAAATAACATCCACACAGAAGATTGTGTATGTGCACTGTGCGCATGAGGTTCTTACATTTGTATCTTGTGCTGTTGCACATATTCTGAATGTAAGAAATTACATTGCAATACCTGCCATTAATTACATTTCTCTTGTGTTATTGGTAGATGAGTTTTTCTCTCATCCTTTCCTGGAGGCTAGTTCATCCATGAAAAAGAGTAAGTAAGCTCAAACAATTCACTGGAATGTCAATAATACATAAGCTCAGGACTGTCTGTGTTGTACTGACATACAAGTTTTACTGTTTATAGTCAGTGTTTGTCATTTTTCATCCTCGAACTGTCTGACAAATCTGTTGCATTTTGTTGTAGCAACTCCTACTGTAACCATGACCTGCTTCCCAAGCTCTGCCTCAGCCAGCTCTTGTAGCAGTTCTTCCACCTCTCATCTTGCCTCACCACCGGTATGTGCTTATTATTTCTGTATTATTTTCTTGTTACTCTGTCTGTGCCTGAGTAATCAAGCTGCTTACTATTTCGTTATTTCCTTTTTGATGCCTGTATTTATCTGTTACTTTCTGGTTCCATGTCTCTGCAGCAGTCTCTTGCTGAGGTTCAACATTTGCGTGCCAAAGCTCTGGCCTCCCCCACCCAGGAGGCCACTGGTTTTCTCCTGAAGGACTCATCTGGAGGGGGTGGCAGCAGCAAGAACTCCTCCTCGTGTGATACAGATGACTTTGTCATGGTGCCTGCTCACTTCACCAGTAAGAAAACCATATTATGATAAGATCCCTACATAGATGTCACATGTAGCTCATACTTTGGCTCCAGCTCTGTAAAATGACTGTTCATCTTTTAGAAAGTTTTTTGGCTTCATAGACTGGCTTTTATGTTGCATTTACAGTATTTTATAAGCTTGAGTTTTGATCTATCTAAACACCCATTCTCTGTTATTCTTCTCAATATTAGTTCTTTTTGTAAATTCTGGTGCTTTGGAAATGCCATTTTCACTTCCTTGATGTTGCTGTTCTTTTGATTTCTCTGGTTTTCCAGCAGGTGAGCTGACATGTGAGAGTAAAGTGCTGCAGGACAGCCTGATGAACAGCGGGTGAGAAGCAAGGATTGGTTATTTTAATGGAGTTGTTTGACGGTGTTACATAATACAGCTGATAAAATGGACTTAAATTTATACTATAAATGATGTACATGACAATTTATTAAATTAAATAACACCTTAATAAAGTCCTGATGATGTTTACTTTACTTTAATCAGCTCTCTTCTGGCTTCTGCGGGTCTGTGTAGCCAAGCCAAAACACCACCACACTCACCATCTTACAGTGGCTCTCCAAGTCCTGTCAGGTAACAGCAAATACAAATACAAATCCCCTGTTATCTCTTAAATGTATTAATTTCATATTACAGAACTGAGTATAGTGTTAACTGTAACAGTGAAAATTGTATTAATGTGCTGCATTTGTGTGAATAGTGCAACTCTTTTTAGTTCTTTGTGTAGAATTGTATGTTAACAGTTGCCCCATTATAAAGAGTAGATTTCAGTGTTTAATCTGCTTAATAATAATAATAATAATAATGATAAAATGATGTGTAATTACAGTATATTAGTTTTATGCAGAATGTTTACGATTCGAGGTTTAAATAGAAGAATGAATCATACCCATTAATGACCTCTGATTATATCATGGTGTCTTTACAATTAGTTTGCACATTACAAACACTTCGTTAGTTTGACAGTATTCCAAGTAACACTGAATATTTCATCTTCAAAATATTTGATAAACCCCTCCACGTGTAAAGTGTTAAACTTGTCTGTGTCGACACAAACACACACACTAACTGTCTTCTCTCTTGTCTTAACTGTTTCCCTCGACACACTCTGTTCTTGTTACTGTCGTTGGCAGGCCCAGTGAGTTCTTGGCAAGTAACTATGGAAACCATGGTCAGTCATTGCCTATTCCAGTCCCCACTCAGGTCCAGAATTACCAGCGCATGGAGCACAACCTTCATACTACCAAACAGGATGGCTCACCCCGGTCTGTACACACACAAAAACACATAAATACACACACACACACTTGCAAATGTTAATTTAGACTTGTAACATTTCTTAAATGGACTGCAGTGACTCATGACATTCACATTATTAGGCTATTGGCACCAGTGCGCCGTTGCAGCAGTGGAAGCTCTCTTGGCTTTGCTCGGACCGGGTCTTCACCACCCTATGGGCAGGGAGCAGTTGCCACCAACCACAGGCTTTCCCTGGGAGGTACCAGACCTTTCCAGCTCTCCCCTCAAGGTAGTTTAGATGCTAGTCTTTGCTTTATAAGCCACTTTCACCGATGCCAATGCTGCATCATTGACCAATTCTGAGCTTAATTTGTTAGATTTATTTTAGCTCTTAGTAAGGTGGGGGTTTTTAAGCAATTACTCATCTAATGGATTAATTCAGTGGTTATATTTTGGTATTATGACCCCTTACAATGAGCTGGGACCTTGGTCAGTAGTTTTGAAAGTTCTTGCTTGAAAAAATGAACTAACCACCCACATACACAAACACTGTGCTTCTCACCACCTGTTGCTCTTGTCTCCTCTGTGCCTCACAGTGACTCAGTCTCATAGCTGTCTGAACATGAATGCCAGCAGGGTTTAGTTAGATAAGACTTGTCCATCTCTGCTATATCTTCATAGTTTCATAGTTTTCCCGTCCTGACATTTGATTTTACAATGTCACTTGCTCTGTAAAAGCAGAAATATTCAGACCTTCTTTTGTCACACTTTGTTTTGCAGCTCCTCGGTGCACTGAACCCCAGCCAACTTCTCAGCCACTGTCACAGAGGACAGGACTAGGCACACGGCTCCACAGTGCTCCCTGTCTGTTGGAGTGCACCAGTGGTGGTGGTAGACACAAGATTCGTAAACAGTACTCTGACCCGGTGGTGGCCACTTCGGCAGGCCTGATGACTGTTTGCCCCCTGCACTCTTCCCCCAGACTGAGTGAACTGATGCAGCGCAGCCCCCTTCCCACCATCCTGGGCTCCCCTTCCAGGGTCAGGCAGCAGTGTGTTTGGTTGTGTGTGAGAGAAAGTTTGTGTGTGTGTGTGTGTCTATGTCTGTCTGTGTTTAATTCTCTTGAGATACACAGAACAAAAAAAGACTACAAAAGAGTTTAAACCAACCTCTGCTACCTCTCTGCTCTCCCTCTTGTCTCTCTCTTCAGACCATCCCTCCATTTGAATTCCCTAGGCCTCCGAGCTCTCCGAACCTGGTGACCTTCCTGACACAGCAGGGTTTGGTTATCGGCTCGCCTGGCAGCAGGACTGCCGCAGCAGAACCCAGAGAGCCAGGATACCAAGCACCTACACAATTCAACCAGCCTGCCCACTGCATCCACAGACTGAATGACGATACCAAGGGTTTTGGAAGGTTAGATTATTGTTTTTTTCTGTTGTTTTCTATTAATGTTTACCATGCTCATGATGCGTATCGAGGAGTAATTGCTTGCCTACAAATAACTGCTTGCAAAGATTTTCATAAAAAAATAAATAATATTACATAACAGAACCTGTGTGCTGCACATATTTATTCATTCTTCTCATGTATACAAAGAAACAATGAATCAGGCATTATAAACCTAATGGAGTGAATAGAATGACTGTGAAATGGGTAGACAGGAAAATATATATATTTTAGGATGTCTGGCTAACTTATATCACTTTCTTTGTTTACATGTTCCCTTCTCTTTCTCATCTCTTTGTACAGGTCTCAGAGTGCCGGCCGTCTGTCCGACATGTTGCTGATGGCTGCATTTGGAACAGGGGGACCTGTGGGTGAGCGAGGCAGCACAGAGAACCTGACCTCTGCTAAACCCATAGATATAACAGGTAGGCATGTCTGTTCATTGAGATTACAAAGGTTTGTAAACAGTCAGGATTTTCCATTTGAATGGATCAGTCTGTAAGTGGCCCACTTCAGAATTAGATACAGGTTACAGGCTTGAAAAATTAATTGTCCATGATAGTGATTTGAGACTTATTACTAAGAGAAAGTGGTTATCAATGCTCTAGCTTCACCTGCTCCATGACTTTTTATAATCACAATCTCTTGTTTCCTTTAGTGCCCCCTGGTGGTGGGGGAGGCTTTGCACCAGGCTCCAGCAGCCCAGCACAGGTGGTTTTCACTGTGGGCTCCCCTCCCAGCGGCAGCACCCCATCTCATACCTCCAGACAGAGGAAATACTCAGGTATGTCATGCACATCTGGACACAGCTAAATACAAGTTGTTTGTGTCAACATTACTTTTGCTGCAAACTGGACTCAAATTCCACTTATACAGCAACCTTAGTATTATGCACTACAATCAAACAACACCGAGCACAGAGAAGCAGTTATTTTTATTTTCCATCATGTGGAAATGTAATTAAATGTTACGGAATTAGGAATTAAAGGTTGATTTTCTACAAGCCAAGACTGTAATTAAGCAAAACTGTGAAGAGAGGTAGTTGCAATTATGGAGTAATAATTTAAATAGCTGCTTTTAGACAGTTTTGAAATTGGTAATTGGCACTTAGAGTCATTATCACGAAAAGAAAAATCAATGCAGCTGCTTGATTATTAACTCAAATACATGTCAATTTAGAAGCACAAATGCCTGAAATAACAAGCAGTATAATCGTAGTCTACGTTCTTTGTTGAGTCTATTTATTTAAAGTTGTTTATGCCATTTGCTGATAACAGTATTTTTTGTATTATGCTCTCTAGCCTTTGTCTCTTTCTAACACCTCCAGGCTCGCTCACTTCAGTGAGCCCTGCAGGCTCCTTCACCAGCCGGTACCTGCAGACTGGCACATATCTGGATGGCTTTGAAGCTCCTTCTAGTCCTCGTTACAGTTTCACTGATCCTATCACAGCAAATATGGGTGGTCCTGTAACCTTCGAGGCTCCTGAGCTGCCTGAGGAGACACTGATGGAGGTGAGAAGAAGGCTTCCCACACAGCTCTGAAAAGTTACAATGGAGTCTTGCCATGAAGAATATTTCATGTCCTTCTTGAGAGTGTGGAATGGGGAAATATAGAAAAAGAGAAGACTTAACTTACTACTTGAAGTGTCTTTATCATGTCTTTAGGTCACTGTGGCAAAATAGCCTAAGGTGGAATTCAAGGGTAGAACAATGAAATGTACTGGATGCAGAATAAATTTCTGTTTAGAATTCTATCTATAAACCATCTCTTTTTCTCTTTCTACCTTTCTTCCTCACTCTGTGTTGGAGTGCAGCAGGAGCATACAGACACTGTGCAAAGATTACGTTTCATGTTGGATTTCGCCCGTTGTCTGATGGAGGTGGCGGGAGCCCGTGGTACTGCAGTTATGGGAGAGCGGGGAGACCCCTCGCATCCCTCCCTCTTTCAGCAGCAGAGTATGGTAGCAGATCAGATAAGCTCGCTGAGCCGAGAGTGGAGGTAAGGCCATATTAACTACAGCTGTGAGTCATTGTTGCTGTGAATGATACAGTTTATCCAATTTGGATAGAAAATAATTTGAAGGTGGAGCTCCTGGCTTTGCATTAAATGAGAAATTGAAAAATAGCTTCAGAGACAATAACTATTTTGTAATTGGCCAAATTAGCTAAACTGAAGACTTGCATTGCATTTTAATGAAGTTATTCAGTAGGACAAACAGAAACACAATAACAAGAATACAATCCACTCAGGCTTTTCTGTACTCAGTACTGTGTTGTAGTGTTTGACTGTAGAGAAATATCCAGTAGTTAGTAGCCAGTGTTCATTCAGCTTTGTTTATGACTGTTTTGGTGCATTTTTGTGTCCTAGTTAATACATCTGTTAGACATCGGTCATACAGACAGCTTTCATGATTTAAATCCAATGTCGTATTGTTTGCATTTCACGTTTCATTTGTCACTTTATAATCAAGTCCTCTGTGTGTGTAATCGTGCCCTCAGTCACGCAGAACAGCTGGTTCTCTACCTTAAGACTGCAGAACTCTTGTCCACTGCCTTACATACAGCCATGGAGCGAGTTAAACAGGGCAAACTTTACCCATCCGCTACAGTCAAACAAGGTATGAGCCATTTAATCTCATGAGAGAGAGGTCTTGTTGAAGTGGTCTGTACATAAACAAAACTCTGCACAGTGGTCGTCTTGGTAGCATATTAAAGTGCAGTGTTTTATTTTTTTCTGTCCATATACAGTTGTGAGGAGGCTGAATGAGCTATACAAGTCCAGTGTGGCATCCTGCCGCACACTTAGCACCCGTCTAGAGTGCTTCTTTTCCAGGAAGCACCGTCTAATGGACCAAATCACTTCCATCACAGCTGAGCGGCTGCTGTTTAGCCACACTGTGCAGATGGTAAGCCAGAGGGAATAATCCGCCACTTGAAAAGCAGACAAGGAGACAAGTTTATTAATGAACAGGCCACAGCATAATCATAGATACATCAGATACTGTGGGCATCAAGTAAATAATTAACCCCAACATTTATAACAACTGAAGTGCATGTATGGTAAAAGTTTTCCTTGTGGTTCTTCTTTTTAAACATAGGCTCCAAGCATTCACTCAGACTTTTTTGCTCTATGGTCACTGGAATATTTAAAATTAAATAAAACAACTGAATGCTAATTAGAGTGTTAAATAAATGGCCATATGTATGTGTTATATGTTTGTGTTTGTATATTCATTCCAAAAAGAGTAACACGCCAAAGCAAGGAAAATAAATTACAGCATCAATGTTTTCTGGGGCATAAGTGTTATTTTTCAAAGAACTGAGGCAAACGTCCCTGCAGCATTATATTGATATTTATTTACATTTAATTGGGACCAAACTCAAACATAACTTGAACATCTTGATGTTAAATCAGGTTCAGGCTGCTGCACTGGACGAGATGTTCCACCAGGGGGAAGCATCAGTCCTGCGCTACCATAAAGCTCTCCTGCTGATGGAGGGCTTGTCTCTGCTGCTCACTGAACAGGGTGACATCCTCAGTGTTAGCAAATGTAAGTATGTCTGTCTGCTCATCTCTGGTAGTTTATCACAGAAACCCAAGCTAACATAACATTGACATGGCCAGTTACACTGAACCGCCCACTGTTTTGTTTTTTTTGTCCTTACTGCGTCTGCAGGTAAGGAATGCATTGAACGGCGCCTCACAGCTTTGCAGTCGGGACTCTGTGTTTGAGAATCCTACACTGCTTCCTGGAGTATGGATATGATGTCTGTCATTTGCACCTTGCGCATTAACAATGAACCAAATCTCCACATTACTCTTTGTTTTCACTTAAAAATGCTTTAGTTTTCACAAGAAAACCACAGGGCTTCAGTTTTCATTGAACGTCTGTGTACTATCTGAATAGTGTCCCATTCATCTTGACTTCTAGACAGTTACAGTGAATTCCCCATCACTGAAGTTGGACCACTGCTAGACATGAAGCACTTGTGCTGTGAAAGAATGTCTGAGCCTTCTCTATGTGACAGGGCTTTTCTCCTGGCCTTGAAAATGGTATTTTTCCGCCAAGAAGAAGATTCTATCAAGACAGAACACATGCAGGAGCAATTATTCCCAAGTAGTCTCATACCTACACACAGTGCTTCTCTAAATATACATAGCATTTTAAGATGGAAAGATATACTTGCTACAAATTTTCATTAGGCAAGTCTATAGACAAAATGTTATCTTTTCACCAAGATTAGTAGCTAGAGGGAAAGTTCAGAGTCTGCTGCACACCTACATAAATATATGTGCTTATGAAGTCTGGGAATCTAATCAAACGTATGTTTGTCTTATAGTTACATTTGCTTTCCTGGGTTTATTTTTTATGCTTGATAAGGAAATGTGTGTGTATATATTATAATGCTACAGTTTGAGGCTGGAATTTCACTCAAGCACTATTCCAAAACTATCGCCAAAATCACAAAAAAAATGTAGTTTTGATTTTGTGTTTCATTTTAGTTTAGATTTACTGTAGCTAGCATTGCTGGTTTGTTACTTTAACCCAATGTCAAAGACCATGACCCCTCATTTAAAAAAAAATATATATTTTTTTTAATATATATATTTTTTTAAATGGTGGCAAATATTAAAGCAACAGGCAGAAAAGTGGTCCAGAAAACACTCATAACTGCACTGCTACATTCGAAATATAGTTTTTATTTTCAAGAGGGACTGAAACTCTCTTATCACGATCATGCGAAGGATACTGCTGTTGCTTGTTAGTGCTTCATAAGATTCCATATTCAATCATGTTGGAGTTTAGCAAGTATAATCAAATTTGAATGTAGGACTGACAGGAGAGAGAGAGAAGCCAAATATTAGCCAGATGTTAGATCCTTACCATTTTGGCTGATACTGGGGTTAATGTCAGAATATTTTGCACTGTTGAAGTACTGTATAGAACGATCAGGTGAGGAACATGCCCATTTTTTGTAGATACCTAGACAAATTTGCTTATTTAGACATTTCTTCTTCCATGCTTCTAGTGCAGTTTCAGTTGTATTATAGTTACTGTTAAAATATAATGTATGTTAGATGTGAGAATGTTGACAGATGGAATAAGCTATGAAACCTTAGAAATATTTCATTAAAAAGGACAAGAAACATGGCTTGACATTGAAAACTAAAATTATTTACATTGATGTGTGTTTTATTCCAGCTAGTGGGTGACAGAAATCTTGTGACGATTTGGACTGCTTGTTGAAAAAGTGTATTTTACCTGACATGTTTCTGTACTGTTTATATTGACCTCAGCCATACATCCTACCAGGATCCCTGTAAGCCCTAAATTGTGGACCAGTGGGAAGGGTCAACTTCTATTTTGGCTGCTTTCAAAGAGAGTTGTATGCATGGATGTGTGAAGTGGTGTTATTTGAGGTATTAATAGACGTTAGGATTTGTGTTGTGCAGAATAAATAACATTGTTCTGTAACAACATAAGATTGATTTGATTTTGACTAGCTGATCTCATGAATGTTGTTCACTCTGGGTTGGATCCCACTACAGGTGAAACAAGTGTAACCCACCGCTAAGCCCAAAACTACTTTCTTTCCTCTGAGGTGTATTTTCCTTTGTCTTCTTAATTTGATCATGTTGGTGAATAAGTGCATATTTTAGAATATGGCTAAACATAGTTCATGCTGAGATTATGAAACCAGTGTAGTTGCTCTGTCAGCAGCACAGGGCGGGAAAGTTTATGTTTTTTGATTTTCCTCAGTGAACATTTCTCTAAATATACAGTTGAGGTCAGAATTATTAGCCCCCCTGATGAAATCACACAAAACCCTTAATATTTCCATCGAAATGACCATAAAAAAACTGTTCATACTTGTATTGCTTCCAAAAGAACAAAATATTTTTTATTGTTGTGCTGAATTTTAACAAGAAAACTGAAAAATGACAAGGCCAAAATTATTAGCCCTCCTGACATTTAA
>JAUMHL010000015.1:15009575-15056908 GCA_032362345.1 Sandelia bainsii
ACAGGTGTGGTGTGAAAGTTAATTGAATGTTCAGGTGTGGTTTTAAAGCTAATTGAATGGTCAGATTTGTCTTGGAGTTGAAGAAAGCACAGGAGGGCTAATAATTCTGACCTCGACTGTAAATTGTGTATTTGCTTTGTGGCCTTTTATCTTTTTTTCAAAGAGCATTTTTCTGAAGTTTTCTTTCATATTCCTCTACTGAGAGCATCCTGTGCGTGTCTAATGTTCAAGAGTGCATTCTTAATTTCATCCACAGGCTCTCTGTCTAGACACATACTGTTCTGTTTAGTCTATATATGGTGGCAATGTAATATAGAGGTAGCAGAAAGTGAGGACCTCTTATGTATATGAAACTGATGCATGTGTCACTTTTTATTGTTGAGTCATGGTAGTGAACACACATCCCACCATGCTACACAATGGTGTAGGCTAAAAACAATCTCATAAATAAAAGAAAATGCCTGGACACTGGAAATGCTCTCAAAAAGCAATGTGGGTACAGTTATGGATATTACTTCATATACTTCATCACATGCTTTTCAACATGTCACTACCAAGGTTACATGACTTATTATTGTTCCCTACAATCATTTCTATTGGCCATCCTAATGATGTTTTGGTATGTTTGCTAAGAACATACTTGAATGTTGGGTTTTCACATTCATAATTCAGTTTTGTCTGTAAATATTGTAAATTAAGTTATTATTATTGTATATGCCATGCTGCATGCATGGAGAGAGCAGTACCTTACCACCTATACATTTCCAAAGACTAGGCCTTTTGCTGATCTTCCATATTGTGTCTTACTGTTTAATCACTTTAATGTTGTCATATCTATGACAGACACACTATGTCAGTGTCCGTATGTGTGATACAATCTTTACTGTTTGAGAGTTGCAACATGAATAAAGTGGAAAAGAATGGTAATTTGTGTTAATATGGTGTGAGCTTCATCTGCTATTGTGTAATCTCAGTTATGTAGATTTTGTTTTCATCATAGCCTTGGATTAATTACATTACAATTCAGCAGTTTAAGAGTACTTGTCAGTGCCTGTAGCTATGGGATATAGTTAAAGTGAGGCTCAAAGGGCAGGTAGAGCTTCTATCCTGCTGCTGACCTATTAAACCCGTTGCTAAGACCAATTAGACTGGATATCAAGGACTTTACATTATGCAAGTCTTTTTAAAGGAACACAACAGTGTTTTGGTCTGGTTCAGATAATTCATTCCATGTCACCATAACAGTACTTCATTTTGTGAAAATGCCCTGTGTTTTATTTTTATAATCATTCTGAGGTGTCACTGGTTTCTATTAGTATAAGTGGACTCTTTAATTGTCAGTGGACAAAATAACACAACACACTGAATAATAACACTTTATATGATATCCATCCATCCATTATCCTAACTGCTTGCCCTCTCAAGGGTCGCTGGAGCCCATCCCAGTAAACATTGGGCGAGGGGCGGGGTACAACCTGGACAGGTTATTTGAAATTAGCTGTGAAAAATATTCTCTTAAAATTGTAAAACTGATTTGGCAGGCACTTTAGTCAATAAATGATTGCAGCCTTTCTGGATGGGGGATAAGCGACGCTGTAAAGGTTTTAACAATCTCCACCACTTACTCACTTTTGGTTGGTGGTTGGGTCTGCCAATCTGAACGGCGAAGGCGGGACTTACATGCAGGTTGCCTGATAGCTTAAACTGAGGGCAAAACTACAATTTACGGTCGTCACGGCAACGTTTCGTATGAGTGAAGCCCACCACGTCAAATGCAAAATCATTCAGGGCACTCGAGCTGTTTACAAGCAACAGAGTTTAGTTAACTACTTAATTGGTCAGAAAGCTGTGTAAGATGACTTTTAGTTCATGTGCTAGTTTGGCTGCTATCTGAGTTCGTGTGGAAAGCAGTTTCCGCCGTGCAGCGAAGGCGAAGAATGGTTCGTTAGCTGAGTAAACCAAAGCAATGTCAAGTAACAACCTCCCACCGGTGCGCCATTTGCCACACTGGACCAGAGTTGGGCGTCTCGGAAAGCCTTGGTCTCCGCGACGAGCAGCTGCGAACCAGCTTCAGCCGCTACCTGTTGTCCCTTCGGCGGACAGAGGAGTGAGAAGAGATGCGGAGGTGTCCTGTCAGAAGGACACGGACCCCCGCGTCGCATCCCTGCAGAGGAATATCCAGTTCCTGCAACAGCAACACAAGGAAACTCTGGAGAAGCTCCACGCAGAGATCGACTATCTCAGACGAGAGAATAAAGGTGAAGAAACCAGAGTGAGGTGGAAAAATGCTAATAATGTTCCAGTAATGCTAATGTTTAACCGTGTTTGAAGAAGTACGCTGTGTAACTTAATATGTAGCGTGATCATTTGTAATATGTAACGTAATCATTTTGCATAATTGTCATAAATTATTGATATCTATCTGAAAAAAAAAATTAAAAGGAAAGAAGTGCGTTTTTAGATGCTTTAAAAATGGTGTGCACTATATTATCACCTGGGACTAGGGCAAATGTAGAAAGATAAGAGTATCTAATTATTCCCCATGGGCAAACATCAAAGAACTGCAGTGTATTAAAGAACTGGCTACTTTATGGAAAAGTAGGCTAAAACACGACTCAATCATACTAAATTATAACTAACTTCCACTTGTGCAGGTGCACTTAGTGACCTGTTTTGGTGCCTGCACTTTGCAATGAATTCAAGTTAATGACAGAGACCTGTCTGTCTCCAGATAATGTGCTGACAGGAGAGGCATTTGGTTTAGGCACATGGTTACATAGCAACTACAGGGCTCTGATGGTTGCTCAGTAGGAGGTGCACAGAGATCCAGTGTCACTTTACTGAACAGGCCACATGCTGCTCCATATAACTAAATCTCACTCACAACGAGACTCCCCAGTCACCAGCCTTCACTCCATCACAGCAGTTTGGCCCCAGTTGATACATGGACTGTGTGCTGAGGTTGTGTTACAAGATTATACCTCATACGAGCATCCCAACAGTAGGTCACACTCTAAACATTTCTTAATGTGGATGTTGCAGAGTTGCAGTATAAGCTGATAATGGAGGCTCCCAAGTCAAGTAGAAAAGGTAAGATATAACCTAATGCTGATTTACTGTTTTTATTTCATTCTGCTATGCACAACCATTGTTCTACAGGATTGGGACAAAAAGTGTGACGGTATGAGTGGTCTTCTTTGACGATGTGTGTTATTTTATATTGTGATGTTAATATGACACATTTTAGTGAAATTCAGTTGCAAAGCTGTTTGTAGATAAAATAAACATATGGGAATGCATGCTCTTGACTAACTCTGCAAATGCTCTAATCCTCAAAATCCAATAATAAAATTACTACAAATTAGTCCCGTTTATCAATTTGCAAGATTGTCAGCAATGGCCTAATATAGAGATCTAAAAAAAGCTCTGTCAGTTGGCTAATTTCTCTTATTTGACACAGGTGTATGTCATATTGCCCAATCCTAGTCCAAAGGGAACGCAAGAATTAAGTCAAAGTTCTCATTGTTGGTATCTAAAACCCAATAAGCTAACTAACATTTAAATATCTTCACCCTGTGTTCTCTTTCTTTTAGGACTAACACAAAGTCGAAAAGGCATTAGACCACCTACTCAGGGAAGTGAAGCTCACTCAGGACTCTACCTGGAGGAGCCATTACAAGACACGCGACCTGCACAGGACCAGGCATTAAGGTGAATTTGTGTCTAGCTACATCCTTCCATTCATCCATTATCCTAATCGCTTTAAGGGACACTGGGACTGGAGGCAACCCCAGCTTTTTTTGGGCAAGAGTAAGGAACAAAAAAAAACACAATAATCACTATATATAGTACATATTTAATGGTTTTCAATGTCACACTTAAAGTAAATGGCCAGTTGAGTTTTCTTCGAGTCTAATCTTATCAGGTTTGATCAGGTTCACCAGGGAATATTTGTTTTAAAAAGGGCAATTGTCTCTTCTCATCCAAGAGTTTAGGTGTTTATTTTTGCAACTTAGCCTGCAGCCAGTGAAACACACAGCTACGCAAAGAGAGAAAGTCTAAGTTTTGTTACTATCTAGAAGATAGCTTACACATTTCCATCACATTATATAAAGAAAAAGTGAGATTTTATACTTGCAATCTGTTTTACGTCCAATTATATACACATTTAGAAGCAATGAAGACAGTATCCTTTTAGTAAACGACAAAACAACAAGATCACATTTCCCTAGAGCCTGGTCCATTACAGACATATTGTAGATCTGAACTTGTTGTACAAACCAAGGCCAATAAATGGGATTAATTATCAAACCGTAGCAACTAGGTATTTACAACCAAAAGTCCCTTCAACACTTTGAATCTTTTAATTGATATCATCTCACTTACTATTGGGGAGAAGCGTTGGAGGAGGCAGTGAAACTATGGGATCTGCCAGGCAGGACCATCGCCCAGAGGTGAAGGGAGGCCTCATCACGTCATTACAGCCTCTACGAATTCACAGCAGTCCGTCCCATCCACCACGTGCTCCAACACTTCAGGAGTGTGAAGTCATCATCCGACAGCTCTACCATGCTAACAGTTTACAGTCTCAGGAAGTAAGTATCCATGATTAGACAGTGCTTTTCCACTGTTGTACAGTATTCAGTGGAAATATTTCAAGACTTGATGACAACTATGTCATTTTATTATTACCTTAGATTATACGTGTGAAGGCACTGCTGAGAGATATTGTTTTAAGCAAGAAAATCACCCCAGAAAACTACATTTTGACCAAGGCCTACCTTGTGGACGGTACCCGGTAAAGTGACGATAAACATCATCAGTTTCATCATCACATTCAGTATGCCTTGGAAAAAAAACTAGTACAGTTGTGATAAGTGTTTGTTTTTGTTCTTTTCAGCAAATATTCAGAAGAAAAGAAATTTCCAAAACTTGGCCTTCAAACATTACCAGAAAAAATGTATGTAAATCCCGATCTCCCTACGGTGCTTAGTGATTTAAGGTCTTTTAACCTGCATGCAACAGAATGTTCAAACCTCCATTATGTTTTTACTGCCTTTTCTAACCAAATAAAGATGCTTTTCAGAATGTCATTCATGTTAGAAAGACATCTTCGCCCTTTTCAGTTAACATATGCCTCTTTTCCAGGTCTGGACCCTCTGAGTCTGGTGTGGTCCTCCCAGCCCTCAAGCAGAGTCTCAGCTCAACCATTGCAGAAAGGCAGAGGCGGACCCGCGCTGTGCAGAGAGACCGTTTCAAAAGAACAGTGCAGTGACAGGACTAAAACTACCACAGGTTCAGCAGCAGCCACCTCAGGACTGCAGCTTTTCATGACTCTCCTGAAGAACATAGTCACAAAAACTGATATGAACGATATTAATGATTAAAAAAAGATTAAGATCTATAGACTTACATAGATTTTACTTTTGCAAACAAAAAGAGGTGGGAAATCTCAAATCTAGTTTTTCAGTGGAAATTATAAATATTTATTCATTTTTACCAAAGGTTTGAACTTAAAAAGATGTTAAGATGTCATAGTTTTGTCAAAATGATGGCAAAATCTTTCATGTGACTGTATGCAACCCATCACTTAAATATTCCAAACTTTTATGAGTGCAGAAAATCCAGGTAAACCTCTCAAAACACATGCAATAGGACAGCAGAAATGACTCATTTCTCATGCACTTTTTGTATTCCGTCAACATTGTATGGAGCAGTCTAATGTCTTAACTGGGCAAGTCTAATAAATTCTCTAAACAACAAATGCAGTCCTTGCAGTTTTTTCTTCCATGCTGTGAGGTTGCTTCTTTAACAGTGACCCGAGGTGGGATCATTGCTTGATGGGGTGGTCCGGGGTAAACTTGCACAAATGATGATACTATGTAGCAGAATAGACCACAACATACAGTAAGCCAGAGAGAATACCCTATCTGGAATAATTATGTTGACGTTGGTTATGTAAGTTAAGAGATTTATCGTATTTTCATAATGTACTGTCATGTCATTGAGGATAACAGAAGTGAAAACATCTTAACATTACATATTGCTTGTTTCAACATTACAGACATGGTGCCTGATGCAGTTTGCAGCTCTGATTGTTAATGAAGTTTTTTTTCCTGCTTTAATTAATTTAATGTGTTCATTGTGTTGTTTTAATGTCTTCTAACTAAGAACATTTTTGATTCTGCTTATGAGTATTTTTTCTGACTCATAAGCTGCATTTTATATATTCTCTCCATTTTTAAAGGAGTCTGGCCAAATACCGCATGTAACTGAAAACTGGCTTACTGTATTTGAATACCTCAAAACTCCCTAATGAAATTTTGGAGTTTTGTTTTGTGATAACCCATCTGCCTGTATTTGCCACATTTCTTAAAAGTTCATATCATGCAAACATTTGAATGAAAAAAAGGAAGTGAAAATGGCAGCAAAGTGAAAAATGGTCACTCTGTGGTTTGCAGACTTTGCTGACTGTATGTCCCATTATATCATATATTCTGTGTTAACTCTGCTAGTTGTGTGTTAAAATAAGTTATAATGATAAAATACAAAAATAAATTATAGAAATATATGTGCGAAAAAGCCTATTAGCCTGGTTCCATACGTCTACAGTACTTGTACGTAGATTCTCCAGAAAAGTTTAAACGTGTGTATAGGTTTTAGTGCAAACTAAGAGGAAGTGGTTATTTAAAAACAATGACGTGGGTGCTTGCTTGTGGTTCTTATGCACATTTGCAACTTCTGACAACTGCTATAAATAACATTATTACAGTATGTCATGCTTGTCAGGGAGCAGTCCGCTATTCAAACGTCACAACTTGATCGGGCCATGGGGAAAACGGGCCCCTGGGCGCAGACAGGTGAAAGCCCCTCGCCAAGTTGAGGGGGACCCTTTAATTATTTAGCAATGATATGAACATTTATCAGACGAGATGAAGTAAAAATCACCTAATTCAGCACCGGCCCTGGTTTCATAACATAAATCATAAATCAGAATCTAGTTGTGCAACAGCGTGGGGCAATAGATGTTTCCTGAAATTAACCTGACATAGCATCATAATCCACCACTAGAAAGAACAAGAAATAAGTATTAATAAAATTATTATATATGCAGATGAAGATTCTGTATATGTCTACAGTTTGCCTGCAACATCAGATGCACTAACTGTGACTTATCATCAGCAGCTTAGCAAAAATAACTTGACAGTTGGCTGATTGTCTCTCAGCAACCTCAACTTCCACACATTCTAAAAATCCACATCATGAAGTATCCACAAGATGCAGCACTAGTCTCACTGTATGCTGTAGGTCTGACTGCATCTGTAATGATGTTTGTCTGTTCTGGTGCTAGTGAAGTTGTTTCAGTTAGTGGAAAACAAATTGTTATATGCAATAATCATCACACCTGTAAGAGAGACCAACAGAATTTTGGACCCAAGTGACCTCAGTATAAACCTATTTGTTTTTTTTTGCTCTCCACTATAATTTCCTGCAAAAAAAAAGGATGCTCCCTGCACCATGATTAACATATGTTAGACTTATGAACAGAGATGTTAACCAGCTCCAAAATATTCAAATTCTTTTAATACTTAAGCTGTTATTCTAGTTTCTTTTTAATTTGTGGAGCATCCTGCATTATGCTTCAGGAGTTATCTTAGCTGGGCAACCTCCTTAATTAGACTTAATTAATAATCGATTTATGTTGACATTTGACTAATGATGGGCACCTTTTTGTAACTTCAACGTAGACCATGTTTTAGACAAATATGAGGAATGTGCACATACTTCATTGCAGGAAATTCCATTCATTTTTCTCGTCACTATAAGTACAAACTGAAAAAAATGTTGTATAATGTATAATATTACACCAAGAAAATCATTTTACATGCAGTTAAATACATGATTGCAATTAACATCTTTTCTATTTGTGGTCTGAATTAATCACAATGCAGCACCGTCAACATACACCAATCAACAGCATTAAAAGAAGCCGGTGGTTTTAATGTGGTAGACAGGGCAGTATGATTGTGGCTATGCAGCAAGCTCAGATGCACTGCGTGTTCTGATACCTCATAGGTAGCATTGCATATTTCTCATGTTGAACCCTGTACACCACAGCATTAAAACCACTAGGTGTTTTAAATTTTGTGGCTGATCAATGTATTAGTCCAGCCCATACCGCAGATCCTTAATGCAGCAGTGATACCACGGCGTTATAATAGAAAATCAATACACTAGCTGATATTGGTCCTAGAAATGTGTGTAAGATCAGAGGAGGAGAAAATAAGACCCATGTGTCCCTTCAGCAGGAATTTTGCTCATGCAAATGTGATCAAGGCTACAGTTGTGCTTGACAGTACATGTGTCTGTCAATTTGTATATGTGTCTCACTGCAAAAGCCAAAAATGAAAAAAAGTTTAGTGTAAGACGGACTCTTGCCTCTTGTTTGCACCCACTAGATGGTGGTGTTTCTGAAGAAACTCTGCAGCCAGCATCCATCAAAAGCCTGCAAATGTTTGACAGCAGGACACGCATTGGTATAATTTACTTTAGCATTATGTAGTCCAAAAGAAAAAGTTCTTAATTTAATTTTAGTTGTTGCCATTTGTGAAGATTTTATATAGAACACTTACATGGTGAAAGAATTTTGTGAAAATGTAGAGTGAAATTATTTGTGTCCATATGCGTCACTATCTTATAGTTCTGAGGAGGAAGAAGCCCTCTTTACTTTTTTCTTTCCAATTTGTTGCATCACTGCGTCTTTGTGGAAATGTGGGAATTGGCAGGCAGTAGCCATTAAGACCCAGTGGGTGCAAATCTATTAAAATTCAAGCAGTGTTGCAGTGATGAGAGCTGCTCTGTGCCAGCTGCAGTCTCAGGAGGCAGGACTGAAAACTGAATAACCAGAGGAACAGACCTCTTTATATATATTATTTTCATTAATGAACAGGCATTGTCCTGCACATCGGATAGCTTGCCATGGTCAATCAGTGTTTTCTAACATGCTTCTGTTAGTATTACTCTTTACTGAGGCTTCGTTGCAGACACTGTCCCCTGCATTTAAATTCACTCTCCCTCTGTAAGCATATTGTTTTGTGGGTTGAGTAGGTTGGGGAGCTCCAAATTAATGTGTCACAGTTGTGTGCCAGACAATACTTATTATGAGATGGGATGCAGAGGAAGCCGGAGAACAACAGAAAATGAAAATAGGGAAATTTTTTTTTTTAAACTTTGTACTGGTGGCATGAGCTAGCTGATGACTGAGCAAAAACACTGTACTTTGCATTTCAACCACATGAGCTTCTCATGAAGCCACAGTAAGCTACAGACACACATTATATAAGGCTACAAAGAAAATCCTGTCATGCAGCAAATTCACATTAGATCTTAGGTGTTTAAGCTGTGTCCTAAGAGAAGCCAACTGTTACGATCTGAGTTAACTGTAAAGAAGATATTAAAATTTAAGGCAATTATATTAAAATCTAAGGCATTAAAATGCAATCAGTCATTTATCATCAGCAAATAAAAATAAAGTCTAACTAGTCTCTTCAGAGGCCTTTACACAAGTTACATTTGGCCATAACAGATCCAATGCTACTGCTCAAATATTACACTTGAGTACAATTTTGTCATACTTCTACATAGTCTATTTATATTGCATGGTGCTTTATGCACCTACATAACTACTACATTAATTACAAACATTGTATTATTTTTCACGGCACTGTATTATGACAGCTACTAGCCCACTTTGCAGATTAGGAAGTAGAACACAGTTTATAAACTATGGTGCACTGTTGTAGAAATAATAATTTAACATAACATAATGCAATACAATATAAGATACGATAAAATAATACATTATAGAAATATAATATAATATCGACTACTCACACAGCGCTTTTATTTTGATACTTGATACTAGTGAAGTGTACTTCTTCAACCAGTGGATCCGCATCACTTGGGTTAAGATGTTCATCGTCATTTGAGCTATATTAGCTTTCATGTTAGTAGACGTTTTAAAACAACACTGTATCATGGTGCTGGTACAAACACGCCTCTACTGAATTTTTACCCCTGTGGTTATGATATCGCTGTTTTATCGTTTGTCATACAAAGCGTTCTCTGGCTGTGTCACATGGAGACATGATTGACACCTAGCTGTCCACTTAGGGTTGAGGGGCGGTCCTTGTCGTCGTCACACGCCCACCGCCTTCCTCCTCCCACCTCTCCCTCCAGGCGTCAGTGACGTGAGGATAGAAAGCGGGACCTGCCCTCCCGTCGCCATTTTTCGGTCTCGTACTCGCACTTCTGGTGGCTCGGGTGAGGGGGGGACGAGCAGAAATAAGGGAAAGTAAAAAATTTGTACAAAACCGTGAGCGGACAGGAATGCACGCGAGAGCTGCAGTATATGGTCCTGGTTCCTGAGGCGCAAACGCAGGAGACAAACCTCTGCTGTGAAATTATTTTTTGTGTGAAGACGTGTTGCGGGCCGCCATTTTTTTGCTGTGCTGCCTATAAAGTCTGCTTCGACTCGAGAGAAAGAGAGAGGGGACTCAAAACCGCATTTACATGACGAGTGCCTTATCGTGAGATCAAAATACAAAGTGCCACTTCGTTTCCGACCCGCGGCTACTTGGCCACCTTTTGCAGACATGAGGATTTATCAGATGAAAAACTGAGGCCACCTTTTCCGTTCTCATAAGTGACACTGACTGGAGGATATAAATTATTAGAAGAGAAGCCTGGTGTTTTCTCGGAAGGCGGAACGAAAAGGGGAAGCTTCATTGATCATTTGTTGCTTCGGCCTCCGTCGATGTTTTTTTTTTTTTTTTTTTTAATTAATTTATTTTTTTGTTTCTATTTTGGCCGCTCTAACAATCACCCAGCCATTGACTGGCCAACACGGGAATCACGTTATGCTCCAAAGTTGGACCAAGCCAGTCGCAGCCTGTCTCTGAAAACGTCAGGTTGTTTTTCTGTGTTGTTTTAATAATAGGTCTCCGGAGGCTGCAGCGTTTGTGCAGAAAACACTCGAAAATCTCACGGGGCGACGAATGCCCTGCCCTGCATCTTCAAAATCCTCCAATTTGCTGTGATTGGCCAGTTCCGACCACGCGTACACGTTTTAACTTATTGTCTAGTTTGCTTATTTTTTTTCTAATTTGTAGACTTATACTAACTTATTTTTGAACAGAAATGTCAACTGCTCGGTTTGATTCGTCTGATCGGTCCGCCTGGTATTTTGGACCTGTGTCACGACAGGAGGCACAGAATAGGTTACAAGGACAAAGACATGGCATGTTTCTTGTTCGAGACTCGTCGACCTGTCCCGGCGACTACGTGCTGTCAGTATCGGAAAACTCCAAAGTGTCTCACTATATCATCAACTCTTTGCCCAGCAAGAGGTTTAAGATAGGCGATCAAGAATTTGAGCACCTCCCCGCTCTCCTGGAGTTCTACAAAATCCACTACCTGGATACGACCACGCTGATAGAGCCAGCACCCAGGTAGGAAAGTCAGTCAGCCAGTCACCCTCCACTAACTATTATGGTTGTTGAAGATGTACACACCCATACGAATAGATATAAAGTATGAAAACACCTGACAAGATCACAGTTCAATGTGATCTTGTCAGATGCTATGTGTTCTAGGTTAACTTGGCTGTCTATTTTTATCACAACTAACCTACTTTAAATCAGACCACTGTACACTGCACTTGGGCTATTAAGTATTAAGCTTTCCAATTTTGAAGCTGGTGAACACACCGCTACTATCACACACCCAGTACGTAAGGCCCTGTGGTGTCCCAAGACACCGGATTGGAAAAATAAACAATCACCAACCAGTGTTATTTGTAAGTTTAGCAGTGTTTGTGTACAAACAGCTGTAACTCTGACAGGGTTTTGCATTTTGTTACTTAACAAGTGATGTTATTCTACATGTGGCATTTTCCTGTCTTGCTCCAAGACATGGGGTACAACTCTGAACATTGTTGGAAAAAACACTATGTTTGAAGTTAACATGTCTCCCACTAGTTTTTATGTTATCCACTTCACATTGGCCTTCTTCTAATAGTAGTTATGTTGTATCCTTCCTTTGCCTCATTATTGTGAATTCCCAAGGTACCCAAGCACAGTGAGTGCTCCCATCCAGCCCATGGGTGGCACCGAGGAGAACGTGGAGTATGTGCGGACTCTATTTGACTTCACTGGCAGTGATGCAGAGGACCTTCCCTTCAAGAAAGGGGAGATCCTTATCATCCTGGAGAAGCCGGAGGAGCAGTGGTGGAGTGCCAAGAGTAAAGAGGGGCGTGTCGGGATGATCCCTGTGCCCTACGTGGAGAAACTGGTACGACCTCCACCCCACATCGGCCAGCCTACCCATGGATCTCGCAACTCAAACAGCTATGGGATCCCGGAGCCTGCTCATTCCCTTGTCCACGCCTATGCCCAGCCCCAGACACCGACACCTTCGCCATTGCCCCCTGGCACACCTGGAATTATCAATCCTCTACCATCCATGCAGAATGGCCCCGTCATGGCAAAGGCCATCCAGAAACGAGTGCCATGCGCTTATGACAAAACAGCTCTCGCCTTCGAGGTATTGTAATATAGGATTGAACGTTATCGCTCTGTTTGATCTTTTTTTATCTTCTTGCAGGTCAACGAGCTGCTGAACAGGAAGCACTGGTTCACAGCTCTGTTGCATTTCTCAGCTGTGCACTGTGGTTAATACAGGTCTGCTTTGACACTGGTAACATGTTGAAGCATGTAATGCAATGCACGGTGTGTCGTTCACATATACTGGGCCTACAGAATGCTCCACTCAGTTAGTATACTGAGCTGTAGCGATTACCCCAAAGGAGAGATGAACATGAAAGTCATTTTAGTTTATCCTTGCTACCACTCATTGACAGAGTATGTCAGTGGACGTAGGAAGTAATCTAGGTCGCTACAACTGAGTACAGTCATACGCTTGCCCCTATGACTCTTGTACATGAATTAGGTTGTAAATTTGGAGCATGAGCAAACCTGGTGCATGGTATTCATGCTTAAAGGTTAGATGGGTCACGCCAACAACCTTAACCCTGTCTTCTCTGCTTTTTCTACTGAGTCCTTTACAATTGACAACTATTAACATTCATCTCAGGAGACAACTGATATCTCATTCAGACACTGTGATCTGAGTTGAATGTGTCAACAAGACATGTCAGCTGTCCAGTGGCTGCACCCTCTGCTGCCCATCTTTTGTCTACAGCTGCACTGCATAGAGATGGAACTTTACATTTAATGAAAATGATAGTGTAATGGTCATTTAAGCAACAATTTAGGCAAAGGGCAGTCAGTAGAGACGTACAGGGCTTGCACAAAGACTAAAGACTGCTGTCTCATACCAGATGGATGATTCATAAATTAGTTAAATACAGTAGTCACATAGACCCACATCATACATGTATGCTCATAACAGAGTTATAAGTATCTTCTTCTTTCAAGGCACTTTTGATTTAACGTGTGGTAATACATCAATTATTGCCACTGTAAGATCTTATGTAAACCATGTTTTGATCAATCCTGACAGTGGTTTACTAATCAGTTGTGTTTAATAAACACAACAAGAGGTGTCCCAAGCTGGTCTGAAAGATTATTACTGCTATTTGAATCAATTCATATCATTTGCATTGAATCAGTACTTTATCACACTCAGTTGATTGAGAATCTTTATTGTATCTGTATTGCAATTACACAGTTTGTTAGGTAGGTGCCAGCAATGCATGCTGGTCTTTCAGAATGCTAGAACTTGTTCAAGCATATGAGCAAAATGCAAAGCATCGGTGACAAGAGCTACTGCAAGATTATAATTAGTCATGTTGCCTCTATTTCAGCAGTTTTTTTCAGACATCATTATTACACCTTCAAAGTGTCACTTGTGAAAACTGTATCTAGACTCTTGACAGGCTTTATCTTGGGAATGTAGAGCAGTTATTCAAAAAAGACTGATGCTGCTTCCACATTCACGAAACGAAACAGTAGAAAGAATCTAAAGGCAAATGTATGGTGTAAACATTAGTCTTATCATCACACATTGTTAAAACACAGTGACATTTTTATTTTTAGTAGATTGTAAATATTTTCTTGAAAAATGTCTGCTTTAGTGGGAAGTTTTTTAAAGAAATCTAACAGGTTCCGTGTGGACATACTGTAGGTAAGATAGTTGGCTGATTTGATTGTCTAGATATATCTTTTTGTTGCTTTTCCTTTGTCCTTGTATTCCATATGCTTGGTTTAGTGCACCTTAAACTTCAACCTTGTGTGTTGCCCTGGTTTATGTTGATGGTCATTGGTCATGTTTGTCGTTTACTTTTCCCCTTATTTCTTAGAATAGGTACAGAAGTTCTGCCTCTCCACATTTTTTATGTTAAAGCTTCAGGTCTGTTTTCAGACACTGACTGCATTTACATGCACTCAAGTAACCTGGTTAGTAGAAATCTGTGTATACATGCAGCAGATGAGTAATCTCATTTCTCCTCTACCTTGGGCTGCATATGGAAGCACGGTTCACAGATTTTAACTGTGAAGACAAAAAAATACCGTTTCCTGACCTTTTTTTATGACAGTGCTGTGACTGAGAGAGATGGTCAGACGATGAAAAGTGACTTATTTAGACATCTGCGTGGCACTTTTTGTTGGTTTCAGCTTTAGTCAGATTTTGGGTGGATTTAAAAATGAGGCAGCATCACTCGGTGTAATGATCTCTCCTTTTATCCAGCCTAACTCCTTTCGTTTGACTTCATTTTTCTTTTCGTTTCCTACAGTAAATAAAGATGCTGTTATCATCTCAGTGTAGTGTCAGGCGAGTAAATGGATCATACAGATTTATTTAGGGTTATTCTGTATATGTACTGTTGCTGCTCTTCTGGGATGCTTTTGTTCCTCACTTCCATTACCTCAACCTTGATGTAGAACAGGTGTATTCAGGGAAGCCCTCGGTTTCATCTGTTCTGCAATAATGTAAGTTCAGTGTCTGTCCACAACAATGCTATATGTTTGTGCGCTTAGTAAAGCATTTTGTCAGAGGTTTGACTAATCAGTCATCTAATCATTCAATATTGTGTGTTAAGATGTAACATAACTAAATGGTAGATTATTTCAAGACATATCCAGAATTTTTAGTAACTTCACAACCACAATATTGAGTAATCGGTGTCATGAATAAAACCACCAGAAACCATAGAAACAATTACTAGAAAGAAACTAGCTGGAATAGTATTACATAGTATTTCCTGTGGTACTTGGATGTACTAGTCTAAAACTTGCTTTGCACCCAAAACGCATACCTTACCTTGTCCAATCATGTCTCTTTTATCTGTCTGTGTCTTTGGCTCAGAATAGGTCATTGCTTGCAGGAAAAAAATAGTTTTGTACTGAGGCTATTTTGGGGCCTCAGGGGTTCAAGAAGCAGAAACTGTGAGTCATTATTTATTGTCTTCGGAGACAGGCAGTCCCCAACAAATGAAATCAGGCTATGTCCTCATTATGGCAGGTTTGCTATTTACGGTATTTTGTTCATTTTAGTACTGGTACTCTACGTAGCATACCTTTTTAATTACTTCATAATCATTACAAATGCTTCTTTTGCATGATTTTACCAAAAGCTTCTGTGAGGTCACTGTAAATATATAACTTGATAGATATATTGTGTTTTACTGTAATTTCAGTTGTAAAATATTTTGAAATACAGAATTAACAATGACTTATTCAGAATGCTAGAATTAGAGTTTGCATTTATAGCAGTAAAATTATTCAGAGATCAATGGGCGTCAGTGTCTAGAAGTTGTATGCCTGTGTTTCAACACTTAAAAAGAGGAATGTTATGCAGACTTCACCTTGATAATGTGTGAGTGCTAGCAACTTCTTTTTTAATATAATTTCTTTATCACAGTGATTTCACAGAAGCATTTATGACTAAGTAGCTTTCTTGTCATTCAAGAGTAGGGTGAAGGATTATTGTTAATGATGGTGTCTGGGACTGGATGTCCTTGAAGCGTCACTCTGAAGCTAAAGCTACAGAGATTGTGCCCTTGGATTCATGCTTCAATCACAGTTTTAATGATGGAGACTTTTCCTTCTAACCCTGATAAAGAACATATGGCTTTAACAGATTGGGGTCACATTCAGTGTCATATAGCCATCTGAGCGACAGCTCTATTTTCCCCTCCAATTAAATCGCAGTGCAATGCTCATGTGAAGATTTTTTTATCTTCATAAGTGATCATTTTGACTTTTATTGTTTTTATCTGCATACGTATTATAACAACAGCTACACTTGATGTATTATATAACTTCTGATAATGACATTGTTCAGTTAAATGCAATACTTCAGTGGTCATTATGATGTGGACTTGACTTTGTTTGGATGCTATGTTGTGTTTTTTGTGGGTTGTCACTTTGTCACTGTGTAGTGACTTTAAAATGTGATGTGCGGATTAAACTGTTATTTCTGGGCTGGTTGAGTAGCAGTTACATCCTGGCCAACTAAACAAAGTATTTATACTTATTACACTGTGGTGTACTTTAGTTAAATGTGGTCTTCAATGATGCAATGCCATGATGATATATATGCCAATCTAGTTTTTAGTTCACATTTAAAAAAATGTTCTCATCTATTTTTAGAATTATTAATTTAAAGTTTTTGTGTCCAACACATCCTGTAACACGGTCTCATCCTTCTCTCCTTAGGTTGGTGACATTGTCAAGATTACACGGATGAACATCAGTGGTCAGTGGGAGGGAGAGGTGAATGGACGTAGGGGTCTCTTCCCGTTCACTCATGTCAAAATCATCGACCCCCAGAAACCAGATGAGAGTGACTGACCTAAGAGTTCGACTGGAGCCTCTCGCCAGCATCGACCTGTACCCGAATCTGCTGGCTGTATCTACCTTTCACGCCAGTGTCACCATGGTTACGTGCTTGCCTGCTTGGGGCTGTACCATGATAGCAACCCCTCTGTTGTTGCCAACTGTTGCAAGGCTTTCTGACTGTTTACAGCTTTGGACATCAGATCCAAACTAAAACCTGACCCAACTTCTCCCACTTCCCTTTTCCATGTCTTTGGTTCAGGCTGGGCAGTGTTTTTGCATTAGTGTGTTTTTCATTTCCAGATCACTGGGCATCTGTGTGTGTGTGTGTGTGTGTGTATATGTTTGTGTGCACGTGTGCGTATGAGTTCATAATGGATCATTATCACATTACATTGCAATATGTCTGTTTTTTATTTTGATTTATCTGAATATTTGTTAATTTTGCAGTCTTGGGGACTTGCTGTGTGTTTGTTTCGTTGGTGTGAGGGTTTATGTACGAAGTAGGGAAAAGCAATATCCCTATAGACTTGAGAGAGCACTGAGGCAGTGAGGAGCTAACCAGCCTGTCAAATGTTGTTTCTCCGAACAATCAAATCGCTGTTGTACCTTAACCATCATACAGGTACACACATGCACACACACTTTGTAAACATGAATTATTCAGTTTGGCAGATTTTTGGTGTGCATGTGATGTGTGACTGGAGTCGGGACATGGGAGGATCTTGGATGTTATGTGACATAGTAGATCTCTTAATCCCATTCACTTTACAATTTGGCAAGTCTGGCTGAGTAAACGTATTTATCTCTTGTTAATAAGACATGATGTGGTCATTTATGATTCCATCTTTTTATTTGCGCCACATGATCAAGACTTTTTTTGTGACATGGAGAAGATGTATGGTAGAGAGGTAACTTTGCATGTCCACTTGGTACCTCTTTACTGTCTTTTACATTATTCTGAACTAAAAGGACATTGTTTAGAGCAGGTTTTAGTGCCAACAGCACCAAGCACTAGATAATATATTTCAACATTTTTGCTTAACAGTGCCAAGCTTCAAAAAGGTTTTAAAAAGTCAAATAGCAAGGGCTGTATCCTTGGCCAGCACTTCCCATGAGCATCTTACTACAAGGCTAGCTTAAAAATGCAGCGTGGGTACAAGGACTGAAGGTTTTTCATCTGGCTGAGAAGCTCCACAATGTGAGAAGCTCCACCTCTAGAGGTGTAGATCAGAAGGGCCAGGAAATGTCTTAGCAAGCCAATGAAATCCCATCAATGCCTTTTACAGAGAGTAAGATAAATGCAACTTTTAGTGCATGCTATTCCCTCTCAAACCATGTTTTTAATGTGATGTTATTCCCGCCAGTTTAGAATTCCAATCTGCTTTATTTGTTAAATATTCAGTCTGTGCACAAATGTTCTCTTTATGCAAACAGACTCAGAGTTTTGGGAAACATTTTGTTCATATTGTGCTGCAACCAGTTCTATTTCTTCAGAAATAGGCCAGGACCGAACATTTGTGCAAACAGTGCCAACCCCTAGATTTCTGCTGTAAAAATGAACTATTTCACTCCCTTCTTTCCCTTCTACCGCTCTCTTTTCAAATCATCGCTCAGCCCAGTTCACAGAGTAATATTGTGCAGCTTTTAGTTGTATCCCTTTTTGTCAGTTTGTAGTCAACTATTAAATCAAGCAGTTTTGTTCAAATGAGTGATGTTATTAAAATAAAGTACCTAAGGTTACATTTTCAAAAGGGAAAAATGCCTGCTGGTTACCTCGGTGCATGACCTCTTGGCCCGAAAGATGGTTCTACCTGGCCAAATGCTGCTTAATGTCTTTTTTTTTTTTTTTTTTTTTTTAAGGTTTCTTATTTGAAGCCCTCCTGGTCTGTACAATCAAACCAGATTGGGTTTTCCTCATCAAACACGAAATCAACTAATTAAGCAATACACCCTGATTATTTCTTTTCTTGAGCTGAACTTGCATTTCTCATGCTTCTGAGTTGTTTTTTTAATGGCATTAACAGTATTACTGTGCTCTATTCTCATATTCTAGGGAAGCCTGTCTTTTACTTAAGAATTGAAAATTGTGCCTTTTATTTTTCTTATACCATTTACATGTGTTAATATTTCCCATGGTTAACACCTGTGCTGGTATTGACCCTTTATGTACAGAACAAGTAAATAAAATTTACGTCTACTTCTTTAATCTGTGATGGTATCTCTGGTGTCGTGTGTGTGTGTGTGTTGTGACCACATGGTTTGAGTGTGAACATGTTGGTAGCAGCAGGGTGTCAGGTCTGGAGCACAGAACAGCTGCTCTTGGTCTAATTTTTGACAGTTCCACTTTTGATTCAGCCTGCACCCAGGAGGAAGGAAGCAATTAATGAATTTTAATGAAGTGCTAATAAAAGAAAATCCGCTGACCTACAGATTGGAAGTGGAAAACTTTTCAAGGGCAGTGTTTGAGATGGGCATGTCCTGTGACTGCTGTTTATTCAGCAGTTTTCAAACCATGAAGAATGAAGTAGAAGACAGTTCTATGCTGAAAGATATCCTAATTCTTGGCCTGTGTAGTTAAGAATTAGAATTGTCTTACAGTTACAGTTTTGCCTGTTGAAATGCTGATTTATCTTCCTATCCTGTTCACCCCTATAATGAAACACCGGTCTTATTACCACGCTGTCCTTATTTCCTCAGAGCTGCAGTTCTTATTAAAATCTAACTAGTTACTGTGCATAAATGCACCACAAGGCATAAATCAGACTCTACATTAGATGCTTCTCGAAATGGAAGGACAGCATATGCCCATATGATGCCTTACATGTAGCTGCTTGTCCCCATGGGGAATAACAAAGTATGTCAAAATTGAATATAATGTAACATAACAATGAGAGTATTTTAAATAATATTAATTGTTGCATGTCTTTACTGTTCTCTTTTAAGGTTATCTGTTGACAAACATAACATCCATGAACTCAATAGGTCAGTATCAAAAGACCATGAAAAGATTCACATAATATAAAAATGTTAGGACCTATAAATGAGCCAGTTGTTTTTGGTTTCTCTGTTTTCGGTACTAGGTTTACATGTTATACCCTTTGCAGTCATTTAACCTTTTGCAGGAATTCTGTATTAAGCTTTTCACATAATACTCATGTCCTATCTGTCTTGGTCCTGTACCAGATTAAATTGTCATTATAGCCGATCAATATATTGCCCTGCATTGTGATGGGCAATGGCTGCAGTGGGAATGACCATAATGAATCAAACTTAGCTCAGTCCTCAGGGCACAGTGTATATGTTAGTATGTTTAAATGGATGTGTGGCACAGTCGATGCAAGCCTTACAACCGTCCATTACCACCATCGCCCTCAGCTAACTGTGATGGCAGCTGTCACTGTCAATTTGGTCCTGAGAGATAAATGCACTATTTACTATTTAAAAATATCAACATAAATAAAGACCATCAGACTAATAACAATCATTAACAATAATTTAAAAAATTAGTTGTCTAGAATGTTGGTTGACTCTATAAAGCCATGACTAAATACTTATATGCCTTTTGGTGCCGGCATTATAACTCAAGCACACTAACTGACCCCATGTGTGTTCTATAATACATTTTGTAGCAATGTGAGAAAAATTCAGGATGAGCTGTGTGGGTGACCTAGACGACCCAACTACCTCAGAAAGAGTTGGAGGTTAAAACAGTCATACTATAATCAGAATGTCACAGTTTCAAACTTCCTTACAGCCAGCATGCCTGATCCTTATGATGTGTCCTTAGGAAATAACTGAAACCATATCTTCTTCAGGTTTGGCACCACACACGACTTGGCTGTCTGCATGCTTCATTTTTAAAAAGTTGTATTACACAAAAACATGTTGGTCGATATGGTCTTGAAAATTCCTTTGCAGTGTCTGCTCCCTGAAGCTTTATAAATGTCCCAGATATGGCTTCCCTCTCTCTCTCTCTCTCTCTCGTAAAACATTTACAGCACAGACGTTTCTGCCTTCTGCTGGGGAAACTATGCCAGACTATAATGGTAATTCCACACTAGCTGTCTGTCATCACTTTATCAGGTCAGACTCACTGCTCTAGGACAGTTTCTCAGTGCTCCAGATTTCTCATTTCTTTAATAGCTGAACTATTAGTTATAGTACAACAATGGATGACTAGATTAGTAGCAAGGTCATGATACTTCATAGTATTCTTTCCCCAACATTTTATTTTATTTTGCTTTTGTCACAAAATCTTGACTGAATTTATTTGGAAGTGTTAGGGAATAGAGAGCTGTATGTTTACTGTATGTGTTGTTGGTGGTAACTGGATCAGATCAGTGGCAGATTGTTATGAATTAATTATCCAGATATTATGGCCAGGCTAGCAGTATGGTCCTAAGGAGCATAATTTTGTAAGACTGTGCAGTCCATCGCTTTGGTATTGTGTTGAAATGAAACTTTGTACACAGATTAATGGTTCCCAGAATATGAACGCCAAGAGATTTAGTACAACATTGATGTCCGTCTCACCCCAGGTTGAACTGTAATAACTTAAAGGATAAGACATTACAGTTCAACCTGGGGTGAACTTTTCATCTAGTGCAGTTGTCATATCAAATGTATGACTTGACCAGTTCTAGTTTATGACCAAATACCTGCAAAAGAACATTGCCATTGTGCGCATGTCAGCATGCTATTAGCATAAAGCATGATTGTGCTTTGTTGCTCACATTCAAACATGTTTAGCAGAGCCCATTCCATTGTTAAATCAGGTCATCTGTAGATCCTTAATTGATCTGAATAACTAAAGTTAAAACATACATACATATTAAAAAATATGATTCTCATCCATTGGTTTCCAACTCAATTTATTGTCATATTTAGTTCATCAACATCTATACACTAATATACATCTTGCCACTTTTGGAGGCATTTACTGTTTCTGACATAATACAAATTGTCTGACATGACTAACAATGGATTTCCCCACACAGTTTAGTGGTTGATAAAAGTACATTGTTATGTATTACATTTTAGTTTCCAATCTTATATGTTATTCAAACTGTCAACTTTGGAGCTTTTCATGCAACCTTTGATTCCTCATATGGACAGTTTTATTAAAGGATTGTTACTGTACATGTTGGCATCTTTTCATCATATCTCCAGATTTAATATCACATTTATTTCCCAGCTGACTGGACACAGCACAGTATACATCCAAAACACAGACTGTATCTACTTTAGCACAGGAAAGTGTGAAAGCTCAAACAGAACTAGCCTGTGTCCACTTAAGTGGAATAGGATAGTCTTTCAGGTTACTCCCATATACTGTCCAATTGTACAGTCCTGGGAATACATCAATCTTTATACACATTTATACAGTTTTCACACAAATGTTTGTGCAGCCTGTCAGTTGGTTGCTCATTAGAACAACATACCTAAGGCTTCGGTGATTTTGTCCTCCATTAATATTGACACCATTGCAAAGGGTCAAAGTTCACCAACAAGAGTAGGAGAAGAGAGGGTATTGGCTCCAATCTGCTGCATTGCCTTGGTGGTGGTGAGGATGGTGGTAACCATGTTGTTGGGTACTGTGTTCAGCTGTGGCGAGTGGAAGACTCGGTGGGTGGCTGAAGGTGTGCGTCCCATCTACGTCACTGGAAGGGAATGGAAATCTGGCGTACTCCATAGATCTTTTGAAAGAGACAGAGGGACATGGACGTTCAGTTAAACTCTATGCATTATGCCATATATTTTCATGTTCTGGCTAAGAGTTATTAGGTTTGTATGTCATCCTGTATCTTAAATCATACCTGTATGGCTGGTATGCCACAGATGCAGGCACCATCTGTTCTTCACTGCTGTAGTCATACTCATGCAGCTCCAGGGGCTCAGCATGTAGACTCTCAGATGGGTCCTGCTCCAGAACCCAGGCTGAGAGGTGACCCCCTTTCAAAGATGGCTGTAACTGCAATGACTGAGAGGTGGAGGGCATCCTCTGCAGGCCTAAGAGGGAAATACAATGTTTAATAGGATGTCATGGAAGTACAAACACAGTGGCACAGTGATTTTAATAAAATAAAAGTGTTGACTTTGATTTTAAGCGGTATAAGTAAAAACTTAAAAATAATCTAACTCAATAATTACAAAGTCTTACCTGGAGAACTGTTGCAAAGAGCTTTCCTATCCAATGCAGCTTTCTTTGCTGGGGGACTTCTGCTTGAACGACACCTAAGAAAAAGTAGATGAAGCCTTTTTTTTAAATACAAACTGGATATTTTAGCTACACTTGTATTTAGAATTGTGTTTTATGATTTAAACACAGGAGTTCAACAAAAAAAGTCTAAGAATGCTACAGAATGGGATATGAACAGGTCCAGTTGTTTGGTTTTATCTGGCAAAGTATCTCAGATACAACAAATGAAATCCCTGTTAAATAATGAATTGCTACCTTTTACTGTGGGAATGGGTGCCCCCTTCCCTGAATCCTTTAGCAAAGGGGTTGTGGTCAATCTTCAATTTGGTGATCTATTAAATAGAAAAAAGTTGTCAAAGTGTGCAGTGTTTTGATTCAATCAAACAGAAACATTTTGGATATAATGTTTTTTAAAACAGCTGTACATTAAAGAAAGTATGTTTTATAATTTTGTACCTTTGGATTCTGATAGGCAGTCACTGCGGTAAAGGTGGTCTCTGGGAAGGAGAAAGTCTGAAATGGGCCCCAGCGGACAGTGTAAGGACTGTCTGCTTGGATGACATGAAACCTTGGGAAATAGCGATGCATGGAGTGCAGGATTATCTGATAAGAAAAAAAGAGCAAAGTGAGCAAAAATGTAGTGGAGAATAGTGAAAAATAAATATAACATAATCATATAAAGATGGTGTCTTACGTGGCCGTGTTGATCCAAGGTGTTGTTTGTGAGCTTCATCTTGAGAAAAGAGAATGACTGCTTCATCCAGTGACTTCCTAGTGCAGGGGAGTCCGGGTGCATGTATGTCCGACATGGGGGCTGGGGTTCTGCTTTGCCCGCGACCTCCCACTGCTCCTTTTTCCACTACAGAGAAACAGGGAGGTGGGATGTAAGTTAGCAAGTGTGAGACCTCAGGACATGTCTGATTAATTTGACCTCTCTATGAAGCATCAAATCTGTTTTCTCTCTTCATGATGATGTTAGAAAGCAGAAGTACATGAAAACATCTTAGTTGTATTATTCACATTATTGTTACAATGTCCATGGCAGTTCATTTTTTTCTTTCTGGGTACTTATATCCACATGATTTTTATAGCAAATGTTTCTATAAATTCACCACCACTAAAAAGCAAACTCTCTCTCTCCTATAGTGCTGTTTCTTTCTTCTTATTGTTTACCTCTTTGTTTTCAAGTGTGTGCTAAAAGCTGTACCTGTGACCAAATGGGCCAGTTGAATGTAAGGATGGCTGACTGCTTCTCATTCACTGATAGTGAATGAGAAGGGATGCTAATTGATTGGGCTTCCAGCCGAGAGTGCACAAACAGGAAGCAATGAAAGGCTTTGATATGCAGTCATGAATGGCCCAGAGTAGTCAGACCAATGTCTCAGTGCAGACTGATGTGTTTTGCATACTGCAATCTGTTGGTTTTAATCCCTGGTTTTTGTCAGCAAGCAAAACAAGATGCAGAAATGAAGTAAAATGAAGAAGTAGAAGTAGTAGTGCTTAACACAAAATTGTGTCTGGGTACAAAACGCATAAAGTGATCACTTAGTGTTGCATATGCATTTACCTTGTATTTGAAGCTGTCTACAGGAACCATATCCATCATGATGACATAATTGGCAAAAGGTTGGAGCCCAGTTATACTGACACTGCAGTGTGGAAACATTCTCCTGAAGCAAATAAACAAAGGCAAAAGTCAGTGAAGTTTTTATGACTGGATCAAATCTTTCAATTCTTGTGCTGGTATTTTCAGAAATCAGGAAAATCTCTTAATTCTTTATTCAGTAGCTAACCAGCTGTACTAGTACAATTACCTTCCATGCTTTGTTATAATCATCTCTGTTCCAATGCTGTGAAAAGACTTCCAGAGATCAGCGTTCTCCAGGGTCATCTTGATGCAGCCCTGCTGGTATGAGTTAGCTGCTGGAGGGGAGCAGGGCATGCTCAGATTCAGCTTGTCTGAGGAGACAACAAATAAACATGTAAAAAGTACTGTAACTGTATTTATAGAGCATGTGGCTAGTTTATTGCAGTGTCCATTTAAATGCAATGGACAAAATATGCTACAAAGCAAATTTAATAGTTCATGGTCAAATGCATTTTACATGAGTGATTATTTTACCACAGTCCAAAATGAACAAATCCTTACAGTAAATGTCTTTCAACATCAATAATTACAGTGACACATTGCATGTGAAACAAAACTTACCAGAGAAGTGCTGCATAACTGTGTCCTCCTGTTATCACCACCAACAGCACCTAGTGGATACTTTACGTTTTGAGACAATGTGCTGCTTTCTGACGTTCCAACACTGCAGTCTATATATCAGGGGTCTCTACCCTTGATAAGTCTGATCCTTGAACTTTATTGGTCATCACAGAATGGGTGGGGTCTAAACCACCGTGGGTGTGTAGCCAGAGCAGACTGGGGGAGAGGAGGGCAGGGGGTAGGTGAGACTGTTACCTGATGTTGTGAACTCACAAGGTCAGCAACTGAAATATGTCATTGAGTGTAGACTTTGGTGCCTTTTTGTTCAATTATATGTACATGGGCATTTTCAATGCTGCCATGTTGTGGTGAAAGTCATTTTGTAAGCACACAACTACTAAATCATTCATTTGTAGTAGACTGCTATTTTTAATCTGAGAGAGACTCTGCAAAATTATTTTAAGATATATGAACAATAATTTGTTAAATTGAAACATAAACATATTTAACCTAGTGTGTCTGTCCTTAATTTGTTCCACTTACTCATACTCTTACTTGGTTGTTTTGACCTTTCAGCAGACAGTGGGTACTATGATTTTGTAGATATTACACAAAGAAAACACATATAGTGGTCCCCTGCATGCCAGTCATACAGTATACATGACTAGACCTGAAATGCATAATAGATTTACTCCCCTCTCTTCCTGCAGTCCAAGTTGAAGGACACTGAGCACAATTTCAAAGTGCCTTGGGGGATGGAAGAGCAGACAAACTGGTCCCTTCCCAGCAGCTTTGGTTGTGTATTGAGAACAAGATGAGAGATTACAGAGGTGATTAGAGTTGAGGTCTAGCCTTGACAATGGCTGACAATGCTACTAATCCTATGGGGCCATTTTGCCCTGCCTCCCACCTAAGTGCCCTGGGAGGAGAGTGGGCCCTCTGATGGAGCCAGCAGTTAGCAGCGCATTCACATGAAAGGCTGATGGGAGGAAGGGTAGATCACTGTTCAATCTTCAAAGGTTATGTTCTAGCTGACCTGCAGATGGGACAGGAAGTATAAACTCATGATGTTGCAGCTAAATTCTGTTCAAATTTCCCCTAAGGGGAACAATAAAGTGTGTCATTACAGCAAATATTTTGGAGAAATGTATATAAAATGATGCACAAGGCATCCAAAATATTTCCCTCCATGTAAACATCAAATTTCTTCAACGAAGAATTGGAGCTTACTTACTACTACAAGCTTTGTTATAGTGGAATTTTACAACCTTGAGGGAAAAAAGAAGCAAACACCAAATGGGGCATTAAACCTTTACCTTTCTTAACAAATGGCACCTGAAAAAGGGTTATAATTGTTCACTTACTTCAAGAAATTTAGAATTTCTTAAAACGTGTAGGAGTTGAACGTTTAGCTGATCAAACGTCAGTCAACATTCTTGAAGAGTGAAACAGAAATGGGCCAAATGTTTGCTAAAGTCAGACATTTGTATTTACTGATAAATCTTACAAATCTTGCATGCTAGTCCTGTTTTTAACTTTTATTTTAATTAAGGTGGTCAGTGATATCAGTAATGTGGCACTCTTTAAGGATTTGTTCAAAAGAAGTGTTTATTTTGGCCCTAATTTTGCAGTAGACTGACATTCAACCAAACTGGAGTGGCAGTTTGGACAAGCGTATAATGGCCAGAATTACCATATGGACACAAGAAGGTCATAAGATGATCGTGCACAATTTTCATGCTGCATAATGATCAAATAATGAGACCTCGGAAATTTACCAGGAGTGTGCAAAAGGTGTTTAGTTTAGGTTAAACACTGAGATTTGACCTTGATGCTTCATCAGCCTTTAAGAGCTCAGTGAGTTATACTTGAGAAGTGAATCAGACCAAATGCTACTTGCACTTTACTACTCTGTGAGAGCAGCTACAACAAGCTTTATTTAAATGGTCTCAGGCTCAGGTTTATTTTGAAATGTCCATACATTGCATACAATCAAGGAAACAACATTTAATGGTAGAATTTCAAGCACATTCAGGGGATGTCCGATTTTTCACTTCTTAACAAAAGTCAGTTATCAAATTTCTGAGCAGTGCATCTCATGTAAACAAAAAGCTCATGGACTCCTGTAAAAGATTGAACACATCTATGATACGTACAACACGTATAACACTAACAAACACAAATGCCACGTCACTCATCAAGATAAATTGTATCACTAGACATATGTCAAGGTCCAAACTTAACACACAAAATGGTTTTTACATGCAATCAAGTAACCAGGTTACATTCGGCTTTCTCTCTCACAGCGCTGTCTGTCACCTCCCCCACCACACGTCTCTCTCTTCTGTCTTTACACTGTTAAAATCTGCGAAACATGCTTCCAAAATAAGGAGAAATCAGATTACTCATGTGCTGCATGTAGACTTAGATTTGCAGTTACCAGGTTTCTTTAGTGCATATAAACCTGGTTTCTCAGAGTAACCTGGTTACTTGAGTGCGTGTAAACGCTCTGATTGTCTCGCACAGTCAGTTAACATCCCCATGCGTCTTGTACAAACGCTTAGCATCATTATGTGATGTCAAAGGTCGTGATAAGGGTCAGTGTCTGACACCCTTGCGCCTATGGTGCTGGAACACAGTGTTTAATAAATTTGTTGTATAGTTGTTGTGTATGCTGTGTTCACTGTTCATTATGATCAGAGACTTTGCAGTTTCCCTACCATACAGAGAATCACAGTGCTCTCTAGTGCCTCTGTCAAATATGGTGAGTATGGGTGAAGGGAGGCCCACTTTCTTCAGTCAGCATAAAAGTGTTAAAATATGTTCCTGTGCTTTCTTGTGTGGAAAGTGTGAGGTCCAGGAGAGGTCTGTGAGCTGCACTTCCAGGAACTGTATTGTTGACCCTCTAAACTAGTGCCCTTTAGATTAATTACAATTATGGAAATGTTTAGTTCTGATTAAAGAGCGTGAAATTAAACTGAACCAAGTTTTCTAAAATTTAGTAGCAAGGATACAATGCTGCAGAGTAAAAGACTGGCTCACTACCTCTACTAGGCCTTTCCGCTCTAACCGCAGGCATGTTCAAACATTTCTCCTCTTCTTGAATCAACTTGAATCAGGCTTGAAGGTGGAATTCAGTGTGTTCCTGCCTGCAGCATGTGTCACCTCTGTGGTTCTGCTACAAAGTCAGCTTCATGTAGAAACACATATTGCTTATATCTGCTTCTGCTAATGGTATTTTAAGAAGAAGGGCAATGGCAGTGCTGTATGTAAATTAACTTCTATCAACATTTTTACAATAGAGTTTAGATAATTTACATCAGAGTTTTTTCCAATGATTTGCAATAAATCCAACAGTGCAGTAAACTGTAGATTGCCAGTGATATTGTAAAGGTAAAAGGCACAGAGCTGTATGTTCAGCTACAGCGTCTTGTGGCTTGTGTTTCTTGTAACACATCAGTTCTGCTGCATTAAAAATATCTTATGGCATAGGAAATGTTGTGGTTTCAACAGTTTTGATAAGTAAGTCTAAGCTACAGCTGGAAGATGCAGTGCATGACCCGGATGGTGGTAGTTCAGATCTGGGGTTGTCATCTGCTTGGATGAGTTGGGATTGCGAGTGACTGAGATGAGTGGGATGAAAAATCTCTCCTCCTTCACAAACCGCTGTAAATACTAAGGTACCCTTGAGCAAGGCATTTCATTTCCAAGGAAAGAGAGGCGTGCTTTTATGTGGGAAGTGTGAATTCACAGTATTTTCCCTCCTAGCAAACAACCTCCGTAAACATCTTACAAAGAGGACTCAGAAACTCAGCAACATACAAAACACATAAAAGACAGAGGAGGACAAAGATAAAGACTTAGTCATGAAGCAGAACTGTGAGTTGTTTCAAAAATGTAATATAACAGCGATTCTGAGGATTGATACACCGATAGATACAGAATGTATTAATAACTATACATTGGAGAATAAGAAGTGAGTAAAAAGGTGTCTCTAAGCTGCATATTTTCCTATACTGCCACCTACTGGACCACTCTGGACACTCAACTCAAATAGTTTTTCAGTATTTCAGTTTTTCTGTATTCTACTTTAGAGGGACATTTAATATTACAGCAACACAAAACGAAGAAAAGAGAGATACTGTAGATCAGAACAGTATATAGAATATAGAAAATACAGTATGAACAGATACCAAAAACCAGTAATTTAGTTTTCTTACAATGCAGATCGAAGTGGCATAGTAAAAGTGGCATCTAAAGACTAGTATTTATATTTACCTAATCTTAAAAATTTCAAACAAATTCATGACAAAATATAAAGGGATTTTAACAATGCCTTTAGGAGAAGTGGCACGTTCTGCATATCACAATTCGCTGGTCTGCTGAGCATGCTGACGCATGCACTTGGGTAAATGAGCTTTTCAGCACCCACTCCTGAAGGAGCTTTATACTAACTTACGAGAGCAAAAAAATAATATTAGGAGGAAGGTAATGCAATTGCTAAAAACAAGTACTCAATTGCTACACAGTATAGAGATGTATTTATTCAGTTTTAACCCTGCACTCATATTATCAGTATCATATACTCAGTATTGATCACCAACAAATGATTCATTTGCAAATATCATGAAAGTTGCTAAATTATACTTTTGTTTTTACTTGTGACTTGATGTGTGATTTCGGCATCACTAAGAATGAAATAAAATAAAATTTTCAAATTCAGTTACAGGCTAAATTTTATGTGCATAAATACAAACTAAAAACAAATGAACAACATTTGCTGTGATAGTTTCTGACAATGTATTTCTCAATCAAGAAAACTGAATCTAAACTGTTGTGTCTACTTGTGTTTCACCCTATGTCCATGCACTGAAAAATATATAATATATAATATAATATTTTTTCTGAAACCATAAATTGAATGTGTGAATTGTGAATTGAACATGTTAGATTTAAAAAGATTGGCACAGGTCTGGATATTTTCAAGGATATTTTAGTATAAAAAAGTAAGACTAATTAAAGGAAATTGAGAAGTAACTGTTTTAGAGAGAGAAATGAATGAAAATTGAAAACAGAGTGACGGCACAGGAGAAAAGGATGAAAGTCAAAGATAATGCCCCAGAGAGTGAAAGAGAAGAAGAACACCTCTTGAGAGTGGAAGAGGCAGCTATAGATAAAAAGACAGAAGGGTGTTTAAAGATATTATCTCCATCTAAGAAGAGGAGTATTTTAAAGGGAGAAGCCCTATGAAATATGCATACTAAATTTAAAATGTCATCCAGAAATAAGGTTGTTTCAATTGTTTTGAAGCAAAATATACATTCAATCGCCACCTGGGTGTAAATAGTGCTGCCAGTGTTTTGGCCACCTCATTTATACAGTATAAATGAGGGGGGCAAAATATTATAAACACTTCTTGATATAATGCACTCTAGTGGGACTCCACCATCAACTATAATAATATATCAGTAATAAATATATAATGGAATTCTCACTTTTCCGACAGTTTTAACAAAAACTGAGACATTATAACCATGTAAAAGTAGCATTCATTGATATTTGATTGCATTAGACTGTAAATGTGTACCTGATAAAATGACCAGTGAGTTTACACTTTACATTTTTACACAATAAAGTTTTTTGACTGGTCAGCAACAGATGTGCCTGTAGATCTAATCTAATTTAAAACTTTTGGAGCACAAGAAAGACTCAGACCCAGACAGTCAATGCCTGTGAACAGAAAGATGCAGAAATATTTAAAAAGATGCCTGAGGAGATAAGACTGCACTGCTTTCATTTGACTCAGGAAGAATCTAAAAGATTCTATGAGAGAAATGCTGAAAGTGCTTAAACCTGCTCGTACCCAAATTATTCTATGTCTGTGACATATCAGCCTTTAATCACGAGTTGCTTTTTTCAGTATTGATTCTAATAAGATTTTATTTAATTACTCAATTACAGTGTCAATCTTCATTCTCAGACTCTGTCTCTGCTTTTCCAGGTGAGTGGTTTGCCAACTCATGTTAAGTGAATAATTATATTTTACCAGGGGAGGGCAGCATAGCACCAACAACTAGTAGCTGCAAACTGCAATAAAACAGTAGGTTCCACTTTACTGAACATTTACATTTAGACCAATGAACATGAAGTAAGGTAAAAGAGATAATTGTTTTGTCTAATTTCTACCTTTACAATACCACTAAATAAAGATTGATTTCTTAAGTCAGACAGGCTATATTTAAATGAGATGTTGATGAATAATTATTATTATGTATTAATAATTATTCAAATTAAGGTCACACTGGAAACAAGTAAATTGTCATCTGACAATATGCATATCCTTTTCAGTGGTTTTAACAATAATTTCAGAAGCTTTACGTGTATTTTTTAAGAATAATTACAGTAAAAGTTAAGCTTTACCTCTTGCAGTCATGACATGGTTGCTTACTATGGCCAATAATTTCAGCTTCTCTTTGGCTGATTTGAGAATGATTCATGGCATCTGAATGCTTTATGAAACTTGCTATTGGACATAAGTGCACAGGCCTTCAGTTGTCATATCTGGTTAAACAGCAGACGTTTCCCAATTTTATAATGTGTTTACATATTTGTGATGCACATGTATGTGACTGGACATATTCATGCTTGCAGAGGGTGTGACAGATAATATGCTTTATAACTTATTATTCTTCCATGTGTTTCTATACCTGGATTATAAATCAATCAGCCACAACATTAATACCAGTTGGTGGTTCCCTGTGTCCTTATCTTCCATGGCTCAAACACAGTTCTTTGTCAGGTGTTTAGAGGTCTGTGTTGTATACAGTATTCTGCACTTGTGCCAGCTTCAGGGGTCCTGCTCCAGGCTCTTTGATGTGTGCGTGAGGACAGGCCAAATGCAAAAATGGACAGCCACGACAGCTGCTCCTCTTTCCCATAACTATCACCTCCTGGACTATTCAGGGCTATCCTGACAGCCAAAAACTTACACAGACGCGCGCGCATACACACACAGACAGAAATACTCGTATGCAAGTCTCTGCATGGGGTTAGCCAGGGTACCAGTGATACAAAGAGAGTGTCAGAGTGTTTTATAGAGAGCATGGTTCAGAATTCATATTGCTGCAGAGCACTAACCCGCTCTATCTGAGGCAAAGTCTCTCTCTCTCTTGCTCTCTCTATTACACACTCACTCACAACGCCCTTTTCTGGAAGTAGCAGCTTGTCATAGCTGGCCATCCTCCTGATGAGCCGCAGTTTAGCTTCTAACAGTTTATTGAAACTCCTAATCTGGTTAAATAGCTTCTTTTTTTTTACTTCTTTGGTCATATGACCTAAACGTGAAGCTGTTGTCCTGCACCCAAAAATGAGCAGTGACTTTGGTGGGTTTATTGTTGTTATAAGCAATAGAAACTATGGCCAAAACTATGAAAATGTGGCTCGACTTGAAATAAACAGAATTGTCCTTTAGCAGATGGTATGAACAGCTACTGCGTGCAGAAACTATTTCTTATCTCCTCTGCGGATTACTGCTAAATTGCTTCCTTATCGTTGCCACTGTCTCTCTGGAGATGACATTTTATTTTTTCTACCTCCACATCCGTCTTCTTCTGTGTTTGCTGGTGGTTTTCTTCCCTGCTTTAATTTAATCTATTTTGCATCGGTTTCTAACCCTGTGCATCTGCTTGTTACAGAAATCAGTCACTTTCTGCACATGTCCTCTTATTGTACACTCTCTTTGTGTAAAACATCCCACTGCAATGTCTCAGCCAGCAGTTCCTACAGTCTCGAGTATTTCACTTTCTGGCTGATTCATTGGTTCTGCCTGACTCATCTGGAGACTGTGCAGTGACAGTGCCATGCGACATCTACAGATAAACCTCAATGAATGATGGCACCATTTTCAGCAAACATCTGTATCTTTAAAATGACAACTTTCTGTTTTCAGCAAATGTCTAGTATTCCTAAATGAAACAATAATAATTCTAGTTAGTCTGTTAATAATATCTTATTGAACAAGACATACAGGAAGAAAGTGACCCATCCCCACTGCATTTGCCGATGGGTGCAGGTGCTCTCCAGTTAATTAATACCACTCGAGTGTGTCAAGAGAGGGAAAGGAAAATTGCTGCTGTTGGCAGAAACAGCGATTGAGTGACTTTTTAAACTTTTAAACTTAATTTTACCTCAAAACAGAAAGAGGTTTTTGGGTGTGCATTATTTTGGTGGGAGTTCATCTACAGCCCTTAGGTAGAATGAATGAACCCATGCACACAGACACACCTTCACAGACATGCACATACAGTATTTGTGCCTGTGCAAGGCTGTGACATTATTTATGTGTGTATAATAACTGTAACTAAGGTGTCAATTAGTGGTGTTCACTGTGTGCTTATTTGTGTACATGTGTGTGTGAGAGTGAATCTACCAACACGCGACAGGTCTGACATCCTGCTAACTTTGATCTCTGAATTATAATTATCTGAGCTGGTGAATATTTTTGGAATAGGTGACATTAGTGATTCTCTTCCCCTAAAAAACATTACATTCTCTGCCTGCAAAATCTATTCATGAAGCCACTCAGAGCGAGTGTGTGAGTGTGTGGTGTAATTGACGTGTTGTTGTTGCATTCCTGGTGAACAGCAGTGACCACTACAAGAGAAAACATTGCTTAAAAATATCAGAGAGATAGAGGCCAACTCCCAGTTGGTATCTACAAGCTGTCATGTTACATACAATAATAATAACACACTAGACATAGACTCAAGACTGAGAACTCAAAATTATCTTTCTCAATACAAATTCAAGTGACCACACTAAGCTGTTAAAATTGATCAGATTTTTTTAATTTTTCTACAAAAATATTTTACATTAAAAAACACAGCTTAAAATACACAGTCCACTTGGTTATGCCACAACTGCAGAACCTTCCAACTCAAATATATCAGGTATACTGTATCTAGGTAAATATATCTTTACAACAAGAATAAATCCAGGGGCCATGTTGTGACTTTTGTCTTCGGAAGGAGTTCAGAGTGTGAAGACAACTGTCCATCTGTCACAATAAGGCTCCATAAATTCTTTAAAACCTGATCAAAGCAATGGAAAATTAACATGGATGTTACATTATCAGAATTTGCTACAAAAGATTCAACTTAACCAAAAGCAGGGAATGTTTCTGACCCACAAGTGAATATAATGAACCCACGGAAATACGTTCATGAGCAACACTACATCACTTGAGAGATTATTGGAGGGCTTTAGGCAACTGGTGCTGCCAGAATCCATCCACCTAATCATCAAATGCATCTAGCTCTCACAATAAGATGTTTTTACACTGCAATGCAGAAGTCCAGTCATTCGTGCCTATCACAAGCATTTAAGTTGAGCGAGTTCAAACATGGATGGGTATATGTGTGTGGATTCTGGGGTTTATTAAAAGGTCAGTTTCACAATATACATAAAAACCTCTCAAGCTGTAATGCTATGCACATATTTTTAGGTTTATTTCCTCAGTTTGGAGACATTTCACAATAGAGGTGAATGGAAATTCCCCTTCATTGTATAAAAAATACACACTACTGTTGAGTTGTGTTGGACAGTACAAACAATATTCCATCCACCTCCATTGTACTGAAGCTGGAGGCAGAAACTACTACATGAAGACTGAAACATCTGCATGGCTAGATAAAACAGAGGTACTGTAAGTCTGAAAATTGTGTTTTTGGTTATTGTTTCAAAATAATTTTGAGCACATTTTGGTGAACTGACCCTTTAATATAACATGTAAAATAGTGAACAGTGTGTGTATATTGCTCACATTTGCACCTGCCTATATTCCAGGATACCTTTCACCTGTCTGTACACAGTATATGTTTAGAAATAACCACTGTAGGTGCTCCTGGAATACAAATGAGGAAGTTTGACCAGTCCAGTAAAAAAGTTTGTAAAGCATAGTGAGTGGGTTGATGCCTATAAGGATGACTACTTTAGCTGGCAGTGCCCACCAAATGACATGTAAAATAAATAATAGCAAAAGTAGTCCAAACAGATTCCAAATTATATAATAAGAACAAATTATTCCAGTTGCCACTTTGATTGAGTGTCCGCTGGCCCTCCACCAAACAGCTCAGGAACTTTGTCCCGTGCTTTAGCATCATAGCAGTTCAAAGCGCAGGGCCAGTGAGAGCGTCCAGAGGGGAGGCAGCAGCCAGATGGGAGACGGGGATAAGTGGGCTCCTAAAGGTGAGGCGGTGTCAGAGGTGCAGGAGCACACCTCATATCCATTTTCTGCGTGGTCTGGGCGATGGTGCACGTTGACTCTCGTCTCTGTGCTTTTAGGATCTGTGTCTGGAGAGTCCGACTGCATCTCAGTGCACAGCAGCCAGTCTTTAGCGATGAGGTGGGGGTATCCTGCCTCCACCTCCATGTCACTGCCCGGCACTCGCCAGTACTCCCTGCCCTTGAAGAAATAGGACGAGCCTTCATGAAGAGAGGGAAGACAGTATTAGAATATGTGTATAGTATATAGAGCAGAAATGCAAGACTATGTTTTACATTCGTTTGTGCATTTTGTTATTCACAAAATGCACACAATTGTCCTTAGTCCCAGTATTTACCGTTTTGCCCAAAGTGTAACATTTTAAATTTGGATTTATTTTCTTCAAAAATATGGAAATTAGTCCCCACCTGTGAACCAGCCATGAAATGGTGTAAATTTGGAAAAAGAAAAAAATAAATACATGACGTTTGAAACAGACCAACCAGTTCATAGGTTTTTTTTCATGTAACAGTTATCTTAATCCTGATGTAGCATCAAGTGATGCACTCCTTTTTTGAGAATAACGCTCTATTGCCTATCTTGAGAAAACACCATTTCACAGACTCAAATCTGCAGTTTGCAGAATGTGCTCACACAAAAACAGAGCCTTTAGTCTACTGACACAAGACTAGTCTTGTAAAACTAAAACTAACAACCTGATAAGAAGTTGGTGTGCCTGCCGCTTGGTTGGGAGTCTCCATTCTCTCCATGTGAAAATAATAGCTAAGCTGGCACACATCAGTGTTACCAGTTGTCATGTGTTCTCACAAAATTTAATTTTTTTTAAATTCGCTGTTACTGTTCGGCTGGTGTTGTGTAACAGTAATGATTCAGCTAGGGCTAAGGATTGATGATGTGAACCAAATTTTCAGATGCTAAGCTGTATATACTTGGATGTTGTGCATAAACAGTGAGCTCTAGCCAGTAATTTTCCTTGTGAAAGCTGCAAGATTGAGCACCCACACTGGAAGAGACTCGATAATTGAGCACCAACAGGAGCATGCACAGACCATGCTTAAATTAGCCTCTTTGAACAGAAGGTGCATTTTATTTTTCTGGTGAGAGAAATTTAATCAGTTGAGGGTAAAGACCCATCTAGAGGAAACCGATATATGTAAAGTCTCTTGTATTATTGTTTTTGTAAAATTAATATTGCACTATTATTATATGCATTATTATATTATTATATGCACTTGCACCTGAAGAATAAATAACTAAAATAGGTCGGAATTACATACATAACAGGATTTATACTTACATAAAGTAATTTTATAGGGTCTCTGCACAGTACAAAACACAGCAACACCACATTTTTGTTACTGACACCTACTGTGTCACTTTAGGATATTTAAGTTAATTAGAGTCACCAAAACACTAAATAGAAGAACTCACTGTGCATTATTTTGCACAGCACTTTGGTAAAAAGAATTTAAAAAAATCTAGTAAACTGCAACATGAAACTCTGAATTTGTTAACTAGATGGTGACCACCTACTCTATTAGCTGTCAACACTAATGATTCCTATTAATTTTCTTCATTAACTGGTGATAGAATCAAACAGGAGGAAAGTAATAAAGGTGTGAGAGTATTGCGACTCATTTATTTGCTCAACTAGGGACTGATGTGAGTGGTTAGAGATAAAAAAAATAAATGCCAAGGAACTCGGAACTCTAGTCAACTGAAATATTTTCTCCTCGTTAACGGCCTTGGAGCTCACCATTAACCCCGGAAAAAAAGTTCTTTGTCGTTAAATGCTTGTCTGACAAAATCTATAAAATATAACAATCCTATTCTACACATGAAACAGACAATCAGGGCCTGCATTCACCAATGTTTTGGAGGACAAAAAGACAGAAAATGATTGAAGCATTCAGTTTTCTAAAAGCTTCCTCACAGTCAAGGACCTGTACCCTACCATAGATTATTTGTGAGAAATATATTTGATGTTCTAAATTAAATAATCAATGCAACAATGACTTGGCAGTGATATCTGCATGGCTTGTTTAGATCTATTTAGAACTACTTACTGTAGATGTGTGAGAACTTGCTGCTTTACGGAGGCAGCTCTTGTGTCATGTCTATCCAGACTTGGGCTTGATAACAAATGCCTGGCATGTGGCAGACACAATCCCCTTCAAACCAGCTCTAAAAGCCGACTCCTAGGTAGTTCTGCCTTACGAGAAAGAATGAGTTACATTTGCAAAGGCCTTCATCTTTAAGCATCTAAACATAAAGTGCAGTTATATTTTTTTTACAGAAACCTTATTTTCTTGTGATGACCATTGCTCTTAAAATAAATGTTTTTGTTGCTCTTTATGGTATTAATATTTCATAAGGCAACAAATAAAATAGGAGATGCTGGTCTGGGCAGTTTCTTGTACATGGGCATGGATTAGTGGATAATCATGAGAAAATAGTCAAGAGGAGCTTCAGCTTGTTTGAATGATAATAAAGGATGCTCTGTAATACACAGACACACACACTGTACCTCTTGACATGTGAATAACATCAGTGACATAGTGAATTCCTCTCAGCCCAACAGGTGGTTGGGATTTGAGCTCTGACCATAGCATCCTCGCCTTCCAAACATTGCTCCATACCTAAACACTCAATCTAAAACTCAGCTTGACACACGCAAAGATAGAAGTACAGGAGTACACAAACTCACAAAGTGAGTCTCTTAGAGACTAAAATTCCTACAGCCTCAAAAGTTGTGAATACATTTCAAATCTCACCCACTAGTGATTAATAACCCCAGAGAATAGAGTTGTTTCTTCTTTGGGTGAAGATGGATCCATGCTGTCCATGCTGAAAAAAGTAAGTAGATGTTGAGGACAGGTTTGCCTTTTTCAATATGGATCTGATTGTCTGAGAAGAGTGTATTTATTGTGCAATAATTCCTAGAGACAAAACTTAAGATTCTTGACAGGATGATTCAATTTACTTCATGGAGCTATCAGGTCTCGAGGGATTTTTCTATAAATTAACTAACAAGTGAAGATAAAGCTTTTTTTCTCCTGACATTTCTTTTTTCACTTCATCTCTTCTTGTGGATAGCAAACTTTAATATAATTCTTTTATAAGTCAGATTCTTCAGTATGGACACAAATAATACAATGATATGTGAGTTATTAGTTAAAATAGTTGGTCCATAAAAATATGAACATAGAGATATTAATACATATATGCATGTAATTTGATGACTTCTTCTTGCCACCATGTGAACTTCCCCTAAATTAAACACAACATGCACGGCTGATAAATTTCATTTTGCTTTTATTCATACCTTTTTCATGCAATAACTAAAAGGCTAAAATATTTCTAGGTGCCATTTTGATGTCAGCCATTATGATTACTATCATCATTATAGCTACATCAATACCCTTTATGGCCCCTTTTCTCTCCAGCAACTATTCTCTGTGCTTTAACTACATTTACCTGTCTCTCTGTGATTTCTCTTTCTGGCCTCTAAGTTGAGCCATCCATCTTCCTAACATCTCTTCTTTCTCTTTTGTAGTCTTTTCTGTCTTCACCCTCAGGTGTCTTGTCTGTATTCGCCTTCTCTGTCTTTCACACATCCCTCCCAGTCTTTCTGTACTATTTTCATAACGAGGTGTCACTGTATCTCCTCTATCCATCTTACTGTCATATTTTTTTTCTCTCTCTCTATGTCATTTCTCTATTCATCTTGAGCTGGTGAAACAAAAAGAGAACAGTCTTTAATGTGGCTCCAGTTCTCAGGCCCCATGGTCTTTCTCTTTGCGTTTGTGCGTGCAAGTTTACCTTTCCAGGATCTGTGGTGATAACGACCAGGGGTGAAACAGAGACAGGGCTATGTGACTGGCCTTTTCTCTCACAGACACACATATACATACATGTGCGTACACATATCAAAGAGCTTGGAGCAAGACCTCTGAGTCTACAAGCTCAGAAGACAGAACACAGACCTCTAAACACTTGACAGGGAAAGAGCTCCCTTGTATTCACACGCTGCAGGGGGTGATTAGGGACATCCTGGCTCCCATTGAGAGTGCTCTCAAATTTCAGGACTCAGAGACTAATTTTGGGGGGGTATTTTCGAAATCATCATTCAGAGTCTAAAACTCACACACGACAGCCTATCAGAAAAGAAATGCTGCACAAATGTCCTCAAACTAAATTCTGTCCCACTCATGAACTTGTAGATGCGATCAGATGACTGTAGCTATGAAGCTTTGATGAAAGCAGGCATTGTGACCTTGACACTCAGCTGCTACTGTGGAGCTGCTAACTGTGATTACACTGGGCAAGCTCCAAGGTTTGAATGTCTATGACTGTGTAAATGTAAGGAAGAGTGTTGGCATGTGTTCTGCATCAAAATAACAGATAAAGGTTAAAAACTATTTTGACCCATTAAAATCAAGTGCAAATGTGCCGCTAATCTGCATAGTGCAGCTACAGTATATGAAAAACATGTTGCAATATACATGCAAAATAAAATAAACTCATATAAAATATGGCACAATGAACTGTGTGAATCTTGGAAATCTTCATTTGGAATAATCGATTTTCTTAGGTGAAATGTCTGATACACAAGAGACAGAAGTTCATTTAAACTAATAAAAAAATAAACCACCTTTAATATTATATATAGCTAGTCAAGTGTTTATTTACAGACATATGCTCAACAGTACCACCTGTAGATAAAGTAGAGAGACACTGGACTGAAACAGAAGTAGGAAGACATTTAAATATTTGTAACCACACTGAAAACAGAACATCCAGCTTTGGAACAGGGCCTTTCTCAGCTTTCTTCAGGGAGATGTAATTCTTTTTATGTTGAACTAATGTCATATTAAAATCACAAAGTTGTCAGCTTCTAATAGCACGTGCTCTAGTGGATGCAGATTTGTCTAAGAAAATGTAAAGTGAATCCCTGTAAAACACACCTTTTTTTTTTTGTACTGGTGCAAAAGATGCTATCTTTGATGTGACATCAAGACTTTGGGTATCAAGTAGTAAATAACTACATGAGAACAAAGTGCAAAACCCAACATACACCAACATAATGCTGATTAATGACAATAGCATCACTTAGATTTCACAGCAATTCCAGCGGCTCTGTAAAGTGCTTTGAGCTGAATCCTCAGGTCAGGATTTTAGCATAATTGCAATGATAATGCTAATGTAAAATTTAAACATGCTAAAGTTAATGGTATTAGATAAAAAGGTATGGGATCACTGAGTTATTATAGTTCTGAGGGGAACATGTGTGTATATGTCAAGTTTCATGGCAACACTTCAACATTAACAGTCCTTCAGACATTTCAGTAAAAATCACAAACGTCAACCTCATGGTAGCGCTGGGGGGAAGTCTGGGGAATTATTTAGGGTTTGCCCTGTAGAGCATTTTGTGCCAGTCATGTAAACACTGACAAATTTTGAGATATTACATAGAGCATTCTGTTCCAGCGACTATAGATATCTGTACCAATTTCCATTGCAATCCATCCAATAGTCAAGACACTTCACTGAAAGCCAAGCACATCAGTTTCATGGTGGCATTAAAGGAAATAGAAGGGGATCACCAAAGAGACAGGATTCATTTTCTTGCCATGGCAAATCCTCCAGTAGTTGGTGAGACATTTCAGTCTGGACCACAGTGGTGGACTGACAGATCAAACAACTGACAACATTGCCATTCCTGCAATCTTTGCCTGTAAGACTTCATCCAACACTTGGAGCAGCATGTTTAGTACAGTAACTTACATAACTGTTCTATCCTTGTCTCATATTTCTCTTGTAGTTCTTTCCTCCTTGAGAATTTCCCTTGAGTTTGACATTGCACAGTCTTGCTTTTTGCACCAGTGCCCTCAGTGGTCTAATGCTAAGTAATTAAAAGTAATTAAAACTAAAATTTTCTCTGAGAAATGTATTTATTGCTGAAAAAGCAGAAATTAGTGATTCATCATTTAGACATTTCATGTAATCAATCACAATGTCTTTATAATGAATTTTTAATCACAAAGAGGTCAAAATATGTCACGAGTGTACTTCTACACACCTTTTCACTTTGGGTGATTTATTACTTTTATAGTTTTTATCTTTTTTTACGGTATTAAATACATAGTTATACCAGATTTATTATCACAAAACATTTATTTGAAGTTCTTTAAAAACAGAGAAAGACAGAGAGACAACTGCTTTGTGTTATTCACACTTACTGTTGTTACTAATTGTGTCTGTATTTTATATTTCACTTTTATCTTTTATTGGAAAGAACTTTAAAAAGTAAATAAATGCTTACTTACTTTATGTTTTGCTCAGGAAAAGCCATCTTGGCTCTAAATCACATCTCTTGACCGATTGTTGTATAAGGTGGGCACAGCTATCACATTGTCTTTGTCTCATGAAGTCAAAAAAATGTTGGGTGCTGTTTAACAATCTGACACACACTTTATTTGTAGCATACTGACATCTTAAGCTTCTTCAAGTCTTTCAGTGTATCTTCAATCCAAACTTTAGTCTCAAACTTTGATTAAACTTATCTTTGCATGTCTTACCTACAACAGGAAAAACAAAAGCGCTACTCACCATCAGACCACCTCATGGCATCATCCAGTTGTGAAGGCAGCCCCTTCCAAAGTGTACTGTCCTTAGGGTAGCCCAAGTCCATTCGCCTCAGGTGGTCATCATAGCGCCAGTAGTGATTGTCCTTGAAGAAGTACGTTTTGTCGTTGTGCAGCCAAACAAAGGCTGCATCAACTCCCTCCAAAGGTAGACCAAAGTCACTGATTGGACGAGGGTAACCTTCTTCCACAATATTGTCTTTAAATACCCAGTACTTCAGACCTGCAGAGGGCAGACAGGAAATTTACAAGTTAATGTTTTATGCAGTGCACACAGGAGAAACTGTATACACTTGACACGCTAAATTTAAACATATGAGAGACCTGAAAGATATGTGTAAAGGACACTCTCTTGAAATAAGATAGAGAAAGAACGTCACAGTTTCCTTCAAAGTCCTAGAAATGTTGTAAAGAAAGTGTGACCATGCCTCTTTATAAAGTAGATTAATCATATTTTAAATGTCAGTGGGTTATCAGCATTTTTATTTTTTAATATTGCACTGGATGCACTGTCACTTAAAGTATGTACCAAAGCATATGCATCAGAGCTATCAGATTATTAAAAATACTGTTGACTTGTGACAGAGAGAGGAAATAGAGTAGCATCCATAATAACATGATTACAAATGTTCGCTGACACTACTCAATCAGATATTCCACAATTTAATGACACAGAAATGCCAATTTTTCTTATGGTCCTGTACCTTTGAAAAAGACTATTTTGTGGTCCCCAGGTCTCTCATATACAGCATCCACACTGTCCAGATTGGTTGGGAGACCCCTCCAGAAGCGAGTGATCTGAGCAGGTCGCAGAGACACCAAGTGCTTCTCTCGAGTTAGTCGCCAGAAGTACTTCCCTGTGAGGGACAGGAAGGTATGGAGTTAAGAGGATCAGGAGGATTAAGGATTGTATTTTTTATGCTTTGCCTAAAGAGAAATGAATATAATGAAGAAGAACATGGTTAATGCTGTCATTGTCTGTGCAGAAATTTTATAAGCGGCAACTGTATACTTAATCAAAAATTATACATTTCCTTCTAGTATTTTCATGGTGATATGTTTAGTAGTGTTAAGCCACTTGGTAACACACCTGAAAAATACAGTTCATATTCATATTCAGAAAAACGTATTATATGAATCCCAGATAGTGTCGAAAACAGAACTGGCTGAATCAGTTTAAGTAAAAAAAAAATCAAAATGCAGAATGATTGCAACAATGATCTATAAACTAAGTAATATATATATACATATATAAAATTCAAAAGTTTTTTACAATATGTCAGCACACTTCTGCTGACATATTGCTATGTGAGTCTGCTTCTTGTTTCTGTTGTCAGTGGGGGAGGGGGTCATTCCTCTAGAGGGCAAGCACGAAAGCCTGATGTAATTTTTGGACTGCAGTCTCTCAGCAGAGCTCAGTTGGTTCAGTCGGGGTTCTACAGCTACACCCCCCTCTCTCTCACCCTCATCCTTTCTCCTCTGTCTCATTCCTTAATTTGCTCTTCCTCTTACTTACTTCCATTCATTTAGCTCATTTCTTGTTATTGTTCCCACGCATCTCTGCCGCTTTGCGTTTGCATTTCTCCCTTTGTACCACTGTACCTTTGAAAAAGAAGGCCTCTCCTCGTATCTGGGCAACTGCATCAAAGTGGCTGGTACATCTGTCTGGGGCATCTCGCGCCAGCCTGAGAGAGATGTGAAGAAAGTAGGAGGAGAGAAGATTATAAAAAATGGGATAAGGAAACTCTTTTATTAAACTGGACATTTATAAGACTTTATATTTTTTAAACACTACAGAGAGCTACATATCATCTAAAAATTATTTATTACATACAATGTATAAAGTCTATTTGTTATAAAGTCCACCAGTACTTGTTTCTGCTTTAAATTAGATATATGTTGATCTTTTTTATACATCCATATTTTGGGCACGCTTCTCCTATCATCCACTGTGAGTGGACGCCTGTGAATGAATAAGTGAACCGAGGCTAAACAAAGGAGGACATGCTATCACACTAGCACAGTGTGGTCTCTCGCTGCACTTATCCCTGGGGTTTATAAGTGATTTAAAGCACTGACGTGTTTGGCCTGCCAATGATGAAGGCATTAGCACCACGGGGCTGTGAGTGAGAGCCCGTCAGGCCTTATATTAGCAACAAGGGTCTCTATTCAGAGCTCTATTAACACTACACCACTGCCTAGTGGTCAGTATTGGTGCCCTTGTCAAACCTAATCCAGCTTTTTCATGCACCGTGACCTGATAGGAGCCAGCGGAAAATGATTAATGATCCCAATGCAAGTCTGAGGAGCTAAAGATGACTAAATACCCTATCACTGCCTGTTGAGCTTAACATCATTCTCAGTTCTACCTCGTTGTTTCCTGTTGCATCCTGTGTGCATCCACTAATTGGACCTTCAGAATGAAACAAGGACAATTTTTTTTGAAGAATTCTGGAGTCTGTTGGGGGATACTTAAAGGTTAGAGCTTGGTGCTTTGGATGTTTGTGTGAGTGTGTTTATGTACACTCAAATCGAATTATCCTTGATAGTTTGAAAAACTACAAACTGATAGCCGCTAAACTTGCTTTAGGGAATTACTTAATTAGACAGGCAGACTCCCAAGCTCAGCCTCAGCCTCTTGGCTAATTTGCTTTGTTGGCACATCATGACTTCATATCAAGCTCCCAAAACTCTTTTTACTATAAATGTTGATTATTCCTGAATGTATTCAATAAATAGTTTCTTAGTGGAAGTTGTGAAAAGTTGCAATGTTAAAAAATCACAATATAATGATTGCTGATGCACAGAGAAACATCAGAAAAACAGATATTTCTCTATGTTGAGATAAGTTATTGTATAATAAATACCTCTATGATGCCTGTGTATGTACGTATGCACAGTATGTGTTCTGTGATTAACTTTTATTATTGCCTTAAATTTCAAAATAGTCACATTTGTGTTGCATGGGCAGTTAAAGAATTTATTTCAGCTTTATACAGGAAAAAATTGATTAAAAGGTTCATGTGGCTTTGGAGGTGTATATGGGGTTTACCTTTGCCAACTGAAGCTTTAAGTCATATCAAAGAGCAGCACTTGTCCTGCAAAGCTTTTGAGTGGTACTAAAATTTTAATTCAGTTTTTGTTGACACACCTCTCTGCTGCACAACTTTGGCAGTTACAGCATTTACAAAGTGAGTGAAGGTTGGAAAACATTTGCTGTCCCCTAAAAAAATGTCAACATTGTTGAACCAAGATCACTGCATTTGATCACAAAATTAGAATCTGGAGAAAGTCTGTTACTCACTATAACACTATAGTTATGTAACAGTAGAGCTCTTTATGTTGCATGTTAAACATTCAGAATATATTCTAATCTTCTACTTACATGACAGTGGATCTGTTTTCAGGAAGGTCCAGCAGGACAGGAGGGTCTGCCGTCTGGGATGGGTTGCCTGGGTGATTTGTGTAGGACACTGAGTCTCTCACACCTGGGATGAAGTCAAATAATAACTATAATGGATCTTATTAGATTCATTTGACTCTTAGTTCTATTCCTTATCTTTTGCAACATCATTCTTTCACTATATTGTTTAATAGGATAACATGATACATATTGTGTGTAATCTTCTTGTCTTTTTTGTCTGTGCTATTTCTTTGTGTGTTGTGATTCATTTTGATTCAAATCATATTCTCTCACCAATTTCCTGTACTCCATTCTCCGCTCCACGTTCATCATTTTATTCTCTTGCACTACTCCCTATGTCAGTGGATGGTACGATAAGGTCACAAGGCATAACAAGGCCCAATTAACTCCATTCGTGTATTCATCAAATCAATACCCTTGCTCTACATAACTCATCAACTGCTTCCTGCTTGAGGAGGTCTCTATTTTCACTCTACTGATCTGCCACCAGCAAATGTTTCCACCACTGCTCTGGGAAATAATAATAATTACAGCAGATGCTCAGGAGTCATGGTCATTGGAGTAGAGGAAGGTTCTGTGAATGCTGATATGGGGAAAGTATGTTCCCTTAAGTTCACACACACATGCAGAGAAGAGGCAGAGATATCTTCAAGACTTACTTGCTATAGTGATGCCTCAAATGAACAGTTAATTTAGCCTGTATATACCACAACATAACTTTAGCCAGTATATACTGAAACATAGATATCATTTTTATAATGAGATAATACTTAAAACAATAATGGAAAAGTTAATGTCTACTAAATAGTGACAGGTATAGTTAGAGATAGTATTGCCAAATGTTTTGTAAATGCTCAGAAAAGCCAGCTTTAAAAAAAAAAGAAAAAAACCCAATGCTGACGTTCATACTGTCATACATGCTATTATTTCCATTTCAATGTGCCTTTCATAGTTACGTGGCCACACTGTTTCATTTTTCCACAGCATTTCCCCAAGTGCTAATCTCTGACTGACATACCATTTTTCATGTGTGTTTTGTCTGTTGTAGCACTTGAGGCACAATTATTATTGGACATTCTAATAGAAATGCAACCAATTTATTTTTTTCACCCTCTTACACATACACAACACATTCACACACACATGCACGCACACAAGTCATACCATAGAGCTGCCAGACGCGGACCTTGTCTTCATATGGTAGGTCATATTTCAAAGGGTCTCCTACAGGACCCCGGTAGTATGGTCTCATGATGGACTCCATGGCGGAGGTGTGGACCAGGCCAATGGCATGACCGAACTCATGGACTGCAACTGCAAACAGATCCATCCCATGGGAGTCTGAAGTAGACAGAGAAAAGGATAATTTACGAAAATATGTCAACAGATAGTATAATGGTAGAGAACATCCACCTATATGTTAATGCTTGTTAAGGGTCGCAGAGGTGCTGGAACCAACCAACCTGGAGCTAACCTAACAGGTGTCTTTGAAATATGGGAGGAAACTGGAGATCCACACAAGCACGGGAAGAACATGCAAACTCCCTACAGGTTAGCCCTGCTGGTTGACTTGGATTCGAATTGGAGACCTTTTAGCTGTGTGGCAGCACTAACCACTTTGCCACTGTGCTGCTTAATAATAATAATAATAATGAATACTTTATTGATCCCCTTGGGGAAATTGTTGTTTGGACAGCTGCTAGACCTGTG
>JAUMHL010000015.1:15069819-15121735 GCA_032362345.1 Sandelia bainsii
TGTTTGCTAATGCAAATTTATTAATTTAAAAGGATAACTGATCATTAGAAAACCATGTGCAATGATGGTAACACAACCGAAGACATGTATCTTTTCATGAAAAACATGGTAATTCCTATGTGTGTCCAAACTTTTGACTGGTAGTGTACGTATGCCAACGGTGACAGCTCACAGAGGATTGAAAGTTAATGCTTACTCTTCACAAATAACTCAAGTTGTAATTCAGGTGAGGACGGTTGGGCGACTGCATCTTTGTCAATGTGTCGGGGATGTCAGAGAGAATGAGCATGCTGCTGTGGTCAGTTATTGTATGTGCTTCCAAATGTGTGTATGTGTGTGCAGACTCCACTTTAGCAATACTGTAATTGTCGATATTGTTTGAAAGGTGACACCTACTATTTTTATTTCAGAAGAACTCAATTTGGATTTCCAGTTTGCAGAAAGATGAGCGAATGAACAGGATGACAGGAAGTAGATGGAGAAGGAAGAGAGGACAGAGTTAGACATTCATTAGAAAACAAAAACCAAATATGAGGGAAGGTGAGAAAAAGAGGGGCTGAAATGCAGAAACACAGACTTTCTGCTAGATACTGTACATAAAATATTCTGACAGCTCCCTGTAGTTTTGTCTTTCACATTTCTAACTTTAGTGAGAATTACACAGTTTGTTCTCCATGAGAATGACAAGTTCCTTAACTTTTAGCATTTCTCGAGGCTACTACATTCAGAGAGATTACTGATCACACAGACACATTTCTATCTCTGACAGAGTACCTGATGTCTCCTTTTCCTTACCTGCCAAAAAAAGAAAAAGTTCCTCATTACAAAAGCTTTATAAAAATGGCTTCTGTTGCAGACAGTTGTAAGACAGTGCAGGGTTGAGTATGAATGGCAGATAGAGGAGACTACTGCTTTTTTGATGATAATACTTGGGTGGGAGAGTGCAAAAGTCAGGGTTTATTATTGTATTATCAATGGCTTCACTCTAACTAACTAAAAATTACCTTCACTCATTCATTCTGTGACTTGTCTAAGCGATACTGCATTACTTTGTCTATGAAACACACAAATCTGCACAATGACAACAGCGGCAGATGCTATCCATACTCCACTATTGAGAAATGCTGATCACAATGTATTACCATGAATGTAGCACTATCACACTTTGCCAGCTGATGTGTTTTCCAAGTGTTGTGATTGCTGATTTATTAACGGCAGGCTTCCACATAACCTCCCACAACAAATCTGCCTTATTTACTGGAGTTCAAACATAATTCCTGGTTAAGGAAGAAAGTAACAAAGGCTTTGTGGTTCCAGCTAAACAGTAAATACATTTTCACTGTAGGTCACTACAGTACTCAAAGAATATGGGGTATGGTGACAGGAAACAAAAATAGCTGGAAGGACAGAAGGCTGATTAAGGTGCACCTATTTAATTCCATAGCACAATTTCTACTGAGTAATGAGTAAGAGCAAACCAGGCTTATGTTTAGGTAAATATATATGTGTGTGTGTGTGTGCTATGTGTAATAGCTTAAACTAATATGGAAAGACACAAATATTTGTATGTGCACAAACACAATCTCTAATACCTTTGACCTATGTGACTTCTATATACTACTTACAGACCTTTTTCATGCATGGTGCATTGATGAATCAGATGAAGAAAGGCATAAAAAATGTGAGGGAGAGATGGAGAGAAAGAAAGACGGATGGAGAGAAGAAGAAAAGTCTAAGACTCTTTTGCTGTCCCCCGCTTTCAGCCTCTCAGCAAGCTCTTACCTCCTGTGGCTCTGCTGCTCCACAGAGACATGAGCTGACATCAAAAGTGATTCTAAAACGTACACACACACACACACACACACAGACAGAAATAATGTGCACCTCCTGTGCTCCGTTGTCCTCTGTAGACGTAAGCTGATTATCCTGCAAATTGAAAGCTCATATGCCAACGGTGACTCATGCTTGCATGCAATTGTAGATGAACACGTAGCAGCACAAACACTAAAACACACTCACATACGTGAAAATGTTTTGGTGACAGAGACACAGACCAAAAAGTCCTCATTCCTCATTCTTCATTGAAACACACACACAGCCACACACACACAGACATTATGCCATTCAGTACTGAGATCAAAGACACTAAATTAAAAGGCTCTGCCGTCTCCACAAATCTTTCTCTCTCCTTTTCAGTCTGCATCTGTCTCTTCCTTCTTTCATCATTCTTTGTCTATCATGACTATCACAGTCACCAACTCTGAGATGATGATGATGAGAAAAATACAACAGACCCCTAATAAGATAACACTCAGTAACAGCATTATAGTTATTGTTAAGGTTCCACGAAGAAATTTCACAAGTTGTTGGCCTCAAATAGCAGCTTAGAGCCTGATTAGACTACCCTAAAATTATCTAGATGTCAGTAAACTTGTTTGTGTGGCAGAACCACTACAGGAGTACTTACAGTAATCTGTATTTTCAGGATAAAGGTCAGACTGTCCTATTGTGGAAATTAAATTACTTCAACTTGCTGTTATTAGTTTGCGAATAGTGCAGTAATCAGTTAACAACATGATAAATATTCAACAATATATATCCTAATATTTCACAGATGGCCAAGGTGTAAAAGAAGTGTAAGGTGTAAGAATGAAAACTGTTTGTCACCCTGTGAAATGCCCGGCAATTACTGCTAGCAGCTTTATGTTATTCTTATAGTCCCAGAGCTACTTCTATGACAATAACATGCCATGCCTTTGGATACAGCTGCATTTCTTACTTACATTTATTTTTTCTTTCTCACTAACAACAGTGAGCAATAGCTATAATTAGTGCTTTGATGGACTCCTGCTGATGAGTTATGACTATGGTTACACTTAATGCTCTCACTACCAACCACTGTCGACTTTAAACACAGCTCTACTGTTTTTAAATAAGCCTCACTGGGTTTAGAGTGCTACACTATGACAACACCATGCAGGTCTCGTAAAACAATGGCTTTGAGCCTTGGGGGTCTGTTAATACAATAATAATACCTTCCGAAATGTAAAGAGAACAATGCCACTGTGGACCTACATCCATGATGGATTTTCAGGGTCATTAAGTGAGTGTTGATCTTCCTGCATTTCTTATGTTTGCACTCAGGTCATTTACTTCAGAAAGTTGCCAGTGAAAGTCTAAAGAGACACATGAGAGCTGGTGATTTTGCAGCCCAGGATTAAATCGATAAAACCTACTTACAGTATGGGACCAACAGATTTAGAAAGTAAAGATGCAATCTACCTTTTCATTTTTTCCTCTTCTCTTGTTTCTTTCTTTTTCATTATATTCATCCTCATCCCCATCTTTTCTCTGCCCCACTACACTTGCTACACCTATCTGTTTGAGTTATCAGTCGGGTTGCTAATGACTGCCAGGCTGTCTGCTGTGATAATGGCCTAACAATATGAGATAACGAGCTAACTGTGGGCTGTTACACTCCTCGGCTGTTAGTGTCTGCAACATACTTGGCTGTGTGCAGTGTGGTGTCACGGCATGTGTGTAGTAGAAAACAGAAAAGGGTAAGCACATGTTAAATTAGGATTAAGGTACAAAGTCTCCCAGACATCATCACAAAAATCATCTACTTGTATTTCTAAGACGTATCCTAAAATGAAGTTTTACCCTAGCCCCTTATCTTGCTCATTCTCTGAGAGTCACCACCTAGTCTGCAAATTTTCAGAACATGATGTGATTGATGTATCTGAACAAGCACAGGAGAGTATGAAGCGTCAGCCAGTCAGACAATGTCAATCATGTTTTGAGCTAAATCAAAAATAAGTGGGTGAGTTTTTTCTTTTTACTGTAAGTCAATATTCAATTCAATTCTGTTTAATTCAGTTTATTTATATCGCACCAAATCACAACAAGTCATATTGAGGTACTTGTAGGTACAATGTAAGGTTTAAGACCGTAAAAAATAACAACACAATGATAAATTATATAGAAAAGATAACCTTTCCAGACTGAATATAATACTGACATAATGGTGTCAATCTTTGCTGAATGAAGGGCTCCTGTAACAAGTCACATTTCAAACTGAGTTTTTAACGTTTAAAGTTACTTGTTCAGTGATTGTCTTAGTGTGCACAAAACCTGATTATGTTTATGGCAGCTGCCTTAATATGACTGCAGTTAATGTTAATTTTATACATCATTCACTGATCAATTTCTCATTTATAAATAAACTGTTATACAAACTTATAATACATTAGAATAATAATAATATAATATTATATTATAAATAATATAATACAAGAATAATACATTTGAGTAATAAAACATCAATAAACAAACATCCTTGCATGTATTGCCTTCCTGACTGTGTAATGGAATAACGCAAATGACGATAAATGATGATTAATGCTATATGAATGTTTCAGCAATATAAATAGTTTCCTTTCCTTTAATCTGACTGATGTGGTTGATCAGCATACGAAAATTTAATATGCCTGTCAGATTGCATCTGACTCATTAGCTGTTTTGCGCATTATCTCCTTTCTGTCAGCGCTGGTATTCGCCCATATAATCTAATGAAGCAGAGATACCATGAAATATTAGATGATAAAAATAATTTTCTAATCCAAGCAGAGTGGGAATCACTACACAAGTGCCACAACATCAGCTGAAAGCAGAAGCAGAAAGCACACCCAGAGAATTACAGTGGAAGTCAATCTATGCAGAATATCAATGCTTTTTTTTATGGTGAGACTGAAAATCTGTACCATATGAAAATATTTCTGGATCTAAAGCCAACACATAATCCGCAACTGTTCCTGCGCACTGTTCTGCAAATCTGAGAGCTACAAACACAAAGGTGTTTCAATGGACTGAAGACAAGCTTGTCTTATTTCAGAGTGGAGTGATCTGACAGGAGCGTGGTATGATTGGCAGCAGTACAAAGAAGAGAAAGAAAGTTAAAGCCCACCAGGTGGGAGGCTTCCCGAGAGTATGTGCACATACAGTATAGTGCATATGTGTGTGTTGGCTTTCCTGATTTCTAAATTCATCTTTTCTCAATGTATTCATATTCTACACACATATCAGCTTATGGCAGCTTGAATCAGCCCTGATGAACCCTGTGAATCAGCACAGACCATCCATATGTTTCACTGTCTCCTCCTGCACTTTCTAACACTACGCTGAGGTTGCCCAGATGTCACTGATGACTATATTATTTTATCACAAGAAAACTGCAAACGAGTTCTCTCTCTGTCATAAATCTTCGGTCTTCAGGAGTCATGCATTTGACTTTCCGTGTCACGTGGGAGGCTTGAGATCCCGGGGTCCCGCCGACCTCTGGTCACACGCTAACTTGATCCCTTGCAGTTTGCCTACCAACCAACTTGGAGTGAATGATGCCATTATTCACCTCCACTGCGCCTACACCCACAGGGTCAAGCCTAGGCACAGTGAGAATTATGTTTTTTGGTTTCTTCAGTTTATTCAACACCTGCCCTGGGAGAAATAAAAACAAACAAACATGCAAGTCGACACTCCCATGATTTCTTGGATTATGGACTATCTCACTGACTCCATCACATCTGCCTGCAGAACTGTGTGTTTGACATTGTGGTCTGCAGAACAGGTGCTCCAGATGGGACAGTTCTGTCTCCCTTCCTCTTCACCCTGTATACCTTAGACTTTAGGTAAAACTCAGAGTCCTGCCATCTCCGGAAGTTCTCTGATAGCGCTGCTATTGTAGGATGTATTTAGGGAGACATCACAGAGTACTAGACGGTGGTGGACAGCGTTCGTGTGGGTTTAATCATCTCCAGCTCAACATTAGTAAAAGAAATTTGCTGTTGTCCTTATTTATAACATAACTGTTTATTGCGTTGCACCCTGACAACTACAGACCTATTTTATGAATCTTTACATTTTCTTTGTTCTTACTTTTTTTTTTGTATAAGTGATATTTTGTATTTGTTTTAGTGTGGTTCTTTTTAAGTTTCTGTTTGAACAGAGAGCAGCTGGAGAGGCAGAGCAATTCCCCTCTGGGATTAATAAAGTTTTTTTGAATCTTGAATGTACCAAGTATGTGGATAACCAACCGAGAACGGGAATGTGCTGCAGGAGTGCTTTGAGAAGTTTTAATGGTTTTTACTACATTTCGGAACTTGTTTTACAGTTTTCATGAACTTTCATGAACTTGTTGCAATAATGAGGGAATTTTGGCAAGTGGACAATTTTTAATTTTAAGTTTAATGAGGAATCTCTGTTCTGAGGAATCTATGAGCATCATCTGAGAGAACAAATGTGTTTGTTGTTTGTTAAAGTTCTCTCTAATCACTGTGCCTTTTGTTTGGGTCACAATTGATCCGGAGTACAAAAGATTGGAGGAAGAGTCCTCTATCCTAATTTATCAAAGGATGCACAGATAGAGAGGGAAAATGCTGGGATTTTGGATTTATATCTAACTGCATTGCTCTGTAATGTACTGAACTATAAAGAACTAAATTAGGATCAGAAGGTCTCATTTGTAACAAACTAAGCTGGAACACAAATGGTACTAAACAACTTAGCTGCACTATTATTCTTCAAATAGTCTACTCAATTTATCTAATTATAATCTGTGATTTGTTAATAATTTGAATCTTTGTGCATCTGATAAAGGTACAAAAAAGATTATCAGTGCAACACAAAAAGAAGTTTGAACAGAATATTGTTTACGTCTGTGTTTCATCACCTTTCTTTTACATTACACCTTTTAATTGTTTGGGAAATGAGGAATAGAATTGCTGAAGTTTTGCAAGTGAAATATTTGACATTGCTTGTTGGATTCAAGATTTCAGTCTGTGGTTGCCTGTGGTTCTCCTCTTTATGATGCTCCTTACATTTTGAATAAGAGACAGATCTGGACTGCAGACAGGTCAGTCAAGCACATGAACTCTGTGTCTGTGAAGCCAAGCTGTAGCTGCAGAATGAGGCCGGGCTTTGTCCTGCTGAAATAGCCTCTGGCCTCCTGGGAAAAGTTATTGCCTTGATGGCCACATACTGTATATCTCTCTAAAATTCCAATATACACATATGCTTTGATGATACCTTCATACATTTGCAAGTCACCCATATATGGGCACTGATGCACCCCTAAACAATCATACTTGCTTGCTTTTGAGCATTATGCTGATAACAGTCTGGGTGGTCTTTTTCGTCTTTGGCACAGAGAACCTGACATCCATTTTTCCTGGAAACAAGCTGAAACGTGAACTCCGCTTCCACTGTCTTTCAATTTCATCTCATATGAACTTGGGCCCAAAGAATTCAGCAGTGGTTCTTCACAGAAGTGATGTATGGCTTCTTCATCTTTGCATAATAGAGTTTCAGGTTGCATGTCTGGATGTAGCAGCAGGCTGTGTTAAGTGACACCAGTTTTCAAAGTACTCCTGAGCCCATGCGGCTATATTCATCATGGTAGCAATGCTGCCAAAGGTCACACATGAAATTTCCCAGGAGCCCATGAATCTTTTCACAATATCATGTACTATAGATGGAGAAAATAAAATTTTTTCAATCTTGCCACAAGAAATATTATTTTTTAATGGAGAATTCACTCATGAAGTTTGGCACAAAGTGATGAGCCATGACTCACCTTTGCTTGCAAAAACTGTGCCTTTGGTGGATGCTCCTTTTTAAACCCAATCATAATGAAAAAAATATTTTCTTTGTACTTTTGTCAGATAAATGGAAATGGGGTTTGTAAATAGTAGCAGTAAACAGTGCACTGCACTTATCATTAATCTGTTTGTCATCTATAAAATACAGTAAGCAGATGCCTTAGCATCCCTTACATTTCATTGCCCCCTACCTCCAGGATAAATGCCTTTTATTCCATTTGTTCTGCGGAATGAGGCTTCTTCTCCTGCGGCCCACTGACCCCTCAGCCTCAGACACATCTGGCAAAGAACATCTGGGTGTTTTCATTAGGCCCAGTGTGGCTTGGTCTAAAGAGGGAAGAAGAGAAGAACAGAGTTTGATTGAAACAGAGAGGTGCTGATATTTCTAACATAGTGCTGTACTAGTTGTAGTTTTTATGATTGGACATCATTAAACTGTCTAATGAACTAATGGCATTATGCCAAAATACCAACTCAATGAAGTCCAAACAAACATTTCCACATACCTAAAACTCCAGTTTCCTTCAGCCCTCCGAACTTCTGCATGGCTTTGATGGCCTTGGTCAGGGCCTCCTTGGTCTGAAGCTGACCAGTCACTGGGTCAGGGGGCGGGAGATAGCCGAACTTGCTCAGCCAGTCCTGAGACAGTAGACACAGAATTCAAAGGTTATCTTGGGTTTTACACCTGTTCATGTTGACTGTCAGTGGATTATACATCTGCTAGGGATTACACATGCAGGTTGACACAGTGAAAGTAAGTTCTTTCGGCTGCTCCCTATTCAGGGTCATCACAGCAGAACATCACTTTGCATGTTGATTTGGCAAGGACTTTACGCTGGATGCCCTTCCTGACGCAACCTTCCCCACCAGGCTTCGAACCGGCACTAGGGAAGGACCTCTTCGTGTACATGGTTTAAAAGACAGAATCAGTGCATTAGATTAAATTAGAAATATATTCTCTTTCTCAGCCACCACAGCCACTAAGGCCATACACCACTAGGCCATGGTGATGCCTCTGTTCTCATAAATAAAAGTTTATACCTCATGCTGTTGATCTTTTCATCTTTCTCACGTGCTGTTACTCTTAAGCTACACATACTAAAGCATTTCTGAGTCTCCATCTGCAAATGACAGACTGTTGCATAACCAGGTCTTGGTTTGAATTGTAAACATATGCCATATAAATATCATTGCCAGGCTTGTTATGATGATGATATGGTTTTGACATATCAAAGAATGATATGGATGAGTAATGGTACGAAGTGCAGCAAAATCAGAAGCAATGTATATAAAAGCATAGCTATGCAACTCCATTTCCATCTGAGCCCAATGAAGTTGCTGCCAATCACAGCAGCCTAACTGACTGCATTGATTGGATTTGTAGTGCACAGATCTGACTGATGGAAGAGTCTGAGCTGCAACTTGAGCGCTGCTCTTTTCCTCTCTTGCCTTTTCTTCCCTGAGGTTTTTCTTTGCCTTGTTTCTCTTTTTGCTTGCTTCCATTCATCTGTCTCAGCTCAGCTAAACTTCCTCCTGCCTCCTCAACTGACAGTCAATAAGAGATGGCAGATACTAGGTTTTTGATCAGCACTCGTCAGAGGTGAGTGACACAGATTAATAGCAAGGCATTCCTCCACTATTGACAACACTGGGGAAATCCCATTAAGTGAATGACTTAGCTTTAGTGAAGCTCTCTGACGGTTGATATTTGCCTTGTTGTCCTTGGCTTTGCTAGGGGATTGGCAAAGGTTTATAAGAAAATTCAATTGACCCTTAGCAACAGTGGGGAGGATGACAAACAACTACCTTCCTGTTTTAAACTGTAATGCCATGGGCGAGTGGAAGAAGTCAAAGAACTGAAAAGATAACAGGAAAATTAAATAGACAAGATAAATCATCAAAGAACATAAGGGATGACATTGTTTTCCAGTGAAGTTTTTCATTGTTTGTAGTAACTATAATCACAAAAAACACTGAAAAAAGCCAGACAGGGCCAGAAACATCATATAAGTTTTAACTAAACACCCAGGTTAGCTTAATCGTTATGGAAGAGAATATCTAAGTAAAAGGTAATTCTTTTGATCTAAATAAGTAGCCTGTCTATATTCTGCTGCTGTAAACATGTATCACTATTTCCAGATTGTTGGTATGCCCCAAATCCATATACTGAGAAAGTGACAAAACTATGTAGCTAATGTACAGTGTGCATAGCAAATATGGTTATTTTTGAGTCTGCTGATGCAATGTACAAAGGAAACTAGGTAGCTGGACACAGATGGGGAAAAAAGTGACTAAGTGATTTAAGTTATACCAAAGCTGGCGATTGCAAGAACAGTGTGTGTATGCATATCTGTGTGCATTGTTTGAATATGTGCACATCCACACAGACAAGCAGAATTCTCTACTCTTTAACCAAGGTGTGGAAGTGATAGATAGCATCTGTGCTGTCGACAAAACCACAAGTTTTCACACGCTGCTTAGAAATGCACTACATCACTTTTTTGTGGAGCCAGCAACTAATTTAAACCGTGACACTGTAGAGAAAAAAAACTGTAAAACCTGCCAAGGAGTTCAGTAACATGCTGCTAAACTGGTAAATGATGTATATACAGGGATGTCACTGTGTTTAGTTGAGACTGGGTATGCTGTTAAAATGCCTCGCAAAAGTTGACTGAGTACAATTACAGAAAAAAAAATAAAAATTACTTTATTACTTGAAGAGATTATTTGATAAGATTAACAATAAACTCAAGTGCACTTATTACAAAATAGCAACAACTCATGACAACTGAAAAGATAAACTGACGATTGCAAGAACCAAGGGGGGAGAAAGTTTAAATAATTTGCATGAATCTCAAATTTAATATGCCGAAATATAATGATATTTTTCTCCTAGGGACTTCACTCTTGAAATAATAGATAAGAGAAATAAGTGAGTGCAGTGTGAGAAAAAAAACAAAACTGTCCTGAACAACAAAATTCATCGTCTCCATATCTCTGATTAACAATAAGAGGACAGTCACGGATGAGTGAGTCTTCTTTAATCAGTCATTAACATACACAGACACATACATAAACACACATATACACTCTGAATGCACACAAATTATGTCTAATACCCGTTTATTACTGTTCAGCATCCTAAAAGCCTTTTTCAATCTTCTGATGATACAGTGGTAATATGTTTGCCTCAACAACTGCAGCAGTATATTTATTACTCTGCTGTGTTCTGCTTAAAATAAGAATGTGGAATGTTAACTTTTCTTGTGCATACTTGTAAAGAAGAACTAAAGGACATCTTGAGTGTCACAGAGTAAAGTGCAACCATTGCTTTGAGCATCAAAAAACTATATGTAATGTTCTTGTTATTTTTACATCTTAATTCAATTTATTCAGGAAGAAAAGAGTATGTGAGAGAAAGATAAAGGAGAGCAGACAAATAGAAGTTTCCTTTAAGGTCATCTGATGAAAACTACAAGACAAATAGAAATATTTTCAAATTGAATGTCTCTTTTGTCTTGAGGTATTCTAGCTTTCAATTTGGTTGTCATGTGTTTAACGAGAAGTCGAGAAAGGTACATCTTTTGACAAAATGTTTAGCAAATTAAAGGGCATGCAGTGCAAATTTGCTTCCAGTTCAAATGTGTGTAATTATCTGATCTAACAGAGCTGCAACATATTACAATATCAGCAACAACAGGACTGTCTTTTAACTACACTCTGCAAATGAAGAACAATTCAATACAGTGCTGGGATCTAGCTAATAGCAACACACAGAAAATTACTCAAAAAATCTAAGTACAGTGAGTCTAAAATTTAAATCCTCAGAAAATAAAAGCAAAACACTATTGCTTAATGTTAAAATGTACTTGATAGTCATTTCTCAGAAACCAATAATTATCTGTTTTTTACAAACTAATTTGTTAAACTACTGAGTTGACTTGCTAATGAAATGAAAATGAAAAAGAGATGGATTGCAATCAAGATCAGTGAACATTACAGAAGTTCACTGTTTAATAAGCACACATTCACAATTTTACACCCTCTTTCTGTTTGAAATTACAAACATGGTCAGATTCACTGGCTCAGCTGCAGTCCAACAAGACTGAATCTAGTGACTGCAGCAAGGCAAATTCTTACTGATGTGGGGGCTTGACCCAACTCAGTCCCAGAGGACCCCTTGCCTCTTAGCTTACTTGTTAGTCAAATTACCTTCCTATTCCTGATATATTATTATTCAGTTTTGGTTTGTGTGTTTAAGCCTCCCCAGGTGAAAACAATGAAAATGTTACAGAGAAAATGAGAGAAACAGCCAGCTGGGCTCTGGTAAAGGTAAGAATAGTTTACCTAAAGATCACAAATAAACGCTTTATATGTTGTTTTTCTAAGCTGTACAAAAACAAAAGTGTAAAAACTTTAATGACGTTTGAAAACATATTTTGGTACAATTAGACAGCCTCCAAAACCAAACTCTTATGTTGATGTACCACTTTTTCTCAGCAGGTAACTTCGACTGATTCGCCTTGGTCACATGTCAACAGCTGCCTTTAATGTGCTCTTTTCTTATTTATTTCCATATCCTGTACACTTTGAGTCCTTTGAGTCATTGTTAAGAGGCTGCATTTCACAGAATATGCAAACTTAGGTCATTTTCTGTTAAAAAGACATGTTTCAACAAAACAAACATAAAAGTTGTGACCCATCCTCCTTTGCAATTCATTTTTGTGAAACGCGCCCCGGGTCTTTTTGAGTTGGATTGAATTTTGGATGTACAGGACTTTTGCATTAATGTGATGAAGTACCTTGATGTCAGTAACTTACAATTGGTTATTTTTCCTCAAAACAGTATCTCAATTGAATTTCTTAAGTTCTGCAGGTATAAATATGGGACAATGTTTGTGTGTCCTTTTATTTATTTGAATCCTTGCCACAAAATAAATGATATCTTCAATGTACAGTACAATGTACAATACAGTACACACTTAAATTACAGTACAATGTCCTCCTCTCCCTTTTACTCCTTTAATGTAAGACACACACACTGAGTTCTGTGACTGGTATCACCACAGCAACATCTCTGAAAAGCAGAATCAGCTTTGCCACCATGCACGTGACCTCCTCTCTCCCACAATACCTCCCTGTTTAGCCCTAATGAACAACTGCTGAGTCCCTTCATCTTCAGCATCACTGGCAGGAAATGAGTCACTGGAAGACATTTAGCCCCATGACCTCACTGACCCTCAAAGGGTCATGAAGCAGCACAGTCCACAGTAGTGTTAACATTGTTCCTTGTTGTACCGCGAGGATGAGATCACGACTAACCTCCTGTGAAGCAGCACTAAAAAAGAAAAAGTTTTGAGAGTACGTTAATTAATGCCAATTAAAGATTAAGCTTTCTCCTGCCTCTTGGGTGCTTTTAGCTGACAACAAAAAAGTGAAGACTTTTGTTTTTGCTAATGGGCAAAAGAGGGGGAGCCAGTCAGAGCAGAGAACATTTCATGTACACAACACCACAGTCTTAAAGTTACAAAAAGGAATGGCATCTTCCTTAGACTGCATGAAAAGTTTTATTTTGGGCATTGTGATAGAGACACTACCACTTAATACATATTTTACTTTTTGAGGGGTTGGGATTAAACCTGTCTTTATTAATCTCTACACTGCTTCTTTGGTATGAAAGCTGAAGGCAGCTGTCGCAACCAGCAGAACTAAATATCGCAGCAGTGAGTTTCACCATGGGCTTGAAACTACTCCAAGACATAAAGAAACAACCTGAGAAAGACTATACATTTACATTTAAGTGATAATTGCACTATCCCTCCATAATAACCCCACAACCTCACTGACTCTCAAAGGGTCATTAAGTAGCACTGTCCACTGTCAGATTCTCAGTCATCCAGGTGAAGTTATCTGGAAGATGAGTCATGGTAACTGGACTTCCTTATGAATAAATGTTGAGCATCATCCCCTGCATAGCAGAGTAGATATGTTAAACAAAGAGTTGTTGCATTATGGATTATTTGTAACCTTAATGTTGATAGGCCATAGTGTTACTTATATAAATTATAGATTTTCTTTGCATGTAATCCCCACACAACTTCCACCAAAAATCCCCACACCAGGACAATCGATTATTTTTCTCACACAAAGTTACACACATACACATCCAGTGGTGCGGCGAGCTCATCACTAACAGGCAACAGGTTCCAACAATGTTTTATTTCAAGCAAGAGAAACTCTTTGATCTCTCATTTTCTCAGAGTGTCTACTCTCTGTGTCTCGGGGGAACCTGTACAATACTGTTTCTCACTTTAAGTTGGGTGAGGAGCACTACAGACAAACAAGTTTGCCTGGGTGCCTCCTTATAACTATTGATTAGAAAGGCTAGTGGCACAGCAAAAAAGGTTTTCTATTCAGAAGGACACAGAACTGATTTTGGACAACAGACAAGTTTGTTTGAAGAGGGTGTCCAATTTAGAATTATTACTATTATTATTGTTATTATTACTGGATGGTCCTCTTGCCCTAAATGGCTGCCAACTAGATAGGGAGGCAATATGCATCTCAGTCTAACACTGATGGCTGTTACTCATGTACAAGACATTCAGTTTTGTTTTGTACTTTTCATTCCAGAGATCATTTAGAAAATCAGACACAATATAAATGTGTCAAGTGCAGCAAAATATATTATATAACAACACACACAGTCAAAGCATGGTCCTCATGTGGTGTGTTGAGGGGCACAGTTTTTATGGCTATGGGGTGAACACATACATTTAACAAAGGCCAGTGAGTATGTGCCAATATGTATTATCCAGCATGTCTTTCCATTTGCTGTCCGTTGAAGCCAAAAAAAATAAAATAAAAAATAACAATGAAAACCTTTGACACTATCATTTCTCCAAAATAAAGATGTTTTACATTATGTGCTATGTATTGACTAAAATTTTTACATTCTTGCAAAAAACAAATATAACTTTGATACATATGACCTAGCAGAGATAAATGTCAACTTTTAACAATACATGTTCTCTAAAAAGCGTGCCATTAAGATGATGTTCAGTGTTTTATATAAATGTTTGTACTTGTCTTTAAAGCCTCATAACATAGCACGGAGGTCTATAGTTTGCAATGTGATTTTTGGTTACTTAGTCAGTCCATAACTCAGAATAAAGCCCAGGTCAACCTACAGGAATGTCTGATGACTCATGTAACATGTCGTGATGCAACGGAGGTAACAAATCTCTCAGAGCAAACAAGTCAACAGGAGAGTGAACGGTTAGTCACGCAGCCATTAATTACTGTAGCCACGAAATGACGATAAGGAGGTAAGTGTGAGTTTATGAGTATGTGACAGACAGGCAATGCTGTATTTGAAAACACCTGGTCAAGTGCTTCAAAGACGAGAAGTCAACCTTATGCGACCAAGTTTCTTAAATGTCAAAAAGTAAAAGTAAAAGTAAAATATTTTTTTCCTAATAATAATTGATACTTTATTAATCCCCTTGGGGAAATTCTTGTGGACAGGCAGCCCCCTTAAGGCTCCAAGGTTTCAGGATTGAGTGTCTTGTCCAGGACAAGATATCGGGGTTAACCAGGAGTCGAACCACCAACGCTGGGGTTTGTAGACAATGGTCCTACCAACAGTGTCACTATTGCCCCCAATTTATATGTTGGGAAAGGGATTTGTCTTATAGTTATATATTTGTCCTTTTCTGCTTTTGACTGGCAAGTAATATATTTTTTGTTTTTATAGGTGCAGAGGATTTTTTCTTTCTCTGAACAAAAAGCCCTCAATTTATGATCCACAAGAAAAGAAAAGAAATATGTTCTTCGCTCACTGTTTCCTTGTCCATAAGATAACATTAACATTGCCAACGTCTCTGCTACTAGTTAGTTTCTTGATGTGAATGGCAAGATCTCTAAATGTTCTGTAGATACAGATCAGAGAAAAATCAAACAAGAAGGCCCCAAAATGAATTCTTGCCTGATTAAGAAACAGCTTTGACTACAAAGTCAAAGAGCTTAATTTATTCAGTTCCCTTAAAAAAATCGTTTGTCATCTAAGTGGCACATAAGCCAATTAACACAAATCACACAGATGTAAACGTCTCACATCAAGCAATCCTCTGCTTCTTATGTTACTCTCCAAAGATTTCTCTCAACTGAATTTCATCAGAACATCCATGGGCATTTGCAGTCGATGAAGCTACTATTGTTATACAAAGCAGTTGTAGCTGCTTCCCATTTTATACCTGCTTATTCAGAGAGAGATGGTTCTCTTAAAGTATTACACTGGGATGATGTAGGATCTAAAGAACGAAAGCTTGCTTAAGTGTGTTTGACTGAGACGCTCCTGACACCATTCCAATGGCAAATCCTGAGCGTAAACACAATTTACTGAAGAAATGAAGGATTTAGTCTCATTTGTGGAAACAGATAAGATCAAAGTGGGAGAATATATGAGGCTGGAAAAAGAGAGGTAAATTGGGGGTGGCATGAAGCCTGAATGGCACATTTAATCGAACTGAAAATTGAGGCTGGATTGCCACGTAGGCAGCAAGCGAGTGAGAATTAATCTATGCCTAGAAGTCATCTGTCTGCTCTGATGCATTTTACCTCACCTTTCCTTTGACTGCTTTAAGCTGATTGTGACCTCTGTGTGTGTCCAGGGTTTACAGTTCCTGAAGTGGGGTTTTAGAAAAAAAAAAACATTAGCAACTCACAAAGAATTATTTAACCTCTAGCCTCCAATTTTTGTTTTCATTAACTATTATATCTGGATAGTTAATATAAATAAATATAAATAAAAAACTTGGCATGGAATTATTTTAGTAGATTTAGCAAAATATATAGGTACATCCAGTGAATTGAAATAGGAATGTATCATTTTGGATTGGTAAAATAGAAAAAAAAATAGAAAATGTATGTGTGTGTAGTTTAGCTGTGTAGAAATGTAATTTTTATGAGACAGGGATGAAACAGTGAGTGTCATGAGTGAAAACAGAACCTTTATAGCATCTAGTTAAAAAGTTGAAAACCACTATAAAGTACTATATTGAAGTTCTCAGAGAATCTCATATATCAAAAGCTGAGCTCAGGTCAACAAGCAGAATCACTGAGACTAAATCAGTCATTTATGAGTAGAAAATCAGTGACCAATTTTGTGACCATGAGGAAAGTGTCGCCTTAAAAAATGACAAACCAGCGTGCTCTAATCTAAAGTTATTTGGTGGTGATTGAAAATAAATAAAAGTTACTGTGAAAAGTCTGAACTCAGATAGTCCTCACTGATCTTTGATGCAGCAACAGTAGCAACAAGCACATTCCAGGCTTTAGGCTTCATCATTACCCCACAGTGACTCATTAGCAGTTATCCAATGCACAGATCAGCCAACATGCAATCTTACGTACTAGTTCCTTGAAGGTATTACAGAATATGGATACTGAGCATTTTCTTTATCAAATAATGAGAAATAAAATGCTAAAATAATGAGAAATAAAATGCTCAATATCTATCCTTTATCCTAACCGCTTGTCCTCTTAAGGGTTGCAGTAGTGCTGGAGCCTATCCCAGCTGTCATTGGGCAAGAGGCAGGGTGCACCCTGGACAGGTCGCCAGTCTACCACAGGACTGACATATGGTAGAGACAGACAAACATTCACATGTATGGGCAATTTTGAGTCACCAATTAACTAACTGCATGTTTTTGGATGGCGGGAGGAAGCTGGAGTACCCAGAAGAGAACATCTCTTTTTCCATGTTTCCAATATACATGTTGTTATTTCACAAGACAAAAGGCAGTGCTTAAGCTTTTATTGACCTGTTTTGTTCACAGTATGTGCAATTTGCATTTGTGCATAAAAAAATGGAAAAGCCAGCAACAGAAAAAAGAAGTCAAACTACATGTACCACACAAAAACTTTTTACACCTTCCTGACATGAACAATTTGATGTAATGATAAAAATAACATTTAACATGCTGTGCTAAACTTTGTGCTTCTTTTTTTTTAAGAGGTTATTTTTTTGGTATTTTAGCCTTGTCATATGCAACAAAGGTCTCCAGTTGGACGCGAACCAGCAACAAACCTTTAGGCTACCAGTGCATGCCATTTTGTGCTTCTTTAACAGTAATCAGCAGTCTTAATGTCTTAATCCACCAGGAAACACAACTTTTGGATGCATGGGAGTGTAAAATCCAGCTCAGTCCAGTTTAAACTGCTCACTTCCCTTTCTAGGTATTATTCTGTGAAAAACATAAAAACCCAGAACAATGAGCCCTATGTTACAGAATGGATCTACGTCCAAACCACGACTTCCTTTGTATGCTTCAAATGATCTGACCCAGTTGGTATATTTAGCACTATTTGTGCATATGTTATATAATATTTCCAGTGAATCTACAATGCACTAGGCACATGGCATTGCTTCTGCTTTACAGATTTATGACAAAGCCTCCATAAGAATTAGGCATCAAAAAGAAACTAAGCTCTGTAATACCTTCAAGAAGATACTAAAGAACCATTAATAAACAAAGTAGAAGGGACTAACACTTTAATTCTTTCTAGTCACCTGAATTATTTAATTCATAAGATGACATATGCCTTATCTCCAACCAGATTCCACTTTACTTTTCATTGAGTAAAAGAGGATACTGGAGTAGAGCCTTTTCCTTAGCAGGGCTGTAAAAAATCATGCAATGTCTTGAATTCATGCCACTACATCTTTAGCATTACAAATATTTTAACAAAAAGATGTTAATCTTCATCTTAAATATAACCTTTTATGATCCCAATAAATTAAACTGGAAATTAACTGCGGCTGCTGAACACAAGAAGACGTTTTGGTGTACTGATGTATTTAGTCTTCTTCGTCTTCTTTCAGCTTCTCCCTTTAGGGGTCTCCACAGCGGATCATCTGCATCCATCTCACCCTATCCCTAGCATCCTGTTCTGTCACACCAACCGTCTGCATGTCCTCCTTCAGTACATCCATGAACCTCCTCTGAGGTCTTTCACTCTTGCTGCTATTCGTCTGTCACACATCACCCCTGACACTCGTCTCCACCCACTCCACCCTGCCTGTACCCTCTTCTTCACCTCTCTTGTGCACTGTCCATTGCTTTGTATGGTTAACCCCAGGTATTTAAACTCACCTACCTTCACTATATCTACTCCTTGCATGTTCACTACTGGTGTACTTAGTGTGACTTAAAATTTACCAATTTCCAGACAGACAATGGGGAAAAGGATGACATACAGTAAAAGTCATCAGTTAGGGTTCAGAACCTTATTTTCCAAGCAGGCGGCACACACCAATAATCCTGCTGAAACACTGTATCACTTCACTTCAGGAAGTATTCTGCCCTGCTGCTTTTACGATGTGCATATAATGGAACACAAATGTGACTTGTTGAAAAAGTACAGTACATTCTGATGGATGTGTTTAATCTGACACTCAGTTTCCATTCAGTTTGATGTGTGAATGTCAATTTCAAGACACTAGGGAGGAAAATCTGTCCTAATTTGCCTGTTTTTGTGTGTGAGAGTGTGACAACGAGGATTAAAATGTGACTGTAAGTGAATCATTTAATCCCTGGTTTAGGAACAGCTGGTTGTACAGAGACCTGAGACTCAACTCTTGTCTGTTCCTGGAGGCAGAGAGGAAGGAAGATGGAGAGACAGAGATGTTAGGAGAAAGGGGTACAGAGACAGAAAAGAGAATACAAAGAGGGAAAGGCAGAGAGCGTGAGAGAGAAGGAAACACTGGGCGAGAGAAAAAGAGAGGAATAGAAAAAGAGATATGACAGTCAGTTAATGCTGTCAGAAACAGATATAATGGTGGTCGAGAGAGAAAGCAGAGAAGAAAGAAGATTGGAGAGAGAAGTCAAGGAGAATGGAAAAAGACACCCTATGGCTATGTTTACATTACATGCTGAAGTAGCCCAAATCTGATCTGGCTGAATGATAAGATGAAGATGTGTCAGATTTGTTGGACATTTATGGAGAACCTTCTGTTCCAAGCAAAACTGGGAAAATATACGGCATGTATTCTGAGCAGTTTTAGGGGAAACAGCTTCATTTGCAAAAATTACGTTGTTTTTACTGCAAACACGGCTCACATTTCAGTTAAATTATCACATGCATGGCAATTTAGGACTGCAACATCGTTCACACCTGAGCTGGATATGTGTCACTTACAAACATGAATGTGAACCATCAATATAAAAAGATTAGATCTGAAAAAAATGGGAATGGAGCATTGAGACCTATAATTTGAATGTTTCCCTGTGGGAAATAAATCAGGTTCTTGGGAGGAATCTGATTGGTATATGATATTGCAGAACATGTTTAGAATAAGGCAGGTCCTTATGTGTATAAAAAGAATGCACAGCTACAGCTACGTGCAAACAATTGCTGACCATTCCTTGCGTGATGATTTGAAAAAAAAAATTCCACAGACTGTGTTAACCTCTCTGCTGAGACTTTTAATCTCTGGCTTGGCAGAAGATTAGTTTTGCCAAGGGCAACTTTTGCTTCATCTGTGCCAGAAGCAGCTCACCCACATTTTCAGAGGCCAACAAGATGCACCAGTGGTATTCTTGTGCAAGTTTCTATCATTTGTGGTTTTTAGGGATGCATATATTTCAGTTATAAATTAGATTAATGGCAGTCTTAGCCCACAAGCTTACGTGTGCACTATTGCAGGAGACAGAGGATATACTCTGATTGATGACTCCAGTAGGAAACAATAAAAAACACAAAAATCCATCTACTAAAAATGCCCAAAAAACAACCAGTTATCAAACATTTGTCAGGACATAAAAAAAAATAAAAAGAAACAGATTCAGCAAATTACAATACCCTTAGTGCTCTTAACACAGTCATTTAGAAAGAAAAAAAGTTTACAATCTTTCTACTTCATATACTTGTTTATAATTGCATATGTTCACATATATACGTTCAACATAATGTACAAAAAATCGATTATATTAGTAATATGCTGCAGACAACTGGAAATCTGTTGGTAAAAAACACTGAAAGAAATTTCTCTTTATGCTCTTTTTCATTTCATCGTCTTTGAGAAATCTCAAACTGCAACACAAGAAAAGGTCATTCATCATTACATAGAGCTCAGTTAATCAATATTGCTGAACATGTAGAATGTTTGTTAATCTCTGTGACCTTTAATGATATGGGAAAATGTCAATCAAGCCCACTTTGGTATTACATTATTCTACCAATGTGTATGTTGCCTGTAGCTCAGAATCCAAAACAAAAGTCATATGTAGGTATTAGAGATGTTATTTATCTTTGTTAGTGCTTTTAAAGTTCAAAGCTGTAGGCTGAAATACATTCTGCACACGAGCACGCATGAATGCTTTGTCCTTGTATACAGTTCATTAAAGCATGAAACAGCTGCTATGTGTTACTATAGTGATCCTTACAAAGAAGATGATGTCTCTCTACTGGTAGCTGATGAATGTTGCCAACCCAACACATTTACAGTAATTGTGCACATGCATAATTGCACACGCATGCATGTAGACGTTATGTGATTGACTCAAAATTAAAACTAAACTAAACATAAGATTAAGCTAGATTGCAGGTCACACAATTAGGAGTACCACTTGAAATTCTGCAGACTGTTAGTGGTTCATTATATTCATTTGATATGAAGTTGAGTATCAACACTGGACTAAAAGAAAGTGGACCTAATTGCCAGTGATAGTTGGATGGAGGCATAGCTTATCTCTGCCACCCACTCAATCAGTCTTGGTCTTCTCCCCCCTCCTGTCTAATTGTTTTCATTTCACTTGGACCTTCAGTGAAATCGGATGATGAACATGCAGCCACCTTGAAGTTGATTCCAAAGATGATACCCAATCATCATCCAATCCCTTCTCCTTTTATTTTTCATCATCAGCTCCACTGTGACTTGTTAAGAAATCACAAATTTGAGAGAAAGTCAACTATGAGATCACCAGGGTGGCAGCAAAACACACACAAAATAATGCATCCACACATTTTCTAGCAATACACAAACAAGGAAAAAACTGACTTGCACACACAAAGACAAACCACATTCATTATGATTCTGCCAATTTCTGCAAGTAATTTCAGAGTAGCTTTGTTGTTGCTTTTGGGTTTTCTTGATCATGCTATTAAAGCGTCTATTGGCAGTTCAGCTGGCAGAGCTATACATTATTTTAGGCTTCAGCATGCAAGCCAGCACAACACCAGAAACCACTGTAATTACAAGATCTAGGCGTCCTTTGAATAGCAGCGGCAAGTAAATCCTTGATCTGGTCGAACACAAGAGGGAGAGGAGGGGCTCCTTGGGTTAAAATAGAACTGTCCACATGGAGTTGATTTGAGGTTTTCTATATGGGGAGCCTTGGAGTGGGCTTGCTCAAGCAATTAAGTCAGTTCAAGCCAATGGAAAAAGACTATCGCGTGCAGCTCTGTTATGGAAGACAGCACTCACTTACCCACAATATTAAATCCATCACTACTGTAAAATCAAACAAAAATAGATAGTGTAGAACTACTGTGTTGTGGCTACAAAGGAACATTTTAGATACTCTTCTCAGCAAATACACTGATAATTAGGCAGCCTAGAGTGCTTAAGACATCTACTCTACAAAATGTCACACAGAAACAGAATGAATTAGTTTGCATATTCCTCTGAAATGCATACAGTAGATTTCCTCAATGTACCAGGTCACATGTTGATTCAGTTCTCCAGGGTTCATCATTTTTGGTCAAACAAAAGCGAAAAAGCACAATTTCTTTCTGGTGTTGTCATTAAGTGAAAACATCATGAAACATTACAGCTGCCAAACATCAGCTCCACACCACCATACTACAACTGCAGCCAGTAAAGTGTCAGATCGCTTAGGATCCCTATTGAATTGGACTGTAAAGATACTATAAACTCTGACAACTGCCTCAATACTTTCAAGTCCCTGGAGAACATTTACACTTAGCAAAGCTGTGATGACAGATTGGATAGGACCAAACAGGAGGACTGGTTAGTTTCCACAGTATCTTCCTCTTCCTGAGAAGCTGAGAATGTGCTATATATTACGCACTGAACTGTCACTTGTGCTCTCTGTCAGTCACCACACAATGATACATTCAATCCTACTGTGTAGTCATCTCCCACTTGACGTCCCGTGCCCTCCATATACGCCCCATGATACAGTGCCACTAAAAGAAAGGTCACGCAGTTTGATGGAAGTGGGACAGCAGTGCTACAGTCTCTCAATAGTCCACTATGATACTGCAATGAGGACAAAAACAAATTAACCATTATACCATTATAACTTTATAACAACCATTATACTTTAATGGCCGCTGAGGACATTTAGGCAAAAAATATAGAACAGGTATAACATCCTTTAATGAAATCTCCTCCTGAAAAATGACAATGACTCATTTGAGAAAATCTGTCCTATCCTCTTCATTTTCATTCCATACACGTATATGTTTTATTTTCTTAACCCTGTCAGGTTGATTACTTATTTCATTGCAGCAATTCAGTCCAGGCAATTGCACTTTCCCTTGACTGTCTCTGCATCCAATTTTCTCTTTGAGCTCCCTCTACCAAGGGCCGCTAGGTGTAATCAGAAGAACCATGATGGGATGGTAGAAAACAGCCTTCTATAGGGACTCAAAGACTCAAAGACTGGGGGAACAGAATATGATATTGGTGCAATGTGTGCTTGTGAGAGGCAAAGAGGGAGCTAACGAGGAGTAGTGGTAGTGGAGCCAGGCAGGCTGGTTGCATGAGAACTCAGTATTATGAGGTCTAGCAGGGAGGGTGAATAAGCAGGGGTAGTGCTAAAAGTACGTGGAGGAGGGTGGTCTCTACCAGGCCTTTTTTTCTCTCTTCTATTCAGTGAATATGGGACCAGATGGTATTCTCATTGAAGAAATTATAAAGCAAAATGAGAATTAGAAGCAGACTGGCAGGGTGTGTTTGTCCCACTAGGCACCACACACTTGTTTGGTTTTATTTTTTACAACGCATAAAACATGAAACGTCAAAAAGGATTAAATGCTACACAGAGGAAAGTGATAGATTTCAAGGTCGCTTTCTACAGAATTAAATAATAATTAAGGTACTTCTATCTGCAGCCAATTTGGTCACCTCACTCTATCGTATGACAGCTGTTAAACCAAGCACAGAACTGCTACTAAAGGCAAAAAGTCCCTTAAGGAGCTCAGTTGTTCTCTACTATCACAGGAAACAGCCATCAGGAGTAAAATGATACAATGAGCGGAAAATATAGTGCAGATTGGATTGTAGTGTTGTGTAACAGTTCCCTTAAATGCTGACATTGCAAATTGGTGCTCTGCAGTGATGTATTGAACTAGATAACAGCAAAGCTGAAAACTGGATGCCTCAGAGCTGTGCTTGAGTTTGTCATTCCATTAATTATGGTCACAGTGTACTGTTGTTACAAAGGGAGATTGATACATTTAGGACTCAAACCCGACTAAAAGCCAAGTGATGTAGCAATGTGGCTCTGAAATCTAATGGGACTGGGAAGCACCAGAGCTGGAGATAAGGACATGGTTCTGTGAGTAGATGGTTGTTTTTGTGGATCAAGTCCCAAATGTATAGCAGTTATGAACACAATTGGGCTGAGATCAGAGAAGCTACTCAAATCCTCAACAACCAATTATCCACCTGCTCTCAACAGCTGAGATCAATTTCATCAATGCAGGAGAAGTCTTATTTAAAAGTCAATCAGCCAGTCACAGGAGAGCAGGGTGCTCATCTGTCAGTCTGTACAGCTCCTTCAGTCACCCTACTATACACCCCCTTAACACCAAACCAACAGCCTGAGGCAAATCTGTGTTTGCCTTTTTGAAGAACACCAGTGATCAAACTCTGTTGTATGATCTCATTCTATCAGAGGTTGAAAACAAGTCACTGTAAGAAGTTTTTGGTCAGTTCTTGCCCTATTTGAAGTCATTTTTCAACTAGAAAATGCCACACATTTGCTAATTCCAGTTTATAGTGTACATCAGTAGACACTGAATAATGTGGGATTTCAGACTGCTGATCAAAAAGATGATCAAAGACATTACATTATTTTCTTACAGCTAATCAATACTGAAAATATCTATGCTCCTAATAATTAAATTCCCCTCTTCTGAACTGCAAAGTTGCTCAGACATGACAAGCGTGGATTTGTGGCTCAAACCAGCATTAAGCAATAATGTGGATACTGCTGATACAAATGTTATACAATAATAAGAAAGATGTGCTTGTTCTGCAAATCTCAAAAACAATGAGGATCCGGCTCTCTAAGGCTTTAAGACCTGTCAGCCCATTGTTCTGGTTTTGGTTTGTAGGTTTATAAAAAAAAAAACTGTGTGCAGAAAATCACAGGCACAGGGAGTCACACAAACCAGTTGGTGCAGCATGAACATGAGATGGTGGAGAACTGATGTAAATACATGGCTGCTGACTAGAGTTCAAAGTAGCCAGAAATCAAAACAGCGGTGATTCTTTTGGATATCTTGTTAGAAATAGAACTCCAGTGGTGCCCACATTACTCTGTCGATGCTGGATGTGTAAAGAGCCAAGTGTTTGCACAGCTTGATGAAGCTGCTTTGATAATATGGTATCAAGGCAGCTGTAAGGATTGCCTGCCCAAACACCAGATCATCCATATCCATCCATACAACATGTTGACTCTTCAGTTTAAAAACAAAATTAGTACAAATACTTTGATGGTGAGAAAATCTAACTCTATTTAGCAGTTATGCACACAGATTTACAGCTGGGGATCTGTGTTCGAAGCTTGTATTTAACCAACACTACAACAATCATGTTTTAATGACAAGCAATCTACTGCACACTCCACCAACTCCCCTATGTGTCCTTTCCTCTAACCACTACCTGATGACATCTGTAGATCACTCAGCCCTAGACAACGCTGTGTAACCGTCCTCAACAAACTTAAAAAGAAATAATGTCTACAGCTGATTGTATCCAAGACCAAGCTAGTTGTCTCCTGGCAGCACACATCCACTGGGAGTCCAGCAACAGAAATGCCTCAGAACAGAGTTCATCCTCATGCCTTTGAACCAAAAAATAAAATAAAATACAATGAAGAAGAAAAACAAGGCAGTGAGAGACAGATGCATGAAGACAGAAGTTGGATCAGCAGCAATGTGACATAAATTCCTCAGTTCTTTGAGGAGCAAAATTGGCCGATGAACCTTGTTAATAAACGTGCAGAAAAACTGCAAACAAATAATGAGTTTATGTTGATATCATAGCCTCAGGAATGACTAATTAGCAAACAGTTCTCTTATCTACATTTCCTCTGCTCATTAAAGTACAGGTATAAAGCTGGTGTATGTCCTGGATCTGACCTATTGATGAAAATATTATATAATGGCTTTCATTTGCTCATATAGTCTATAGGAAAAAATTAAGATTTGAATTCAATTTGGTTGTAAATTCATTTACTTATTGACTGATTTGCTCCATAATATCATAATATTCATATTCTCAAGTCAAACGTTGACTGTTTATTTACTTTGTTCAGTGGGATCCGCTGCTCCACCGCCTCTACCATGACTGTTTAAACTTGGTATCAGATGACATATTGGAGCAGACTTATAGGGTCAACACCTGGAAAAGGAAACCGCCAATAACGTCTTGTGGCTTGGTTTGTCACTGTGCTGGATGGAAGTGAGCCTCGTTTGCCATTAATCGGTGCAGGATATGTACGGTGTCAGCATGCTGTGGAGGAGATCGATATTCCGCCAATGCAAATACATTTAGATTTGTTTATTGCAAACCATTACTTGAATCCTGATTCGTGCTTTAGAGAACATGCTCCTAGTTAAATTTCTATCATGTCCAACCATCAACGTCAAGCTTCCTCTGTGTAATAAACCGCGAGGTGTTAAAATTCACAGCAAGTATTACGCTCGCCTCCGACGTCCAAAGATAAACCGACAGAGGAACACACAACTGTGTGTCTAAAGGTGGCATCATGTGGAATAACTCCCCACCCACTAAGTAGCAAAACTTCCTCCCCCATGTAGAAACGGTAGAAAACTTACCACCCCCATGTCCAGCTGCTCGGTAGTCAGAGAAGGAGCCGCTTCGGTCACAGGTAAAAACCACAATATGGGCACCAACAGCAGCATCTCGGGAGAAATATTCCTCATCCACTTGTGAAGAAGCAGGGAAGTCATGATGCCCTACGACAGGCTGATCCTGCAGGGCTCAGACACCGACCCCGAGAGCCGCATCCGCGGGATAAATCACAAATCTCAAATCTGTGTGTAAATTCTGCCCGAGTAAGTCTACCTCACTGTTGAGCGCAAGGACATAAAACACATTAAAAACCCGTGGAGAAAAAGAAGGATTTACAAGTTTGCCTTACACAAAACAGCACTCGTAAGTATCATGTAAGTGGTAGCAATCAGAAGAATCAAAATATATATTATTTTCTTATATGAAGAGGTTATATCCGTGCAGTAAAGCGCGAGCTCCCCTCCTGACCGTGCAGTCTCCAGCACTGGAAAATGAAAGCAGCTTCGTGCGGTTTTGTCCCGAGCAGCAGAAGAGACCACTCGTTGACGCACACACAGACCGAGGGTGGATGAGTATTTGGCCCGGAGGATTCAGTGGAAGGAGGGAGGGAGAGAGAGAGGAGGGGAGCTGCGCGCATTTTTCTACTCACTTGGACACTGCTGAATTAATGACGCGCACCCAGCGCGTCTCAATGAGACCGCAGACATACTTTAACTTGGTATAACATGTCTTGGCGTAAATGTATATTTGAACCAGCAGCTTTCGTTTTTAATTTAGCACCAGCATGAAGCCGAACACGAACAGAAGTTAATTTAGACTCTTTTTTTTTTTCTGAAACAAGAGGTTTCAAGTTTTGCTTATGCACGCACATGTTGTGTGTTTTCCGTCCAGTGTAGACCCATCTCTAGCAGTTCACCTGATCATTACGATACTGATCACTTCTCATGTGTGGGTGTATCAGGAACAAGAACCAAGATATCAGTGGGGTCCAAAGATATGAGTCAATTATTTATTGCCAGAGCACAACCTCTAGGGCTCCTGGGGCAAAAATGAGTTGTGGGCTCTCTGACTGATACCCACAATCCATGGCCATGTGTGTGCACTGGGCGTACAGACCTCAGCCTTTAAGTAAACATTTATATTTGGAAATATACATGAAGTGAGCATGATATAAACACACTAGTGAATGTAGAGAAGTAAGACTAGTTTTTATGGCAGTGTGACAGCCAGTTGCTCCACACTGAAATAGCTCAACAACTTGTGAATGGATTCCCATGAAATTTTGTACAGATATTCATGGTCTCCAGAGGACAAATTCTGCTGACTTTAGTGATCCCTTGATGTGCCACTATAAGGTAGGAATTTTAATACTTTGGTTTTTGACCATATCCCTGCAAACCGGCATTCCATGATAGCATTAACTAAGTCACAAATCAGCACAACAACTAACAACCTAAAGCGGCATCGTCACAGCTGTAGATTCTTCATTTTCTTGACTCAGGATGTTTCTACAAGACTGTGCCTTATAATAATGCAGAATCTACTGTAGGTTAAAGGACTGTGTACTACAAAGTGTGGAGTGTACTACAAACCGCACATAAAATTTGGGGAGCCATATGTATCCATAGTCCTGAGGCAGTTGCCTGCTTTTACTGTTTGGCATGCTTCAGTTTTACAAGGTGTATTTCATTGTAAATCTTCATTGTAAATTGCCCACACGGCAGTAAAATGCAGAATCTCTCATCTATAATATCAAATGGTGCATTCAGTCTAAAACCACGATCGTGTAAAATGTTTACGTGGCTATTCATAAATTAAATTAAGTTTAGTGGTGCTACCTTGAGCACAGAACCCCCACCTACACAGCAGTGTGACACAGAGACTGAATGAGACTGGGAGAGACAATGCTTTGCGCTGCCCACAGAGACATCTACAAATGTCCAAACATTAGTTTTTGTCTTAGTGTTCAAGGCTAAAATCTTCACTTGTGAAATCTGTTTTGAGTCCCAGTCGGACTTGTTGTAAAGTCACTGCATTATGATAATTATTGCATCTGAATATTTTGTCTTACAGCATGTCTGCTGGCAAAGATAAGCTTCAGCCAATCAGTTTCATATCCATATTTCATATCTTGCAGAACATCCGTGCAACAAATGTATGTATCATTTAGTGCTTAATTAATATTTCTTTCTACACATAATTAAAAAATGGTACATTATAACTGTGTGTCTTTAATAATTATCTGACGTGGTTTATTTTTGTCCTGATCTAAGCTGAGACATGCACGTTTTAAAGTGTACAGTCTGGAAATGATGGAGAAAAAGCAGTAGCAAGGGTTAAAGAAAGGGGGAGCACGTCAGTTTTTATACCTGAAACTCTGAATCCAGCCTCCAGTCAACTGACTCTCTTAGTTGCTTTTTCACTGCATCACCAGTGAGAAATCTCAAACTAGATCAAAACAAAAGGTCATTTTATTGTTTTCTACTCAAACTTCAGTTAATCAATATTCCATACACAGTAGATCCTTTGTCATACTATTTATCATCGTAGTGCCCTTTAAAGAGTAAACTTTAAATATTTAAATCAGACCAATTTTTCAGAAAGCAGGGGCAAATTCCCCTACTAGTACTACTACTACTACTACTACTAACAACAGTCTAATACTATTACAGGCGTATCATTAAAATGTGGGCAGTGAGCATTCAAAGAGTTAAATTACAACCAATTAAATATTCATATAAGCTGATGCGAGGTCACTGAACTAGAGAAACTACATATGTCTCTGAAATGCAAAGATGTTTTATTTTGTACCCCTCATTGCACTTCTATCTTCACCAGATTTGAGGAAACATTAGAGGAAAGCACAAAACAATTTGCTGAGCTGCAGAGATAATTATTACATGAAACGCTGGTATGATCCTGCTTCTTTCTTCTTCTGAGGAAACACTAATGTGCTTATTTATTTCTTTTGTGTTGCGTAACATTGAAATCCACCAGGTACAGTAATGAAGGAACAAACTGTAATGACTAACAGACACTAAGAGCTACATGCCCCCGTAGCATATTAACCATTTAGCACACTGACTTATCAGTTGTTGTGCCAAATTAAAGCATTTGAATACATTTAAATAAAAAACTGACCTGAATGACCTGAATTCATTATGCACCCCATGTTAACCTGCACAAATACACACACACTTCACTTTCTTATTCAGATCCATCACATCAGTCATCCATAAAAGTTCTGCTGCCTTAGTGTTCAGTGCTTAAATCTAAACTTTACTGTTTTGAGTCCCAGTCAGACTTGTTGTAAAGTCACATTATGATAATTATTGTATCTGAATATTTTGTCTGTCTGCTGGCAAAAATAAGCTTTAGCCACTCAGTTTCATATTAACAGGAGGTTAAAACATCCATTTACTCCTCTCAGTTTGCTGTGCACAATTTACCTGAAGTGTTTCAATGTCTTCAGACAATTTCCCAGAGAAATTTAGTTCATTTTCTTTGGTCGGATGTTATAATTATAGGAGAACCCATTTCCCAATGTGAACGTGGACTGAATTTAGTTCGCTATTGCAACACTTGCATTTTAATATTTGTTGTAGCAGATGGTGCCAAGTTTGCTGCAGACCTCTTGTGTTGCTGAGATTAAAATCCTGAGGATAGATGAATATTGTTAAATATCTTTGGATACTAACAAATCATGTCATAATCATCACATCATGCCCTCATCACTGGTATGTTGTTTAAACATGAGTTTGCCAACTATAGTCTTATGTCTAACCAACATGAATTCAACTCTTTTTTCTATATTAGAAAAACCAATATGCAGTATATCTTTTCTTAGGATACAATACATTATCATAACGATCAACACAGCATGATATCTCTTTGTATAACTATAATTGCTTACAAAACTCTGGCAACTCTTTATATAATCCACCTAATTTTGCTGGAAATAATATTTGACCAATCCAATCATTTGGCACAGAGACTCGAACATGGGCATCTGTCCACATCCGCTTTCGTATGCTTGCCATTTTGTTGAAAACTGATTTTAAAAATCCACAGTATATTTATTTTCATTATAGAGAGGACATGTAAAAGAACTACACCTAAACTATTCAAAATCTCAGAACCAAAACCAATTTATACCCTTAAATCTCAAATTCGTGTAAGTGCTGTCCATTTGTTACATTTGTCTCATCCTGAGCAGGTGCTGCTGCTCTATTTGCATTCAGTTTGGAGAAGCATTGTCAAGGAAAATATACTGCCCCTTCCCTGACTCTTAAAAATATGTTTGTGGAACTTAAGATACAGTTTCATTTCCCCTTAGGATACATGCATAAATTGCAAACAAACTTAATTTGGTTAAATGCAAATACTTATCCCTCAGAAGTCTGCATGTAATAAACCCAATGTACCGTGCCAATGTGCGTGAGCTTAATTGTAAGTGTTTTCAATAACATTTATTCAGTTTGGAGGAATTGTCAATATCATACTGGACAGTAAAATCAATCCTGATAATGGATGATTTTGGGGTATTAATGAATCAATCTTACATTGTGTACAGTATGTGTGTGTATACATATGTGACTCAAATGCACTCACTTCCATCTTACTGCCTCAGTCTCACAGACAGTTCCAAGTCCATGAGAGCTTGGGGCTGCTCTGCCATAAAATCTACAGTGGAAAAGCTGAGGGCTCTCCTACAGACTTTCTGAGGCTTTTAAGCAAACTTTCTGTGGGTAAAGTTTGCTTGAGGCCATAATCCTTAATTTGTATCATTGTCTCTTTTGAAATGGACATAGCAGAATAGGCTCAGAAGTGTGAAGTGAAAGATAACTAAAATAAACAGCTGTTTTTTTTAGGTCTGAGAGTAAATATACTGTAGAGCAGGGGTCTCACAATCATATTACCTGGAGGCCAGTGGCCAGGTTGATCTCTCTGAGCAAGGACCACTTAAATTACAGCCAAAAAAAGAACTCCAGTTTAGTTTTTTTAACAATCAAGTAAAATTCTATACAATAGCCTATTTCAGAAGGTTTTGTTTAACATATGCTTAGTGTTTGCTGCCAAAGACTTGGCAGCTCTTCTACTAAACCAGATGAGCCACATTTGGTTTGGCAAGGCTAGCGGTAGAGATCCTCCGAATAGCCTAGAGATGGGCATCAGTCAGTCTGGATCTGTGTTTTGACTTATTGAAGTTTACTGTGGAAAACAGTTTTTCACAAAGGTACGTGCTTCCAAACAGACACATGACCCACTTGAATAGTTTGGACAGTTCTGGGAAGATAGGGGGAGACTCCCTTAGAAATTGTCCAATCATCTCCAAACATTTTCCTTGTGCCTCTCTAAACTTGGCTTTCAGGTCACTGCTGCACTGCAGGTCTGTCAGCTCCATTTGTAGCTCACTTGGGGCACTATCCACATCACAGGACAAAGGAGGTCTGCAAACGTCAAGAAAGAGACACTGTGAGACTTGAAGTAAGCAAATTGCTGGTAACGATTCCTGCTGAAGTCTCTTAATGGCAGCAACATACTGATCACAACTAAATGCAGTTCCCTGGTCCACAAGAGTCTTGTAAGTTGGGAAGTAGCTGAGGTTTTTGTCAGTGAGCTGGCTTTTCCAGTTTCATGGAGAATGCTTTGACACAGTCAAAAGAATCAATGACTGTTGTGAATCAAACCAAACCAAACCAAAGGCCATGCAGCTTCAGATTATATATGCTGAGCTCCTGTGTGATGCCAACTAAAAATGTCCAAAGGGCCATCACTCACATGGCATCGTCAAGCTCAGGAACATGTAGTTTTCCCTTCTTCATGAGCACTTTGATTTCTTCTCTTATGCCTGCTGGGGAATATTGTAATGCAGAGTGATAACTGGACTTGCATTTTGTCCCTCAAGCTTTTTCTACACTAAGGCAACCAGGCCATTTTTCACTCCTTGTCAGTGATGGTGCACTATCTGTGGTTACTCCAATCAATTCATCTCACGACCGACCAACATGTTCAACTGTGTCATCCTACTGCTGAAATATCTCGTTGGCTATAGTTTTCCCGTTTGTCGCGGTCATGTTAGGCAGCTCTTCAGTCACTTCAAACAGTGATTAACACCCCTGCAGAACACGGCGAGGTGAGCGCTGCGTGTTAGATCAGTGCTCTCATCAAGTCCAACAGAACAGATGCACAATTCTTGGAACTTATTCCGTAGCTGATAATAAATGTCATCAGATAGCTATGCGATGCGCTCCCCTACTGTGTTTGTGGACAGGTTGATATTTTTGAATACTGCTGCTTTTTCAGGGCAAAGGGAAGTAGCAGCCTGCACTATAGCATCTTTCACAAATTGTTCTTCAGTAAATGGATTTCACACTTTGCTATTAGCTCGCTCACCACATACATACATCTCAACGTCTGCATCGTATTCTCTTTTTGCTTGGTGAAAAAATGTTTGCTGGATGGACACGGCAACGTTTCTATCTATCTCCTCTCCGTCATATCTAGCATACTGTCCCACATGTTTAGTAAAGTTATGCTGCTTGAGATTATATTCTTGAGAATGTCAACTTTCTCTTTAAAAATGAGACATAGCAGTTGCATTAAACTCCACAAAAAACTTTCTATGCTCCAGGTCAACCTTTCTTTTGGGTCTAGAAAGACTTGATATTCTAGACATCTTGATGTCTTAGTATCATGTGTGTAGATTCTAACTGCACACATGACACAGATGTTTACTGGTATGTTAGAACACAATTATCAGTGTGAAGATAAGGTAATAATAATAGGCCATAAAAGCAATAAATAAAAATTCAAACTTATTTGTGGGCCAGATTTAATGTTAAATTCTGAACAAGCCCAGGACTTTGGTTCAGATGGAAATGGGAGCTGCTTGTGGTGCCAACACTTACAGTGATGTCATTGCGTAGCCATTAAAACAATCCTTGACAAAGAGCACTTCATTACAGTAACACCTGCACGTGTGGGAAACACTCATTTTAAGGGGAAAGGTATAAATAGGTAACATGTAGGATGCACTCTCCACCACAAGCAGGAAACAGCATCAGCGCTGGTAGATGTCCTACCCATACAGCAGGATGACACAAAGTCTGACTATGTATAAATCTGAATATCTGAACTTCAATTGCCAATCAGTGAAATAGATATGTACATGACCAAAATAAAAAAAAGAGTTTACTGTACATTCATAAGATGTTAGGATGAGTCAAGACCAGTGAACATTCCAAGTTTCAAATCCTTTACTTTGCAGGTGAAATGAGGCATGTCTGTGTTTTACTAGTGTTAGTGTAGTTTATTTGTTAAAATGTAATTTTGAAAAACCTTGAAAAACATTTTGACACTTTTCATCATGCCCAATAAGCCAATTTTCAGACTGTTCTGTTCAGCTCTGGGATTTGAGGGATGACTAATGAGGCCTGGCAAAGTAAGAGCAGGGGAAAAACACTGGGTCTGGACAGTTTCTGTCACGTTGTTGACCTCACTCTGGTTATTAGAAAGGCACCAACAAGTGTCTAGTATCATTCATTAAATAAAATCCACAACCTCTTCAGTTTCAAAAGCTGTTACATAACTCTTGTTGTTAGCAGTCACAAAACTGTTTCTATTCAAACATTAAAAGGCAGACAAGACATAAAACTGAAGGCATAAACAAATGAATGCTTCACTACAAAGAATAACAGAAGATGAAAGCAGAGCTGGAGAAGTGCCACACAGCATAAAGTACAACACTCATCTTACAATAAAAATATAATTTCAAAAAGACGTTTTCACTCCACATGATTTGTTTTAAACAGATTAATCCTCAGAATTTTGTTGTGAATCATACAGGTCTTCTATCTATCTCCTCTTTTCCACTTGTCCGTTTAAAGCTAAGCTTATAAATTATATTTTAGCCAGTTATTACCGTGTGTCCTGTGCACAAACCTGTGAAATCTTTACCTTGTGTTCAAATGTCATGTGATAGATTTATGAGTGGCATGAAATCACACGGGTACCTCTACAGAACATAAGTTCACATTATCGGGCAGGGTGTTCCCTCAATCATCCTGCCTTTAATTAATGATCAAATTAATTCAATTAAGATTCTAGAGTAGATTTATAGCATTGTAATATATTATTTATTACATATAGCATTTGATGTAAAAGAACAGAAGAGGTTTCAGTTGTACCACTATGATAGTCATATTTAATTCATCCATCTCTCCAACTGCTTGTTTTCATACAAGATGCGACATGCTAAGCTCAGTGGTTTCTGCTGAGAGGTTCCGCCTGTGTGAAATCCATATTGATTTCAAGATGTATTTGTGATTAGTAGCAAAAGTACAATTGGGCCTTTGATTAAAGCTGTTAACACCCTGGCTGCAGCATTGCATAATGAAATCTGATATCCTGACTGAAAAGGGCTGGCTGCAGACAAGCAACATTACTGCTGATAAAAAAAACTGAAACAAACAAAAAAGAAAGATGACTGTCCAGAGATTTAGAATTTACTGTCTCCTTCTTTCCTCAAGTCTTAAAAAGCCAACAGATACTATATAATGAAAAGAGAAAGGACAAGAGGTTGCACAGGCAATAGATATGCAACTTTGTTCCCTAATCTGACTGGAGAGGAATCCCAACATTTCCTCCTGCCCAGAGGCTCTGTGAAAGTTGTGTCCTAGATTGGAAGTGCTTCTCTGAAACTGTGCCTGGGGCTTGTCTACACCTGCCAAGAGGTAATCTGTTTTTTCCAAGCCTCCGTGTCCCAGCAACTGCAGAACACATAGCATGAAAAACAACAACCATCTGATACTTTGATACAAATGAATATTTGTGCTTGTCCCTGGGTCAGGACATGGTTCTGATTTGTATGTTTAACTGTTAAGAAGGGCTATTCAGTACATATCTGTTTGTAAAGCATTCATTTAGCATTGCTTTCCTGTGTAGATGTGTGTCTGTGTGTTTGTGTGTGTGTGTGTGTGTGGTGGTGGTGTTGGGGGGGGGGGGTTACTTGGCTTCATTTCTACATTGTTAATAAGTGTCAACACAGGAAGGACTAGTTACTATTGCCTGCTCTGCTGCAGTTCAATGATGCTGTGACCCTGACAAATAATAAAGAGCTGCACCATAGGAGATGCAGCCAAGTAATTCATCACTGAAGCAATGCCTTTCATCTCCTCAACCCCCAGCCAGGGCAACACCTGACACATTTGTCTTTATGCACCCAAAAGTTGTTCTGTTGAAAGTGGGTATTCACTGGGCAAGTTCTGCATGCAATGATCATAATTCAGAAATTTTTGCTAATAAATGTGACTATTTTAGGTGAGCTGCTGATTATGCACCAGAGTCCCTTAAATAATGAATATAAACACAGGGTTGATAAGTTGATGATCCACACCAAAGTGCTTCTTATTACAAAATTAGGTCATGAAAGAAATGCTAACAATAACAAATAAAAAAGCGCAAAAAGGTTTGTTGATTGTCTATAAACTAACTACCAGATCTCAGCTTCCTGGAGAGCTCAGTTTGTGCAGCAGCATTGTGAACATCTATGTTGTGCTCAACCTATGCAATGACATTTCTCCTAAAATGTGGTTTAAAAGAACAAGCACTGGGCACCTGTGGAGCCCTATACTGAACCTTACAAGACATAAAGGAAGTCAGAAATACAATTATGAGCCATCCAATTATTGTGCAGCATGTCCATCATGATGATCATAAGCATAGCTAATTAGTACCATCTAGAAGACCTGAAATATTGCCAGGTTTAACAATTATTCTCTGCCTCTCTCATTCTTCTTGTTTGCATGATTATTGTTTCATAACTTATCACATTGACTAAGAAACACGCTTTTAGTGCCACAGACTGACCTTCATGACAGCAAGTACTGATACTTCAGCAAAATGAAATAATCTAAGCAAAATACAAAGCTAAATTTGGAAGATTACTTACTTTGTGACTTGAGACTTTCATTCATGCATTAATCTTTCCTAAATCCCATCATGGCAATTCAATCCAAGCTATTGTCTAAGATGCTGACCAAGTAATTAAACAAATACTTGGCTGCAAAGAACTCAAACTCAAAACTACTTTCAGATCATTTTACTTAGGATTAAGAACAAAACACAATAGACTTAGTATTCCCTAGACTTAGTGGAAGTCTGTTGTCATTAAGCTACTCCCCAGCAATAGAGAACTCACTCTCTAGTTTGGCCTACAGATATTTCACGTCCCTCTGCACAACAATAATGGCTGAATAAGGCATATAGAAAAAGCTTATGTGGACAGTTCTTACATCAGTGATACAAAACAAACAGAAAGTACCCTGACAGACATTATCACAACCAATAGGTCATCAGGTAGTGAGCCATTAATCTACAAAACAGGACAAGTGGTATGAAATGTATTTATATGTCATTCCCAATGTCCTTTCTCAAATATTGATTGGTATGCACACTAATATCTCATAAATATACAGTGGCAAGATCAAGAAGTGCAATTTCCTGGTTTTCTGCATACACTGGTCATGAATTGTGTTCTGATCTTCACTAGAGACACAAAAGTAAAGACATTTCCTGAATCACAGAGGAAGGGCATATGTGAGCACCAATATATAATCAGACCCAAGAGGGGAAGTAGCCATTAGGAGTCCTCCAGCTCTAGGTTGGGCTTATGTTGCTGGTTCCCGGTAATGTTTTAGGATGCCTCAGAGGAAGTATACAATGGTGAAACTATCCAGCTGGGCCAGTTCCAAGAGGCTATTCACCATACTGTGAAAAAAAAATAGCCAGAATGCAGTGAAACATGGGTTTTATTGTGTTGGTTTTATTATACAAACACCTACTGTAGATTAGTAATATTTTCCCATATCGTGATAGGAGCTACATAGCACTTTTGTCTATTAGTTCCTAAGTCTCACCAGAGAGGACAGGTGACATTTTGGCTTGAGTACAACCAAGACAAAAGGTTGAGGTTAGACAGCTAGATTTCACCCTCTGACCACCCTGAATATCTGCATCATCCATCATGACAATATGAACAGCACTTATTAAAATATTTTATGCTGGAACACCTGACAGGCCGATGATGTGACATTATTGACAGTAGGTCCTAATGGGAGAAAAATTCCTGCTCACCAATTGTCTTTCAAAACTCAACAAAGAAAAACAACAACATCTAAGTATGTAACCCAGATAATAAATATACACAGTTCAATATATAAACTATGATGGAGGATTCTCTGGATTAAAGGCTAAAGCATGTGCTGACCTGCGCCTACATGAATAACAATGACAAATGAAAGTCAGCTACAATAGTGACTTATTCTATGGTAATTATATCATGACTTTCAGCTAGCTCTTCCCTTCCTGCAGGTAACAAAGTATTAGAGATGATGAAAGGCCCAGGAGACTGTAAGCAGAACTCATGCACACTCACATTGAGAGTAACATACCTCTGTGAGAGTTACGGATACATTAATTAGGTGTGAACCAGGAAGTTGTAGTACATAACTTATATTAAAACATGTTCTTCAATGATTACAAGAGGTATAGCCTCTGTGAAAATGAATAACTCTAATTAAAAAATCTAAATGTGTATTTTTTAAGCTTAAACTTTTATACAGCACCTACGTAGATAGTTTAAAGATGTCTCTGAATGACAAAAATACTTCAGTTTTTGAATCTGACATACAAGATTTATAGCAGAACCCTAAAGACCCTATTTGCTTGCTTGCTTAATCATATACAGTACATTGCTATATATTCTGAACTACAATCAAGTTGATTTGCTCACACTGGCTGTCTTCATTAGTACCTGGTCTTAACCTTTTGCCTGATTACTTATTCATAGGAGCCCAGTTCAGATGCTGCTTTCAGCTTTCAAAATATTCCACTTCCCCATTTGATTCTTCTGTTAACATTAATGGAATCATCAGAGTGCAAGTAAACAAACTTCACAGCATTTCCCTGCTGCTTGAGCAAACTGGGCACAGTTCTCGGATCTTCTGCTTTTTATCCATCGAAGTGTGATTTGCTGCTGAACAACTTCCTTAATTTGGGAGAGAATTTATGACAGTAAGCGCTGACTAACCATCAACTCCTTATTTTGGCATACAGTTTGGTTTAAGAAGAAAAAGAAAAACAAAGTTGCTTAAGTTGTCTTCTTTTCATTTTGAATTTTATTTTCTCTGTGTATTTGCATGTTTGTGAGAACAAAATAACAATCAATAAAAGATTGCTATCATCAGTCAATCATAGCAAGATTATTTTATGGAGCAAAGGAGTCTGCTACAAAACAACTAGGGCATTGAATTTCCACATAAATGATTTCAGAATTGTTCTTCTTATTGCTTGTAAATAGTGCATTTTTCTGTTTTGGTTAAACTAAAAAAATGCAGTTGGAAAATGGCTTTTCTTATTAAAGCCAGAGTGAACATGGTAAGGGTAACAAATGCTGCAAAGGCCTCCAAAAATTGGGAGCTTGATGGAGCATTGATTATTTTTGTTTCCACCTTGCTTCAATGGTGATATTCTAGTTCCAACCCTGTCTCCCAAAAATTCTGTTCCTATGAAACCAAACTGCAACTGCGCTTACGTTTTTTTAACTGTTACATTTTTGTCTATTGACCCAGCCCCCAATCTTTCCCTGAGCTTAACCCAGTGCTGTGATGTCACATGTGTGGATGTGGATATTTTAAGAGAAAGAGGATGCTGGGAAAAAGGGATGTTGTAGATTGGATATTTTGGTAGATAAAAATACGTTGCCTGTGTGCATTTCATCCATATGTATCAACGTATTTGCGACTTCTCATTTATGTTAATTGTGAACATATGATCATTGTAGTAACAGAAAACATAATCCTGTTGCAATTGTGTTCTGCACCAAAACATATTTGTGATTGCAGTTTAGTTGTATAGAAACGTAATTTTGGGAGACAGGATTGTCTAGTTGACAAGTGGGTCGGAATCTCTGGCGTGCACAGAACCTACTGTGTCTGAATTAATTCAAGCAGCAACATTACTGACAGCAAATTATGTACAATATATACAAAACAAATTATACGTGTAATGGGTCATCAAACCAGGATTTCCCACTTACTTGAGGTTACAATTCACTTGAACTTAACACCAGCTAGCTAAAAGTAACTATGTCTTTGTTAGACTTCTCTGCACATGAGGTTTATTGCTACAGCTGACTGCCCTCTCTAGCTATGTGACTGTGAGCTTAACTCAAAACATTTCTGAGTTTAGGGTGCAAATTTTGGCAGTATGGTAAATGAAAGGGGATTATTGGTTTTTGAACTCATATACAGCAGGATCACTTCTGCACTTTTCAAAATACGGTGGTTTTTGTTTGATTGATCCCACAGCCAGCAGTGGAAAATATCTTCATCTATTTTGTCGGTTCTGCGTGGCACCAATAGATGACTGCTTGATCAGGTTTATGACTATCTTGTCTGTAGCCCCTTTCATCTTCCTCCTTACTTGATCTATGACTTGAAAATCAAGATCTGTATTCTTCTACACAGTCCTGGTTTGATGTCTATGCCACATGTTTCCTGCAGACTCTGCCACAGCAGCAGCTTGTGAAAGCTCTGTGATCATCTTTGGGTAGAGAACCTCCTCAGTGTTCTTAGGGCATCATTTTTGCACTGTAGGTAAAGTTACACTGAAGACCTTCATTTGAAGACAGACAGAACAGAAATCATGCCAGTACCCATTATTCATTTGTTGCTTGATAGTCTTATGTTTTTTATCAATTGAATATCTGTATAATTAGTTTTTAAATTCCGGGATTAGAAGAAAATATTCTGTGCACCAGTTGCATTTCCTGCAAATGCATTTGAAAGCTAGTACACTGCTGTATGACATGTGACGTGAAGTTTCACGCAAACAGGGTTGATTGAAAATTTCCCCAGGAAGTGTCAAATCTAATTCTCAAGTACTATGGTTGACTAACTGAGGGTAGTTACTATGTGCTGGAGATTGGGACAATGGGCAAGGACCTCTCACTCTGACGATGGATACACAGACGGTCAGGTGTTTGGGTCATTTCCTTTAGTTCACTTCAAGTCTGGACAGAATTCTGTGTAAATGTATTGACCAGGGGGATAGCTGGCAGACCTTTTCAACCTTTTGCAATCAGACTGTGTGCTTCAGGCTGCTGTCTAGAGCACAAAGAGAAATATTTCAAATTCTGCCTGAAGGACTGTCTCTGTGGATTTGGCCCATCAGTAAGTTAGTAACTGCTAACATTGTTATCGATAGCATTCACAGCTCTAAATTCTCAGGCTCAAAATCTTTTTTTTGTTTTCTGTTTTTGAAAGGAAAGTTGTTCAGGAAATATAAATTCTTCTTCTTTAATAATTATTATAATTTGAACTGGATTTACTTGCCATGGATAAAGCCCTTTTTAATGTATGTAACAACAATTTGAGTCTCCTTTATCACCAGTACCACTTAATAATTTTTGTATTGCCTCAGATCCATGTTTCAGTAAATTACATTTGCTGATGGCACCCAGCAATACACCATAATAATGCAACAGTTTACTGAATTTACTTATTATTTTGACAAAAATTTACTCGTATAATGGAAAATGTTTAAAACAAGAAGTAATACCAGTAAATAAAAAGAAGTTCTGGGAATCCACACTGAAAATGTTGTGAAAATGACAATTTTCATGGAATTTAAAAGTATTGCAAGAGAATACCAAAAATGTAGCTAAAAGAAAAAAGCCTTTCAGAGGCTTCATAATTTACAGCATGACATTTATTTAAAACATTCTCCCCATTAGTCTATCTGTACTTTAGTTGGTGTACACAAAAGGGCATTTATTATCTCTTGATAGTGTGTTGGATACGAAATTGTATATTTTTACAAAACCACCCACAGCTGGGGGTACTTAGAAGGGAGACAATTTTTTATTTGGAAAATATAAAATTATTCCCAACAACATAAGCCAGCACTGGCCAAATGTTCATAATTTACAAGAGAGAGAGTCAGAGTCCCATTTGACTATCACTTTTGATGTAAAGTGTTAATACTCTCAATCTTTAAGGGATGCCTAATTTGCAAATATTTAAAGGAGTAGTGTTTTCATTGCTTCACTCACTAAGGCAGCACTCCATGACCATACAAGATGCCCCCTACTCCCTCGGGTCTTATATTGCCATAAACCTTTAAAAGATCAATTGTTATTTTGGCAGAATTATTTCAACAGCTTGATTGCTCAGATGGGCTGAAGACCATGGAAGGATCAAAGAATTACAGGAAATAAAATTAGTGAGCAAGTGTCCTCATGTTTACTAGAGATGAAATGAAACACACAGTGCTTTAATATTGATCCCCCTTGAGATTAGCCCTGACTTTTAGATGAAGTAATGAGCAAACATCACAAAGATGCTGAGAAGGCTGAGGATGTGTGTTTCTGCTGGTGTATGCAGCTGATTTAGGAGTGACTCCGGCTAACATTCTCTCATGCTCAGCCAATAACAAACTCATGTCAAGCTTTTAGAAGAGTTGGGAATTTGTTGCTGTTTGTTGATGCTGTGGAAATGCTGAAAGATGCCCAATTTATTTGTGCCAACCAGGAGGAAGTTATAAAGACTTTATTCCACACAAACAGCCCCTGAAGGATGCTGCTCAATACAAAACACGAATCACTGACTGCTGTCAATTAAACAGAGTGCCTTTATTTAGTGAGTGTGTCTGTGCTGCACTATTTAGTGTAATATATATGTGCTCATTTTGTAAATGTATCCTAATTCAAATACATGTGCAAAGCTTCTCCTAAAGTAATACTTTTCTGACTGGAAAACGTACTGAAAGCACAGTAGGAACACTACGGGGTTTCAGTGTCTTGTCCAAGGACACAGAGACGTGTAGCCAGGACAACACTGATCAACTATTATCTTAAAGTTGATATGGTGAGTGTGTTAGCAAAGTTTATTTACACAGCATTCATGAAGCAACATTTATGAGAAATTATTGTAAAAAATCCTATTGGCAAATGTGTGTGGAATGTTGATAAACTGTATTGTACTCAAAAATATTTTATGATGAGTTCTCAACACAGCATGTGAGTGGTGCGCAGCACAAGCGTGGAAATTTTGGACAGAGCACACTTACTTACTAATGCACTTTTAATATATAGGTTTTTTCCAACCCAGTCTCCCAAAAAATATGGTCTTACACAACTAAACTGCATTCAGAAATATGTTTTTGAGGAGAACATATTTGCGACCAGATTATGTTTTCTGTTAACATAATGATTATATCTTCACAATCATTGTAAATGACAAGTCACAAATATGTTGATACTGAACATATCAATTAAATGTCCACAGGCAATGTATTTTGGTGTATTTTACAGTTCAGCATCCAGATATGTGAGTCCAGCGTTATTAAAGTGTTTTATGGTTGGGTTTAGACATCACAGCACTGGGTTAGGATCAGGGAAAGACTGTGGGCTGGGTCAATAGACAAAAATGTAACAATCCCCTCACACACAATGTCTGCATTAAAAATGAAACCAAAAAACAATCTTTTCTCTAACCCTAACCTCAGCACTTTTCTTGCCTAATCCCAACCAATCTTATGTGGAACTTTGGTCTCAAAGTCTGGTCTCCAGCTTGTCAGTCCTGCATGCTTTTACATGTGCCATCCTCTCCAACCTCCTCCTTTCAACTCACTTTGCGTTAAAAAATTTATCACGTCATTCATTCACAAAAATAAGTTTCAGCACAACATTATAATTATGTTCACCACAAAAACATAATTGTGATTGCAGTTTAGTTGTATAAAATTTTTTGGGGAGACAGGGTTGGTTATTTCTTATGCATTATCTGCTCCTGTCATGACATACATACTAATTATTATACTTTTATATCCTGTTTTCATAATTTATTAGCTTTCTGTAGATTAAAGGTTAATTTTTAAGGATAATGATGCATATATTTTAATTTCCACTTAATACAGGCATATCCCATATCTTAACCCTAGCCCAAAGTCCCATGTGATGTTAGGTTTAGGCAAGAAAACTGCTTGGATTAGGGTTTGAGAAAGCTTGTGTTTTTGTTTACACTTTATTACAGACATTGTGTATGAAGTGACTGTTTTTCTCTAATAACCCAGCCCACAATCTTTCCCTGACATTAACCCACTGCTGTGACTGTGCCTGAACCCAACCATAAAAAAACTTTTAATAACATTGGAATATCTGGACGTTGAACTGCAAGATCACATATTTTGGCAGAAGAGAAAAGAGGATGTTGTAGGCAAAAATATGTTGCCTGTGTACATTTAATTGAGATTCTAAATACCAACATATTTGCGACTTGTAATTTACATGAATTGTAAACATAAAATCATTATGTTTATAGAAAATGTAATCCGGTTGCAATTACGTTCCCCAACAAAATGCAATTGTGATTGCAGTTTAGTTGCAAAGAAATTTAATTTCTAGGAAACCTCCTCCCAATGTTTTTGTTTTCCAAGCTGATCATTGATAGAAGCACCAACAAAAGAAACACATGTACAGTTAATAAAAGAGATGGATGTGACCCTAGTGGTATATCAACTGGGGGTAAGCAGATGAAACTCCAGCTTTGAAGTCATTGGAGGACAGTGGATAAAGGAATGTGATCAGAGCTCAGCGATCACAGCAACAGCAAACAGGGTGAGTCAGGGTAATGTCAGCAAAAGGCCAGAGAAAAGGATACAGCCTGCTGAATACCTCAGAGCCTGTGGGCAAAACAGCATATAGGAATGTTCATTCAGCAACGAAGGTACAGATGTAAAGACGGTCCACGCATGGCAAATATCTCATTAGTAATACAATAGGTCTCTTTAGGCAAGAAAAACATGCTACAGTGAGTGCACAAAAGGCACAATATGAAGTGTGTGTAACATGTGTTAAGAACAATATGTAGTGTATGTAGGTATTGTGATCTCAGAGGACTAGATGTTTGTAAACGTGTTCATGGCTATATATACAGAAATATCGCAAATCTTCATTCAGTCCTCTATTGGATCATCATGTGAGCATGAAGCCGCCATCAACCCACCTACTCATGCTAGATGAAAGTGTTTTTGCACTGAGACAGCTACGAAGAAAGAAAACACTAACTAATTAATCTGGGCAGACAGATGAGCAAGAGATATACATGGGTGTCAAACAGTGTTTGAAACAGGCTGAATCTCAACAAAAGTAGTAAATTAGTTCTGTTTTTTACACAATTCAGAGTAGACTCAGCAGAACATTTTTTTTGTTTGCTGTGTGTATAGGTTAATTTCAGACATTCCATGTCATACACTGAAAAAATGCTTCAAGGCCCACCAAGACCAAGAGTGAGTATGATGGATTCTCTGGGCAGCATCCACTGAATGGTGATGAATCCTTTTTCTTTCTGTATAGCTGAATCAATCTGCATGATGGTAAAACAAAGACAATGAGCGGTGGAAGCAAATGCCAATTACATCTTTACTTTATTTATTTAACCTTTATTTAACCAAGTAAAATAGGCCATATATGCTAAGAAGAGAGAAACTGTCATTCACAGCTGTGAATATTAAGAAAACTATTATTCAGAAAAACATATGTGAGCAGCTGCATCCAGGCTCATTAGACAAAGATCATACAGAGACCAGTGATACAGTAATTTATGTGGTTTTACCTTTACATGGTCTCTGTGAGGATCAAAGCAAAGCCTGAAAGGATATCACAGAGAATAAATGGTTAAAAATGCGGGTAGGTGTATAGCAGGCTTTTCCCCTGGTTTTCAGAGGGCTTAGGTGCTCTATATGAGAAACTCAGATTACCTTCTATCCCTGAACACCTCACATAAAAATACAGGGCCAAACTGTACCAGAGCAACTTCAAACTCTACGTGGTCTCACATTTAACATAAAACCCATAAACAAAGGCTAATGTACATCTATTTATGACAAGAAGAGAGGAAATATCCATCCTGACTACCATACCAAGTTGATGGTACAGAGAAATACCCAATCAGCTGCTTGATTAGCTTGATAATTAGCATCTGTCACACAATCACAAAGGTTTGTCCAAACTGTCAGCTCATTCCTGTTCTGCTTGAGATCGACTGAGAAGGACTTCACAGTTTACGTTTTTTTTCCCAACACAAAAAACTCTCGCCATTGTTTATTAGTTCATTAATGCTGATATAGGATGTAGTCAAATACATTTGATCTTACATAAGAGTAGGCTACTGGATTAGTTTTATGGACATGTCTGAAAAATCATTTGTTTATAGCAAATACATGTAAGCTATTAAAATGCTGGCCTAAAAAATGTACAAAAAGTCCACAAAAAAATGATAAAACTAATACTAAACTACTTGGCTGGAGTGGCAACTGCAGCACTGCTGAAAGATGTAGAGAAGCTATACATGAGGACTTTTTCTTGATGTTATCTTTCTAGAGAGGGAGAACGATGTAAGCCTCACTGCTCCATTTTCCTTTGCATCCTAGCTTGATAAAAGTGTTAGCAGATTACTGATAGAGGAGAAAGCCTCACCACCCTGCAACTAGTCAATCCCATAATGCTCCGCCTTGCCACTCACTCAGATCTAGTTGCTAATTAAGGGAGTGCTATGACTGGGTTACTCGGTTCATCCACAGGACACATAAATCACTTTTTTTTCTAGCTGCAGAATTATCACAGCAACTGTTCAACTCAGATTTGAAAGTAAATGCCTTGCAGATATGTGAATGGTTGCTTGCATATGTGTGGGCTTTAAAGTTTATTTATTTATTATGTTCAGTTGTGCAGCATGTATGGGGTATATTTCTTTGGAATGTGTCCTCTGTGTGCACACATATGAGCATGTGTTTGTCCTGTTGGTGTTGGGCATTTTAGTGGGCCTCGTTCTGCTTAGTTGTGCAGGGGCTGGGTCCATTACCCAGATTAATTTGGGAGAATGGATGAAGCTAGAGGAATGGGTGATGGTGGGAGGGAGAGCATGTAGAAGAAGAAATACAGAATAAACAGAGAAGTGGATGGAGGAAAAGAAAAAAAAAGGAATAGGGAGGGGGAATAAAAAAGGTGGAGGAGACAATGATGGGACTTTGCTGCATTCTGTTAGAAAGAGTAATAGTTTTCTTGTTGTCTATTGTTAGTTAAGGACACTGTATGTGGGCAAATGTGTATCACAATCTGTGCAGCTTAGGCAATTTCATGGAGCTGAAGGAGAAGATGATAATCCAGTTAAATTGAAAAAATGGAATAGCTATGGATCCTCGTTCATACTCATATTAATCCTTTCTTACATTCACGCAGCCAGATAGTTTATACGATTAGCACTGAGTGGGGATAATAACTTGCTCAGTGCTGCAATGTTTAAATACTCTCTTCTGCTATAGAGATGTAGTTTCGGGAAAAAATTGCTCAGAGCAGGTTTTTAACTGTGCCTCACTAATGCTCAGTTATGAATAAATCAGTGGATTTTTCTGGCCCACTTGTGTTTAATGGAACAGTTAAATGGAGTGTCACTGGAAGAGGACAGAAGATGAACACAGGTTATATATTAGGTGTTCATATTATTCTCTAATGCCTACATCTGCATGTGTCTGTGTGGGCAGCATTTGACCATCCTACACAGGAAAACTGATCATTGCTGTAGCAATTATAAGTTATGGATTCCTTGATTGAATGTCTGAGGGGAACTCTGAGCCATAAAACATCTAGAAGGCGCAACTGTAAATTTTCCTGTCCACCCAGCTGACACTGTGAAGCCCCTTCTTCCTTGTTCTCCAGGTTCAGTTCAGGGTTAATGAAAATTGAGGTATTTTATGGCTGCTGAAGGCACTGAATCTGTACCCGATCGTTATGCTGTAGAGGTTGTAATGGTTGGTTTGTTTCTACTCGGGCTTCCAGCAGCTGTGTGTGCGTGCGTGTGTGTGCATGTACGTGTGTTTATAAGCAAGGTTGTAATACATCATCACTCTTGCAAATGTTTTCACACAACTCTGTCCTAAAAAATCATTGTGATTTAGAAGTGGGTCTGATTAGTAGTGACAGTTTTATATCATCCACTAGTCGAGAGCAGGCAAGGAGATGTTTTGCTGTCACCCCCCCTTTGCTGTAGGACATCAGCAGAATGAAATGCACTGGATTCTTATGAATGATGAATGTGTAGGATTTTGTCTAGCTGACAGTGGTGCAAACACATACTGACAAATGTTAGAATTTGTCAGTATATTGATACACAGCATGGCCTCAAGTAGGATGCAAACAGGAAAGTAAAGTTAAAAAATAACTTACATAATAAATAAATAACAAATTGGCATTATTAATAACATCAACAAGATGAAATCACGTTTTTTTCCTCAACTAACTTCCTCTAACCCAGTGGTTCTCAACCTTTTTTGAGTGAACGCCCCCCACCTACAAAAAAAAGTCTTTTTAAAGAAGAACATTAAAACGCCAATGCTTGGCTATTCATAAAACAGAAAAAAATGATTCAAAAGTTGTTGCAAATGCATTCAATTAGCACAAGACCAAACTGTCTAAACCAAACTAAAACTGTTTATTTAGCGATCAGCTAAATAAAAAGTTAACAGCTGAGACATAAGTGGGAGCCCTGTGGCTGGTGTTTAGCTGTCAGCTTTTTATGTCTGGACATAGGGATGTAAGTTTAAGCCTAAGCCTCCTGAACTGACCAAATGTAGTCAGTTGTGGTACCTTGTCTGTATGTGCAGAGCTTGGCTGAAACCCTGCTCAACCAGGTATGAGGTGGGGAATGTTAAAGGGAACAGAGGTAAACGTTTCACTGAGATGGATGTTTCAGCTGCCTTTGTCAGTTCAGCCAAATTGAATCTGTTTGCTCAGGCTTGAATAGTATAATAATAATAATAATAATAATAATAATAATAATTGCGATTAATACCATTAACAATATACACATAAGAAAATAGCATAAATAAATAAATCCACACCTTGGTCAGCTGAGGGAAACGTTGCCCGCCGACATTGAAAAAAACCTTCTCAGAAAGCAGTCACATCGGGAGCTGTACATTTGTGTTTTACCTTATACTGCCCACATTTCTTGGTGTTTTCTGCCATTTTGTTTAACTAATGTTACGTTCTTTCATATGAACCTTTTATTACGTGATTGTGCTTGTGTACATTGTGATGGACGAAGGCCTTAAGCCGCGGAGCTGAGTGTTCTGACAGTAACCTCGGCTGTGATTTGTTGATACCTGTTGCTATGGAGATCACTCTGAGGCAGCGCTGTACAGAGCTAACGGTTAGCTGGTCAGAGTGACGCACCAAATAAAAGTAGTTTATTCATATTCAACTGAAGACACCAGGGTGACTTTACTTTCACATCACACTGAATAAAACTCAAGTCAGTTTTCCCCGTTGGTGCGGTTCGTTTTGTCTGCTGTGAACGCAGTAATCGCCCTCGGATGCGCACTAAAAGAAACGCACCGAGACCCCCTAAAAGAGGTGGTCTTGATAGGAATAATTTTGCGAACACAGGTGCGGTCCTCCTGTTTAGAAAGCTTACCGAACCAAAACAGGACCAAACGCTGTGAATCGTATGTGTTCCGAGCAGTGGACTATGTGTAGATTTTAATTTATTTCGTTTATATGCCCAAAACCTGCTGCAGGATGAATCGCGGACAAACGTGAAGTAGTGAGAAGTAGCAGCGTCTCACAGACATCTGGTGGGATAATTGTAAAAGTGATGTAACATAATAAACAATCAACAGGTGAACGACTGAACCACGTTAACATACATCGTGTAACTGTTTCTCCCATATCACAGATACATGCAGTAATCTACAACACAGGACCTACTTCCTGTATTTACTTTTTTTGTTCCCGCGGCAGACACATCTGACCAATAAGCAGAGTGGACGTTCTCACGTGGTTTGAAGCGACGCATTTTGATACGTTTGGATTTTTCTGTGTGTGAAAAGACACTGAACCTAAAATGCTACAATGTTAAAAACTTATAAACTGATTCGGACCAAAGCAAATGTATTAAGGTGTGAAAAGTCTTTTATACTAACAGAGTAAATGATGTGGTGATGAATGACAGCACTCAACACCCCCCAATTTCATCTGATCGCCCCCCTCTTGGCTGCTCCCAGCGCCCCCGTTGAGAAACACTGCTCTAACCCAAGTCAATCCCCACATTCACAGATTGTAGTTCACTCTTTCTATACCAATGCTGAATCGGTCATTTATACATACACTGCTGCTACAAATATCACTGCTGCTGAATAATTCTGCTTGGTACTGCCTAATTTGTTCAAAAAAAGTTGTTCAGCTACAATATCTTCTTTAGTTTCAAGTATTGAAATTAACATATGAGAAGTTTACATTAAGTAAATTAAATGACAAATGTAGCTTCTGTAACTTTAATGACAAGACATTCTGATCTGTTTAATGTTGTTCTCCAAAATCTTTACAAATCAAGTTTGTTTAGTTTTAGGCACAACAAGTATTTAACTGCAAAAAATAGGGTTTACATTCACACACTAGTAATGAAATTAATAGAGCACAGTAGTTAATAGGTCAATAGAATCTTCAAAATTCAAGGAAGACTACTCAGTCTTTCCCTAGGAAACACAGAGAGATCAGTGTCATGATTTTATTATTGCTCTGCCTTTTGCTTGCTTATTTTAGGTCAGAAATTGCATATTGCCAGCTCTGCTTTGTCAAGGCCAGATTAAATACAGACCACTCCTGCCAAGGGAAACCCAGCAGGGCCATCATGCCTGCCAGGCTGAATGATGCTCAGACAGGTTGCGACCTCACTTTTCGTTGAATGTGAAGAGGCTGGCATGTAATATCAGAGCGAGCAGGAGACCACTGCTGCTCTGTTGTGTCAGGCAGAGAGAGAAGGGTGATCATGCAGGAGGAAATTATGCTATGAAGAGACTGATTTAAGAAACATAGTTGGTGGTTGGTGGTAGCAAAGAACAAGCAGCTGGAGTTATGTAAGACGCAGGTTGCAGGAACACAAATAGAGTAAAAAGTGGCACCAGTAGAGAGCTGTTCATCCCCTGCCACTCCAACAAGTATGAGCAGAATTGGACCCACTGCAGAGAGAAGCAACCACTTTTGCCTGACATTGATCTTTGTTTTCTTGTTCACTGTGTGGGTTCAATAGGTAGTCGTTGGATCACTGTTACTGAGTAGAAACATAAGGAACTTCTTAAACAGTTCTTTACTTTTCACTGCAGTTCATCAGCTAAATGGATAGAATACCCTATGGTAAATTGAGCAGATTTGTAACTGTTTTACTGTTGCTGTAGCTTGTGTAAACTTTGCAAATATATTTTTCAAAAACACATTAAATTATATATATCTTATACCCTTGCTAAGCAGTCTCTTTTCAAGTTAAACTCACCAACGGTATAAGTTTAAATAAAGTGAAAGGGAATACTTGCAAAAAGTATGTGTACATCCTTTCTGTCATGTGAATCTGGTGTAGATGTCTCTCATGGAGTAAAAACACATCACTGACAAGACAAGTGATGTGTTTTTAGTTTGTTTGCACTGTATTAGTTTTCTGCACCCACACTGCAAATATGACAATGGCCCCTGGGGATGCTAACGTTAAGCAAACTCACCTATAACATGCTCCTATTTGTAGCATGTTGAGGATGTGTGGTGCATTTAATATAAATTCTACTGCAACATGACTAATAATAGCAACACAGCACACATACTTTGTTAAATTTATCCCATCTAAAGCCAAACACAATACTAATTCTCAGGCTTCAAGGTTGGTGGCCCATGGTCAGGCATTCAGCCTCACTCATTAGAGGTCTTTCCAATTGCAGTGGAAAGACTTCTGTCTCCCTTTGTAATGGCACACTTATTCATAGGCCATTGTTTAGAGTGTACTGCTGTGTTCCAGAGTTGAGAGCCTGACAGCATGGCTTTAAAAGAGTCTTTGGCTGTGCCCTAAAACACCCCAGCATTTGCTATATAACTACATTTACTGTCCACCATTTTAATTGAGTATCCAAATGTTGAGTGTGTAAATTTATCCACGTAACAAAAGAAAAGTAGAATACAGTATATGGTATATATTGTATACTTATATTGTATACAGATTACAATAAAAAAGTAATCTCTCTTTTGGAGGACAAACACACCTATGAAAAACTGAAAAGGGATCCCACCAACATCTACAAAAAG